>OZ024744.1:110734535-111254847 GCA_964016885.1 Eledone cirrhosa
AAACCACTATAACTTACCTTGCCCTGAAAACAGTAAAACTACACTATCCACTATGAATTACCTTGCCCTGAACACACTAAAACTACACAATCCACTATAACCTACTTTGGCCTGAACACAGTAAAATTACACAATCCATAATAAGTTACCTTTCTCTGAACAGAGTAAAACTACACTATCCACTATAACTTAACTGGCCCTGAACACAGTAAAACTACACAATCCATAATAAGTTACCTTGCTCTGAACAGAGTAAACTACACTATCCACTATAACTTAACTGGCCCTGAACACAGTAAAACTACACAATCCATAATAAGTTACCTTGCTCTGAACAGAGTAAAACTACACTATCCACTATAACTTAACTGGCCCTGAACACAGTAAAACTACACAATCCACTATAACTTAACTGGCCCTGAACACAGTAAAACTACACAATCCACTATAACTTAACTGGCCCTGAACATAGTAAAACTACACAATCCACTATAGCTTACCTTGCCCTGAAAACAGTAAAACTACACAATCCACTATAGCTTACCTTGCCCTGAACACAGTAAAACTACACAATCCACTATAAATTACCTTACCCAGAACACAGTAAAATTACACAATCCACTATAACTTACCTTGCCCTGAACACATTAAAACTATACAATCCACGATAACTTACCTTGCCCTGAACACAGTAAAACTACACAATCCACTATAACTTACTTTGCCCTGAACACAGTAAAACTACACAAACCACTATAACTTACCTTGCCCCGAAAACAGAAAAACTACACTATCCACTATAAATTACCTTGCCCTGAAAACAGTAAAACTACACAATCCACTATAAATTACCTTGCCCTGAACACAGTAAAACTACACAATCCACTATAACATACTTTGCCATGAACACAGTAAAACTAAACAATCCACTATAACTTAACTTGCCCTGAACACAGTAAAACTACACAATCCACTATAACTGAACTGGCCCTGAACACAGTAAAACTACACAATCCACTACAACTTAATTGGCCCTGAACACAGTAAAACTACACAATCCACTATAACTTAACTGGCCCTGAACACAGTAAAACTACACAATCCACTATAACTTACCTTGCTCTGAACACAGTAAAACTACACAATCCACTATAACTTAAGTGGCCCTGAACACAATAAAACTACACAATCCACTATAACTTACCTTGCCCTGAACACAGTAAAATTAAACAATCCACTATAACTTACTATGCCCTGAACACAGTAAAACTAAACATACCACTATAAATTACCTTGCCCTGAACACAGTAAAATTACACAATCCACTATAGTTTACCTTGCCCTGAACACAGTAAAACTACACAATCCACTATAAATTACCTTGCCCTGAACACAGTAAAACTACACAATCCACTATAACTTGCCTTGCCCTGAACACAGTAAAACTACTTAATTCACTATAACTTACCTTGCCCTGAACACAGTAAAACTACACAATACACTATACCTAACCTTGCCCTGAACACAGTAAAACTACACAATCCACTATAAATTACCTTGCTCTAAACACAGTAAAACTGCACAAACCACTATAAATTACCTTGCTCTAAACACAGTAAAGCTAGACAATCCACTATAACTTACCTCGCCCTGAACACAGTAAAACTACACAATCCACTATAACTTAACTGGCCCTGAACGCAGTAAAACTAAACATCCACTATATCTTACCTTGCTCTGAACACAGTAAAACTACACAATCCACTATAACTTAACTGGCCCTGAACACAGTAAAATTACACAAACCACTATAACTAACCTTGCCCTGATCACAGTAAAACTACACAATCCACTATAGCTTACCTTGCCCTGAACACAGTAAAACTACACAATCCACTATAACTAAACTGGCCCTGAACACAGTAAAACTACACAATCCACTATAACTAAACTGGCCCTGAACACACTAAACTCCATAATCCACTATAACTTATCTTGCTCTGAACACAGGAAAACTACACAATCCACTATAACTTAACTGGCCCTGAACACAGTAAAACTACACAATCCACTATAGCTTACCTTGCCCTGAACACATTAAAACTACACAATCCACTATAACTTACCTTGCCCTGAACACAGTAAAACTGCACAATCCACTATAAATTACCTTACCAGAACACAGTAAAACTACACAATCCACTATAACTTACCTTGCCCTGAACACATTAAAACTACACAATCCACTATAACTTACCTTGCCCTGAACACAGTAAAACAACACAATCCACTATAAATTACCTTACCCTGAACACAGTAAAACTACACAATCCACTAAAACCTGCTTTGCCCTGAACACAGTAAAACTACACAATCCACTATAAATTACTTTGCCCTGAAAACAGTAAAACTAAACAATCCACTATAAATTACCTTGCCCTGAAAACAGTAAAACTACACAATCCACTACAAATTACCTTGCCCTGAACACAGTAAAACTACACAATCCACTATAACTTACTTTGCCATGAACACAGTAAAACTAAACAATCCACTATAACTTACCTTGCCCTGAACACAGTAAAACTACACAATCCACTATAACTGAACTGGCCCTGAACACAGTAAAACTACACAATCCACTATAACTTACCTTGCTCTGAACACAGTAAAATTACACAATCCACTATAACTTAACTGGCCCTGAACACAGTAAAACTACACAATCCACTATAACTTACCTTGCCCTGAACACAGTAAAACTAAACAATCCACTATAACTTACATTGCCCTGAACACAGTAAAACTAAACAAACCACTATAAATTACCTTGCCCTGAACACAGTAAAATTACACAATCCACTATCGTTTACCTTGCCCTGAACACAGTAAAACTACACAATCCACTATGAATTACCTTGCCCTGAACACAGTAAAACTACACAATCCACTATAACTTGCCTTGCCCTGAACACAGTAAAACTACTTAATTCACTATAACTTACCTTGCCCTGAACACAGTAAAACTACACAATACACTATAACTAACCTTGCCCTGAACACAGTAAAACTACACAATCCACTATAACTTACCTTGCTCTGAACACAGTAAAACTACACAATCCACTATACCTTACCTTGCCCTGAACACAGTAAAACTACACAATCCACTATAACTTAACTGACCCTGAACACAGTAAACTACAGAATCCACTATAACTTACCTTGCACTGAACACAGTAAACTACAGAATCCACTATAACTTACCTTGCCCAGAACAAATTAAAACTACGTAATCCACTATACCTTACCTTGCCCTGAACACAGTAAAACTACACAATCCACTATAGCTTACATTGCTCTGAACACAGTAAAACTACACAATCCACTATAGCTTACCTTGCCCTGAACACAGTAAAACTACACAATCCACTATAACTTACCTTGCCCTAAACACAGTAAACTACAGAATCCACTATAACTTACCTTGCCCAGAATAAAGTAAAACTATGTAATCCACTATAACTTACCTTGCCCTGAACACAGTAAAATTACACAATCCACTATAGCTTACCTTCCCCGAAAACAGTAAAACTACACAATCCACTATAACTTACCTTGCCCTGATCACAGTAAAACTACACAATCACTATAACTTTTTTTGCCCTGAACACAGTAAAACTACACAAACCACTATAAATTTCCTTGCTCTAAACACAGTAAAGCTAGACAATCCACTATAACTTACCTTGCCCTGAACACAGTAAAACTACACAATCCACTATAACTTAACTGGCCCTGAACACACTCATCTACAGAATCCACTATAACTTACCTTGCTCTGAACACAGGAAAACTACACAATCCACTATAACTTAACTGGCCCTGAACACTGTAATACTAAACAATCCACTATAAGTTACCTTGCTCTGAACACAGTAAAACTACACAATCCACTATAACTTACTTTGCCCTGAACACAGTAAAACTACACAAACCACTATAACTTACCTTGCCCTAAAAACAGTAAAACTACACAATCCACTATGAATTACCTTGCCCTGAAAACAGTAAAACTACACAATCCACTATACATTACCTTGCCCTGAACACACTAAAACTACACAATCCACTATAACTTACTTTGCGCTGAACACAGTAAAATTACACAATCCACTATAACTTAACTGGCCCTGAACACAGTAAAACTACACAATCCATAATAAGTTACCTTGCTCTGAACAGAGTAAAACTACACTATCCACTATAACTTAACTGCCCCTGAACACAGTAAAACTACACAATCCACTATAGCTTACCTTGCCCTGAAAACAGTAAAACTACACAATCCACTATAGCTTACCTTGCCCTGAACACATTAAAACTACACAATCCACTATAACTTACCTTGCCCTGAACACAGTAAAACTACACAATCCACTATAAATTACCTTACCCAGAACACAGTAAAACTACACAATCCACTATAACTTACCTTGCCCTGAACACATTAAAACTATACAATCCACGATAACTTACCTTGCCCTGAACACAGTAACACAACACAATCCACTATAAATTACCTTACCCTGAACACAGTAAAACTACACAATCCACTATAACTTACTTTGCCCTGAACACAGTAAAACTACACAAACCACTATAACTTACCTTGCCCCGAAAACAGTAAAACTACACAATCCACTATAAATTACCTTGCCCTGAAAACAGTAAAACTACACAATCCACTATAAATTACCTTGCCCTGAACACAGTAAAACTACACAATCCACTATAACTTACTTTGCCATGAACACAGTAAAACTAAACAATCCACTATAACTTACCTTGCCCTGAACACAGTAAAACTACACATACCACTATAACTGAACTGGCCCTGAACACAGTAAAACTACACAATCCACTACAACTTAATTGGCCCTGAACACAGTAAAACTACACAATCCACTATAACTTATCTGGCCCTGAACACAGTAAAACAACACAATCCACTATAACTTACCTTGCTCTGAACACAGTAAAACTACACAATCCACTATAACTTAACTGGCCCTGAACACAGTAAAACTACACAATCCACTATAACTTACCTTGCCCTGAACACAGTGAAACTAAACAATCCACTATAACTTACTATGCCCTGAACACAGTAAAACTAAACATACCACTATAAATTACCTTGCCCTAAACACAGTAAAATTACACAATCCACTATAGTTTACCTTGCCTTGAACACAGTAAAACTACACAATCCACTATAAATTACCTTGCCCTGAACACAGTAAAACTACACAATCCACTATAACTTGCCTTGCCCTGAACACAGTAAAACTACTTAATTCACTATAACTTACCTTGCCCTGAACACAGTAAAACTACACAATACACTCTACCTAACCTTGCCCTGAACACAGTAAAACTACACAATCCACTATAAATTACCTTGCTCTAAACACAGTAAAACTGCACAAACCACTATAAATTACCTTGCTCTAACCACAGTAAAGCTAGACAATCCACTATAACTTACCTTGCCCTGAACGCAGTAAAACTACACAATCCACTATATCTTACCTTGCTCTGAACACAGGAAAACTACACAATCCACTATAACTTAACTGGCCCTGAACACAGTAAAACTACACAATCCACTATAACTTAACTGGCCCTGATCACAGTAAAACTACACAATCACTATAACTTTTTTTGCCCTGAACACAGTAAAACTACACAAACCACTATCAATTTCCTTGCTCTAAACACAGTAAAGCTAGACAATCCACTATAACTTACCTTGCCCTGAACACAGTAAAACTACACAATCCACTATAACTTAACTGGCCCTGAACACACTAATCTACAGAATCCACTATAACTTACCTTGCTCTGAACACAGGAAAACTACACAATCCACTATAACTTAACTGGCCCTGAACACAGTTAAACTACACAATCCACTATAACTAAACTGGCCCTGAACACACTAAACTACAGAATCCACTCTAACTTACTTTGCTCTGAACACAGGAAAACTACACAATCCACTATAACTTAACTGGCCCTGAACACTGTAAAACTACACAATCCACTATAACTGAACTGGCCCTGAACACAGTAAAACTAAACAATCCACTATAATTTACCTTGCTCTGAACACAGTAAAACTACACAATCCACTATAACTTACCTTGCTCTGAACACAGTAAAACTACACAATCCACTATAACTTACTTTGCCCTGAACACAGTAAAACTACACAAACAACTATAAATTACCTTACACTGAACACAGTAAAACTACATAATCCACTATAACTTACCTTGCCCTGAAAACAGTAAATCTACACTATCCACTATGAATTACCTTGCCCTGAAAACAGTAAAACTTCACAATCCACTATACATTACCTTGCCCTGAACACACTAAAACTACACAATCCACTATAACTTACTTTGCCCTGAACACAGTAAAATTACACAATCCACTATAACTTAACTGGCCCTGAACACAGTAAAACTACACAATCCACTATAACTTACTTTGCCCTGAACACAGTAAAACTACACAATCCACTATAAATTACCTTGCCCTGAAAACAGTAAAACTACACAATCCACTATAAATTACCTTGCCCTGAAAACAGTAAAACTACACAATCCACTATAAATTACCTTGCCCTGAACACAGTAAAACTACACAATCCACTATAACTTACTTTGCCATGAACACAGTAAAACTAAACAATCCACTATAACTTACCTTGCCCTGAACACAGTAAAACTACACAATCCACTATAACTGAACTGGCCCTGAACACAGTAAAACTACACAATCCACTATAACTTACCTTGCTCTGAACACAGTAAAACTACACAATCCACTATAACTTACCTTGCCCTGAACACAGTAAAACTAAACAATCCACTATAACTTACATTGCCCTGAACACAGTAAAACTAAACAAACCACTATAAATTACCTTGCCCTGAACACAGTAAAATTACACAATCCATTATAGTTTACCTTGCCCTGAACACAGTAAAACTACACAATACACTATAAATTACCTTGCCCTGAACACAGTAAAACTACACAATCCACTATAACTTGCCTTGCCCTGAACACAGTAAAACTACTTAATTCACTATAACTTACCTTGCCCTGAACACAGTAAAACTACTTAATTCACTATAACTTACCTTGCCCTGAACACAGTAAAACTACACAATCCACTATAACTTACCTTGCCCTGAACACAGTAAAACTAAACAATCCACTATAACTTACATTGCCCTGAACACAGTAAAACTAAACAAACCACTATAAATTACCTTGCCCTGAACACAGTAAAATTACACAATCCACTATCGTTTACCTTGCCCTGAACACAGTAAAACTACACAATCCACTATAAGTTACCTTGCTCTGAACACAGTAAAACTACACAATCCACTATAACTTAACTGGCCCTGAACACAGTAAAACTACACAATCCACTATAACTTACCTTGCCCTGAACACAGTAAAACTACACAATCCACTATAACTTACCTTGCACTGAACACAGTAAAACTACACAATCCACTATAACTTACCTTGCCCTGAACACAGTAAAACTACACAATCCACTATAACTTACCTTGCCCTGAACACAGTAAAACTACACAATCCACTATAACTTAACTGACCCTGAACACAGTAAACTACAGAATCCACTATAACTTACCTTGCACTGAACACAGTAAACTACAGAATCCACTATAACTTACCTTGCCCAGAACAAATTAAAACTACGTAATCCACTATACCTTACCTTGCCCTGAACACAGTAAAACTACACAATCCACTATAGCTTACATTGCTCTGAACACAGTAAAACTACACAATCCACTATAGCTTACCTTGCCCTGAACACAGTAAAACTACACAATCCACTATAACTTACCTTGCCCTGAACACAGTAAAACTACACAATCCACTATAACTTACCTTGCCCTAAACACAGTAAACTACAGAATCCACTATAACTTACCTTGCCCAGAACAAAGTAAAACTATGTAATCCACTATAACTTACCTTGCCCTGAACACAGTAAAATTACACAATCCACTATAGCTTACCTTGCCCCGAAAACAGTAAAACTACACAATCCACTATAACTTACCTTGCCCTGATCACAGTAAAACTACACAATCACTATAACTTTTTTTGCCCTGAACACAGTAAAACTACACAAACCACTATAAATTTCCTTGCTCTAAACACAGTAAAGCTAGACAATCCACTATAACTTACCTTGCCCTGAACACAGTAAAACTACACAATCCACTATAACTTAACTGGCCCTGAACACACTAATCTACAGAATCCACTATAACTTACCTTGCTCTGAACACAGGAAAACTACACAATCCACTATAACTTAACTGGCCCTGAACACTGTAAAACTACACAATCCACTATAACTGAACTGGCCCTGAACACAGTAATACTAAACAATCCACTATAAGTTACCTTGCTCTGAACACAGTAAAACTACACACTCCACTATAACTTACTTTGCCCTGAACACAGTAAAACTACACAAACCACTATAACTTACCTTGCCCTAAAAACAGTAAAACTACACAATCCACTATGAATTACCTTGCCCTGAAAACAGTAAAACTACACAATCCACTATACATTACCTTGCCCTGAACACACTAAAACTACACAATCCATTATAACTTACTTTGCGCTGAACACAGTAAAACTACACAATCCACTATAAATTACCTTACCCAGAACACAGTAAAACTACACAATCCACTATAACTTACCTTGCCCTGAACACATTAAAACTATACAATCCACGATAACTTACCTTGCCCTGAACACAGTAACACAACACAATCCACTATAAATTACCTTACCCTGAACACAGTAAAACTACACAATCCACTATAACTTACTTTGCCCTGAACACAGTAAAACTACACAAACCACTATAACTTACCTTGCCCCGAAAACAGTAAAACTACACAATCCACTATAAATTACCTTGCCCTGAAAACAGTAAAACTACACAATCCACTATAAATTACCTTGCCCTGAACACAGTAAAACTACACAATCCACTATAACTTACTTTGCCATGAACACAGTAAAACTAAACAATCCACTATAACTTACCTTGCCCTGAACACAGTAAAACTACACATACCACTATAACTGAACTGGCCCTGAACACAGTAAAACTACACAATCCACTACAACTTAATTGGCCCTGAACACAGTAAAACTACACAATCCACTATAACTTATCTGGCCCTGAACACAGTAAAACAACACAATCCACTATAACTTACCTTGCTCTGAACACAGTAAAACTACACAATCCACTATAACTTAACTGGCCCTGAACACAGTAAAACTACACAATCCACTATAACTTACCTTGCCCTGAACACAGTGAAACTAAACAATCCACTATAACTTACTATGCCCTGAACACAGTAAAACTAAACATACCACTATAAATTACCTTGCCCTAAACACAGTAAAATTACACAATCCACTATAGTTTACCTTGCCTTGAACACAGTAAAACTACACAATCCACTATAAATTACCTTGCCCTGAACACAGTAAAACTACACAATCCACTATAACTTGCCTTGCCCTGAACACAGTAAAACTACTTAATTCACTATAACTTACCTTGCCCTGAACACAGTAAAACTACACAATACACTCTACCTAACCTTGCCCTGAACACAGTAAAACTACACAATCCACTATAAATTACCTTGCTCTAAACACAGTAAAACTGCACAAACCACTATAAATTACCTTGCTCTAACCACAGTAAAGCTAGACAATCCACTATAACTTACCTTGCCCTGAACGCAGTAAAACTACACAATCCACTATATCTTACCTTGCTCTGAACACAGGAAAACTACACAATCCACTATAACTTAACTGGCCCTGAACACAGTAAAACTACACAATCCACTATAACTTAACTGGCCCTGATCACAGTAAAACTACACAATCACTATAACTTTTTTTGCCCTGAACACAGTAAAACTACACAAACCACTATCAATTTCCTTGCTCTAAACACAGTAAAGCTAGACAATCCACTATAACTTACCTTGCCCTGAACACAGTAAAACTACACAATCCACTATAACTTAACTGGCCCTGAACATACTAATCTACAGAATCCACTATAACTTACCTTGCTCTGAACACAGGAAAACTACACAATCCACTATAACTTAACTGGCCCTGAACACAGTTAAACTACACAATCCACTATAACTAAACTGGCCCTGAACACACTAAACTACAGAATCCACTCTAACTTACTTTGCTCTGAACACAGGAAAACTACACAATCCACTATAACTTAACTGGCCCTGAACACTGTAAAACTACACAATCCACTATAACTGAACTGGCCCTGAACACAGTAAAACTAAACAATCCACTATAATTTACCTTGCTCTGAACACAGTAAAACTACACAATCCACTATAACTTACCTTGCTCTGAACACAGTAAAACTACACAATCCACTATAACTTACCTTGCTCTGAACACAGTAAAACTACACAATCCACTATAACTTACTTTGCCCTGAACACAGTAAAACTACACAAACAACTATAAATTACCTTACACTGAACACAGTAAAACTACATAATCCACTATAACTTACCTTGCCCTGAAAACAGTAAATCTACACTATCCACTATGAATTACCTTGCCCTGAAAACAGTAAAACTTCACAATCCACTATACATTACCTTGCCCTGAACACACTAAAACTACACAATCCACTATAACTTACTTTGCCCTGAACACAGTAAAATTACACAATCCACTATAACTTAACTGGCCCTGAACACAGTAAAACTACACAATCCACTATAACTTACTTTGCCCTGAACACAGTAAAACTACACAATCCACTATAAATTACCTTGCCCTGAAAACAGTAAAACTACACAATCCACTATAAATTACCTTGCCCTGAAAACAGTAAAACTACACAATCCACTATAAATTACCTTGCCCTGAACACAGTAAAACTACACAATCCACTATAACTTACTTTGCCATGAACACAGTAAAACTAAACAATCCACTATAACTTACCTTGCCCTGAACACAGTAAAACTACACAATCCACTATAACTGAACTGGCCCTGAACACAGTAAAACTACACAATCCACTATAACTTACCTTGCTCTGAACACAGTAAAACTACACAATCCACTATAACTTACCTTGCCCTGAACACAGTAAAACTAAACAATCCACTATAACTTACATTGCCCTGAACACAGTAAAACTAAACAAACCACTATAAATTACCTTGCCCTGAACACAGTAAAATTACACAATCCATTATAGTTTACCTTGCCCTGAACACAGTAAAACTACACAATACACTATAAATTACCTTGCCCTGAACACAGTAAAACTACACAATCCACTATAACTTGCCTTGCCCTGAACACAGTAAAACTACTTAATTCACTATAACTTACCTTGCCCTGAACACAGTAAAACTACTTAATTCACTATAACTTACCTTGCCCTGAACACAGTAAAACTACACAATCCACTATAACTTACCTTGCCCTGAACACAGTAAAACTAAACAATCCACTATAACTTACATTGCCCTGAACACAGTAAAACTAAACAAACCACTATAAATTACCATGCCCTGAACACAGTAAAATTACACAATCCACTATCGTTTACCTTGCCCTGAACACAGTAAAACTACACAATCCACTATAAGTTACCTTGCTCTGAACACAGTAAAACTACACAATCCACTATAACTTAACTGGCCCTGAACACAGTAAAACTACACAATCCACTATAACTTACCTTGCCCTGAACACAGTAAAACTACACAATCCACTATAACTTACCTTGCACTGAACACAGTAAAACTACACAATCCACTATAACTTACCTTGCCCTGAACACAGTAAAACTACACAATCCACTATAACTTACCTTGCCCTGAACACAGTAAAACTACACAATCCACTATAACTTAACTGACCCTGAACACAGTAAACTACAGAATCCACTATAACTTACCTTGCACTGAACACAGTAAACTACAGAATCCACTATAACTTACCTTGCCCAGAACAAATTAAAACTACGTAATCCACTATACCTTACCTTGCCCTGAACACAGTAAAACTACACAATCCACTATAGCTTACATTGCTCTGAACACAGTAAAACTACACAATCCACTATAGCTTACCTTGCCCTGAACACAGTAAAACTACACAATCCACTATAACTTACCTTGCCCTGAACACAGTAAAACTACACAATCCACTATAACTTACCTTGCCCTAAACACAGTAAACTACAGAATCCACTATAACTTACCTTGCCCAGAACAAAGTAAAACTATGTAATCCACTATAACTTACCTTGCCCTGAACACAGTAAAATTACACAATCCACTATAGCTTACCTTGCCCCGAAAACAGTAAAACTACACAATCCACTATAACTTACCTTGCCCTGATCACAGTAAAACTACACAATCACTATAACTTTTTTTGCCCTGAACACAGTAAAACTACACAAACCACTATAAATTTCCTTGCTCTAAACACAGTAAAGCTAGACAATCCACTATAACTTACCTTGCCCTGAACACAGTAAAACTACACAATCCACTATAACTTAACTGGCCCTGAACACACTAATCTACAGAATCCACTATAACTTACCTTGCTCTGAACACAGGAAAACTACACAATCCACTATAACTTAACTGGCCCTGAACACTGTAAAACTACACAATCCACTATAACTGAACTGGCCCTGAACACAGTAATACTAAACAATCCACTATAAGTTACCTTGCTCTGAACACAGTAAAACTACACACTCCACTATAACTTACTTTGCCCTGAACACAGTAAAACTACACAAACCACTATAACTTACCTTGCCCTAAAAACAGTAAAACTACACAATCCACTATGAATTACCTTGCCCTGAAAACAGTAAAACTACACAATCCACTATACATTACCTTGCCCTGAACACACTAAAACTACACAATCCATTATAACTTACTTTGCGCTGAACACAGTAAAATTACACAATCCACTATAACTTAACTGGCCCTGAACACAGTAAAACTACACAATCCATAATAAGTTACCTTGCTCTGAACAGAGTAAAACTACACTATCCACTATAACTTAACTGCCCCTGAACACAGTAAAACTACACAATCCACTATAGCTTACCTTGCCCTGAAAACAGTAAAACTACACAATCCACTATAGCTTACCTTGCCCTGAACACATTAAAACTACACAATCCACTATAACTTACCTTGCCCTGAACACAGTAAAACTACACAATCCACTATAAATTACCTTACCCAGAACACAGTAAAACTACACAATCCACTATAACTTACCTTGCCCTGAACACATTAAAACTATACAATCCACGATAACTTACCTTGCCCTGAACACAGTAACACAACACAATCCACTATAAATTACCTTACCCTGAACACAGTAAAACTACACAATCCACTATAACTTACTTTGCCCTGAACACAGTAAAACTACACAAACCACTATAACTTACCTTGCCCCGAAAACAGTAAAACTACACAATCCACTATAAATTACCTTGCCCTGGAAACAGTAAAACTACACAATCCACTATAAATTACCTTGTCCTGAACACAGTAAAACTACACAATCCACTATAACTTACTTTGCCATGAACACAGTAAAACTAAACAATCCACTATAACTTACCTTGCCCTGAACACAGTAAAACTACACATACCACTATAACTGAACTGGCCCTGAACACAGTAAAACTACACAATCCACTACAACTTAATTGGCCCTGAACACAGTAAAACTACACAATCCCCTATAACTTATCTGGCCCTGAACACAGTAAAACAACACAATCCACTATAACTTACCTTGCTCTGAACACAGTAAAACTACACAATCCACTATAACTTAACTGGCCCTGAACACAGTAAAACTACACAATCCACTATAACTTACCTTGCCCTGAACACAGTGAAACTAAACAATCCACTATAACTTACTATGCCCTGAACACAGTAAAACTAAACATACCACTATAAATTACCTTGCCCTAAACACAGTAAAATTACACAATCCACTATAGTTTACCTTGCCTTGAACACAGTAAAACTACACAATCCACTATAAATTACCTTGCCCTGAACACAGTAAAACTACACAATCCACTATAACTTGCCTTGCCCTGAACACAGTAAAACTACTTAATTCACTATAACTTACCTTGCCCTGAACACAGTAAAACTACACAATACACTCTACCTAACCTTGCCCTGAACACAGTAAAACTACACAATCCACTATAAATTACCTTGCTCTAAACACAGTAAAACTGCACAAACCACTATAAATTACCTTGCTCTAAACACAGTAAAGCTAGACAATCCACTATAACTTACCTTGCCCTGAACACAGTAAAACTACACAATCCACTATAACTTAACTGGCCCTGAACGCAGTAAAACTACACAATCCACTATATCTTACCTTGCTCTGAACACAGGAAAACTACACAATCCACTATAACTTAACTGGCCCTGACCACAGTAAAACTACACGATCCACTATAACTTAACTGGCCCTGATCACAGTAAAACTACACAATCACTATAACTTTTTTTGCCCTGAACACAGTAAAACTACACAAACCACTATCAATTTCCTTGCTCTAAACACAGTAAAGCTAGACAATCCACTATAACTTACCTTGCCCTGAACACAGTAAAACTACACAATCCACTATAACTTAACTGGCCCTGAACACAGTTAAACTACACAATCCACTATAACTAAACTGGCCCTGAACACACTAAACTACAGAATCCACTCTAACTTACTTTGCTCTGAACACAGGAAAACTACACAATCCACTATAACTTAACTGGCCCTGAACACAGTAAAACTACACAATCCACTATAACTGAACTGGCCCTGAACACAGTAAAACTAAACAATCCACTATAAGTTACCTTGCTCTGAACACAGTAAAACTACACAATCCACTATAACTTACTTTGCCCTGAACACAGTAAAATTACACAATCCACTATAACTTAACTGGCCCTGAACACAGTAAAACTACACAATCCACTATAACTTACTTTGCCCTGAACACAGTAAAACTACACAATCCACTATAAATTACCTTGCCCTGAAAACAGTAAAACTACACAATCCACTATAAATTACCTTGCCCTGAAAACAGTAAAACTACACAATCCACTATAAATTACCTTGCCCTGAACACAGTAAAACTACACAATCCACTATAACTTACTTTGCCATGAACACAGTAAAACTAAACAATCCACTATAACTTACCTTGCCCTGAACACAGTAAAACTACACAATCCACTATAACTGAACTGGCCCTGAACACAGTAAAACTACACAATCCACTATAACTTACCTTGCTCTGAACACAGTAAAACTACACAATCCACTATAACTTACCTTGCCCTGAACACAGTAAAACTAAACAATCCACTATAACTTACATTGCCCTGAACACAGTAAAACTAAACAAACCACTATAAATTACCTTGCCCTGAACACAGTAAAATTACACAATCCATTATAGTTTACCTTGCCCTGAACACAGTAAAACTACACAATACACTATAAATTACCTTGCCCTGAACACAGTAAAACTACACAATCCACTATAACTTGCCTTGCCCTGAACACAGTAAAACTACTTAATTCACTATAACTTACCTTGCCCTGAACACAGTAAAACTACACAATACACTATACCTAACCTTGCCCTGAACACAGTAAAACTACACAATCCACTATAACTTACCTTGCTCTGAACACAGTAAAACTACACAATCCACTATACCTTACCTTGCCCTGAACACAGTAAAACTACACAATCCACTATAACTTAACTGGCCCTGAACACAGTAAACTACAGAATCCACTATAACTTACCTTGCACTGAACAGAGTAAACTACAGAATCCACTATAACTTACCTTGCCCAGAACAAATTAAAACTACGTAATCCACTATACCTTACCTTGCCCTGAACACAGTAAAACTACACAATCCACTATAGCTTACATTGCTCTGAACACAGTAAAACTACAGAATCCACTATAGCTTACCTTGCCCTGAACACAGTAAAACTACACAATCCACTATAACTTACCTTGCCCTGAACACAGTAAAACTACACAATCCACTTTAACTTACCTTGCCCCGAACACAGTAAACTACAGAATCCACTATAACTTACCTTGCCCAGAACAAAGTAAAACTACGTAATCCACTATACCTTACCTTGCCCTGAACACAGTAAAATTACACAATCCACTATAGCTTACCTTGCCCCGAAAACAGTAAAACTACACAATCCACTATAACTTACGTTGCCCTGATCACAGTAAAACTACACAATCACTATAACTTTTTTTGCCCTGAACACAGTAAAACTACACAAACCACTATAAATTTCCTTGCCCTGAACACAGTAAAACTACACAATCTACTATAACTTAACTGGCCCTGAACACACTAATCTACAGAATCCACTATAACTTACCTTGCTCTGAACACAGTAAAACTAAACAATCCACTATAAGTTACCTTGCTCTGAACACAGTAAAACTACACAATCCACTATAACTTACCTTGCTCTGAACACAGTAAAACTACACAATCCACTATAACTTACCTTGCTCTGAACACAGTAAAACTACACAATCCACTATAACTTACTTTGCCCTGAACACAGTAAAACTACACAAACAACTATAAATTACCTTACACTGAACACAGTAAAACTACATAATCCACTATAACTTACCTTGCTCTGAAAACAGTAAATCTACACTATCCACTATGAATTACCTTGCCCTGAAAACAGTAAAACTTCACAATCCACTATACATTACCTTGCCCTGAACACACTAAAACTACACAATCCACTATAACTTACTTTGCCCTGAACACAGTAAAATTACACAATCCACTATAACTTAACTGGCCCTGAACACAGTAAAACTACACAATCCACTATAACTTACTTTGCCCTGAATACAGTAAAACTACACAATCCACTATAAATTACCTTGCCCTGAAAACAGTAAAACTACACAATCCACTATAAATTACCTTGCCCTGAAAACAGTAAAACTACACAATCCACTATAAATTACCTTGCCCTGAACACAGTAAAACTACACAATCCACTATAACTTACTTTGCCATGAACACAGTAAAACTAAACAATCCACTATAACTTACCTTGCCCTGAACACAGTAAAACTACACAATCCACTATAACTGAACTGGCCCTGAACACAGTAAAACTACACAATCCACTATAACTTACCTTGCTCTGAACACAGTAAAACTACACAATCCACTATAACTTACCTTGCCCTGAACACAGTAAAACTAAACAATCCACTATAACTTACATTGCCCTGAACACAGTAAAACTAAACAAACCACTATAAATTACCTTGCCCTGAACACAGTAAAATTACACAATCCATTATAGTTTACCTTGCCCTGAACACAGTAAAACTACACAATACACTATAAATTACCTTGCCCTGAACACAGTAAAACTACACAATCCACTATAACTTGCCTTGCCCTGAACACAATAAAACTACTTAATTCACTATAACTTACCTTGCCCTGAACACAGTAAAACTACACAATACACTATACCTAACCTTGCCCTGAACACAGTAAAACTACACAATCCACTATAACTTACCTTGCTCTGAACACAGTAAAACTACACAATCCACTATACCTTACCTTGCCCTGAACACAGTAAAACTACACAATCCACTATAACTTAACTGGCCCTGAACACAGTAAACTACAGAATCCACTATAACTTACCTTGCACTGAACAGAGTAAACTACAGAATCCACTATAACTTACCTTGCCCAGAACAAATTAAAACTACGTAATCCACTATACCTTACCTTGCCCTGAACACAGTAAAACTACACAATCCACTATAGCTTACATTGCTCTGAACACAGTAAAACTACACAATCCACTATAGCTTACCTTGCCCTGAACACAGTAAAACTACACAATCCACTATAACTTACCTTGCCCTGAACACAGTAAAACTACACAATCCATTATAACTTACCTTGCCCTGAACACAGTAAACTACAGAATCCACTATAACTTACCTTGCCCAGAACAAAGTAAAACTACGTAATCCACTATACCTTACCTTGCCCTGAACACAGTAAAATTACACAATCCACTATAGCTTACCTTGCCCCGAAAACAGTAAAACTACACAATCCACTATAACTTACCTTGCCCTGATCACAGTAAAACTACACAATCACTATAACTTTTTTTGCCCTGAACACAGTAAAACTACACAAACCACTATAAATTTCCTTGCCCTGAAAACAGTAAAACTTCACAATCCACTATACATTACCTTGCCCTGAACACACTAAAACTACACAATCCACTATAACTTACTTTGCCCTGAACACAGTAAAATTACACAATCCACTATAACTTAACTGGCCCTGAACACAGTAAAACTACACAATCCACTATAACTTACTTTGCCCTGAATACAGTAAAACTACACAATCCACTATAAATTACCTTGCCCTGAAAACAGTAAAACTACACAATCCACTATAAATTACCTTGCCCTGAAAACAGTAAAACTACACAATCCACTATAAATTACCTTGCCCTGAACACAGTAAAACTACACAATCCACTATAACTTACTTTGCCATGAACACAGTAAAACTAAACAATCCAATATAACTTACCTTGCCCTGAACACAGTAAAATTACACAATCCACTATAACTGAACTGGCCCTGAACACAGTAAAACTACACAATCCACTATAACTTACCTTGCTCTGAACACAGTAAAACTACACAATCCACTATAACTTACCTTGCCCTGAACACAGTAAAACTAAACAATCCACTATAACTTACATTGCCCTGAACACAGTAAAACTAAACAAACCACTATAAATTACCTTGCCCTGAACACAGTAAAATTACACAATCCATTATAGTTTACCTTGCCCTGAACACAGTAAAACTACACAATACACTATAAATTACCTTGCCCTGAACACAGTAAAACTACACAATCCACTATAACTTGCCTTGCCCTGAACACAGTAAAACTACTTAATTCACTATAACTTACCTTGCCCTGAACACAGTAAAACTACACAATACACTATACCTAACCTTGCCCTGAACACAGTAAAACTACACAATCCACTATAACTTACCTTGCTCTGAACACAGTAAAACTACACAATCCACTATACCTTACCTTGCCCTGAACACAGTAAAACTACACAATCCACTATAACTTAACTGGCCCTGAACACAGTAAACTACAGAATCCACTATAACTTACCTTGCACTGAACAGAGTAAACTACAGAATCCACTATAACTTACCTTGCCCAGAACAAATTAAAACTACGTAATCCACTATACCTTACCTTGCCCTGAACACAGTAAAACTACACAATCCACTATAGCTTACATTGCTCTGAACACAGTAAAACTACACAATCCACTATAGCTTACCTTGCCCTGAACACAGTAAAACTACACAATCCACTATAACTTACCTTGCCCTGAACACAGTAAAACTACACAATCCATTATAACTTACCTTGCCCTGAACACAGTAAACTACAGAATCCACTATAACTTACCTTGCCCAGAACAAAGTAAAACTACGTAATCCACTATACCTTACCTTGCCCTGAACACAGTAAAATTACACAATCCACTATAGCTTACCTTGCCCCGAAAACAGTAAAACTACACAATCCACTATAACTTACCTTGCCCTGATCACAGTAAAACTACACAATCACTATAACTTTTTTTGCCCTGAACACAGTAAAACTACACAAACCACTATAAATTTCCTTGCCCTGAAAACAGTAAAACTTCACAATCCACTATACATTACCTTGCCCTGAACACACTAAAACTACACAATCCACTATAACTTACTTTGCCCTGAACACAGTAAAATTACACAATCCACTATAACTTAACTGGCCCTGAACACAGTAAAACTACACAATCCACTATAACTTACTTTGCCCTGAATACAGTAAAACTACACAATCCACTATAAATTACCTTGCCCTGAAAACAGTAAAACTACACAATCCACTATAAATTACCTTGCCCTGAAAACAGTAAAACTACACAATCCACTATAAATTACCTTGCCCTGAACACAGTAAAACTACACAATCCACTATAACTTACTTTGCCATGAACACAGTAAAACTAAACAATCCAATATAACTTACCTTGCCCTGAACACAGTAAAATTACACAATCCACTATAACTGAACTGGCCCTGAACACAGTAAAACTACACAATCCACTATAACTTACCTTGCTCTGAACACAGTAAAACTACACAATCCACTATAACTTACCTTGCCCTGAACACAGTAAAACTAAACAATCCACTATAACTTACATTGCCCTGAACACAGTAAAACTAAACAAACCACTATAAATTACCTTGCCCTGAACACAGTAAAATTACACAATCCATTATAGTTTACCTTGCCCTGAACACAGTAAAACTACACAATACACTATAAATTACCTTGCCCTGAACACAGTAAAACTACACAATCCACTATAACTTGCCTTGCCCTGAACACAGTAAAACTACTTAATTCACTATAACTTACCTTGCCCTGAACACAGTAAAACTACACAATACACTATACCTAACCTTGCCCTGAACACAGTAAAACTACACAATCCACTATAACTTACCTTGCTCTGAACACAGTAAAACTACACAATCCACTATACCTTACCTTGCCCTGAACACAGTAAAACTACACAATCCACTATAACTTAACTGGCCCTGAACACAGTAAACTACAGAATCCACTATAACTTACCTTGCACTGAACAGAGTAAACTACAGAATCCACTATAACTTACCTTGCCCAGAACAAATTAAAACTACGTAATCCACTATACC
Organism: Eledone cirrhosa; assembly: GCA_964016885.1. Taxonomy (NCBI): domain Eukaryota; kingdom Metazoa; phylum Mollusca; class Cephalopoda; order Octopoda; family Eledonidae; genus Eledone; species Eledone cirrhosa. The sequence goes on from OZ024744.1 coordinate 110,755,714, forward strand.
TTACCTTGCCCTGAACACAGTAAAACTACACAATCCACTATAGCTTACATTGCTCTGAACACAGTAAAACTACACAATCCACTATAGCTTACCTTGCCCTGAACACAGTAAAACTACACAATCCACTATAACTTACCTTGCCCTGAACACAGTAAAACTACACAATCCACTATAACTTACCTTGCCCTGAACACAGTAAACTACAGAATCCACTATAACTTACCTTGCCCAGAACAAAGTAAAACTACGTAATCCACTATACCTTACCTTGCCCTGAACACAGTAAAATTACACAATCCACTATAGCTTACCTTGCCCCGAAAACAGTAAAACTACACAATCCACTATAACTTACCTTGCCCTGATCACAGTAAAACTACACAATCACTATAACTTTTTTTGCCCTGAACACAGTAAAACTACACAAACCACTATAAATTTCCTTGCCCTGAACACAGTAAAACTACACAATCCACTATAACTTAACTGGCCCTGAACACACTAATCTACAGAATCCACTATAACTTACCTTGCTCTGAACACAGGAAAACTACACAATCCACTATAACTTAACTGGCCCTGAACACAGTAAAACTACACAATCCACTATAACTTACCTTGCACTGAACACAGTAAAACTACACAATCCACTATAACTAAACTGGCCCTGAACACACTAAACTACAGAATCCACTATAACTTACCTTGCTCTGAACACAGGAAAACTAAACAATCCACTATAACTTAACTAGCCCTGAACACTGTAAAACTACACAATCCACTATAACTGAACTGGCCCTGAACACAGTAAAACTAAACAATCCACTATAAGTTACCTTGCTCTGAACACAGTAAAACTATACAATCCACTATAACTTACTTTGCCCTGAACACAGTAAAACTACACAAACAACTATAAATTACCTTACCCTCAAAACAGTAAAACTACACTATCCACTATGAATTACCTTGCCCTGAACACACTAAAACTACACAATCCACTATAACTTACTTTGCCCTGAACACAGTAAAATTACACAATCCACTATAACTTAACTGGCACTGAACACAGTAAAACTACACAATCCACTATAGCTTACCTTGCCCTGAAAACAGTAAAACTACACAATCCACTATAGCTTACCTTGCCCTGAACCCATTAAAACTACACAATCCACTATAACTTACCTTGCCCTGAACACAGTAAAACTACACAATCCACTATAAATTACCTTACCCAGAACACAGTAAAACTACACAATCCACTATAACTTACCTTGCCCTGAACACATTAAAACTATACAATCCACGATAACTTACCTTGCCCTGAACACAGTAAAACAACACAATCCACTATAAATTACCTTACCCTGAACACAGTAAAACTACACAATCCACTATAACTTACTTTGCCCTGAACACAGTAAAACTACACAATCCAATATAAATTACCTTGCCCTGAAAACAGTAAAACTACACGATCCACTATAAATTACCTTGCCCTGAACACAGTAAAACTACACAATCCACTATAACTTACTTTGCCATGAACACAGTAAATCTAAACAATCCACTATAACTTACCTTGCCCTGAACACAGTAAAACTACACAATCCACTATAACTGAACTGGCCCTGAACACAGTAAAACTACACAATCCACTACAACTTAATTGGCCCTGAACACAGTAAAACTACACAATCCACTATAACTTAACTGGCCCTGAACACAGTAAAACTACACAATCCACTATAACTTACCTTGCTCTGAACACAGTAAAACTACACAATCCACTATAACTTAACTGGCCCTGAACACAGTAAAACTACACAATCCACTATAACTTACCTTGCCCTGAACACAGTAAAACTAAACAATCCACTATAACTTACATTGCCCTGAACACAGTAAAACTAAACAAACCACTATAAATTACCTTGCCCTGAACACAGTAAAATTACACAATCCACTATAGTTTACCTTGCCCTGAACACAGTAAAACTACACAATCTACTATAAATTACCTTGCCCTGAACACAGTAAAACTACACAATCCACTATAACTTGCCTTGCCCTGAACACAGTAAAACTACTTAATTCACTATAACTTACCTTGCCCTGAACACAGTAAAACTACACAATACACTATACCTAACCTTGCCCTGAACACAGTAAAACTACACAATCCACTATAAATTACCTTGCTCTAAACACAGTAAAGCTAGACAATCCACTATAACTTACCTTGCCCTGAACACAGTAAAACTACACAATCCACTATAACTTAACTGGCCCTGAACACAGTAAAACTACACAATCCACTATAACTTAACTGGCCCTGAACACAGTAAAACTACACAATCCACTATATCTAAACCTTGCTCTGAACACAGGAAAACTACACAATCCACTATAACTTAACTGGCCCTGAACACACTAAACTACAGAATCCACTATAACTTAACTGACCCTGAACACAGTAAAACTACACAATCCACTATAAGTTACCTTGCTCTGAACACAGGAAAACTACACAATCCACTATAACTTAACTGGCCCTGTACACTGTAAATCTACACAATCCACTATAACTGAACTGGCACTGAACTCAGTAAAACTACACAATCCACTATAAGTTACCTTGCTCTGAACACAGTAAAACTACACAATCCACTATAACTTACTTTGCCCTGAACACAGTAAAACTACACAAACAACTATAAATTACCTTACCCTGAACACAGTAAAACTACACGATCCACTATAACTTACTTTACCCTGAACACAGTAAAACTACACAAACCAATATAACTTACCTTGCCCCGAAAACAGTAAAACTACACTATCCACTATAACTTACTTTGCCATGAACACAGTAAAACTACACAATCCACTATAACTTACTTTGCCATGAACACAGTAAAACTACACAATCCACTATAACTTACTTTGCCCTGAACACAGTAAAACTACACAATCCACTATAACTTAACTGGCCCTGAACACAGTAAAACTACACAATCCATAATAAGTTACCTTGCTCTGAACAGAGTAAAACTACACAATCCACTATACCTTACCTTGCCCTGAAAACAGTAAAACTACACAATCCACTATAGCTTACCTTGCCCTGAACACATTAAAACTACACAATCCACTATAACTTACCTTGCCCTGAACAAAGTAAAACTACACAATCCACTATAAATTACCTTGCCCTGAACACAGTAAAACTAAACAATCCACTATAACTTACATTGCCCTGAACACAGTAAAACTAAACAAACCACTATAAATTACCTTACCCTGAACACAGTAAAATTACACAATCCACTATAGTTTACCTTGCCCTGAACACAGTAAAACTACACAATCCACTATAAATTACCTTGCCCTGAACACAGTAAAACTACACAATCCACTATAACTTGCCTTGCCCTGAACACAGTAAAACTACTTAATTCACTATAACTTACCTTGCCCTGAACACAGTAAAACTACACAATACACTATACCTAACCTTGCCCTGAACACAGTAAAACTACACAATCCACTATAACTTACCTTGCCCTGAACACAGTAAAACTACACAATCCACTATAACTTAACTGGCCCTGAACACAGTAAACTACAGAATCCACTATAACTTGCCTTGCACTGAACACAGTAAACTACAGAATCCACTATAACTTACCTTGCCCAGAACAAATTAAAACTACGTAATCCACTATACCTTACCTTGCCCTGAACACAGTAAAACTACACAATCCACTATAGCTTACATTGCTCTGAACACAGTAAAACTACACAATCCACTATAGCTTACCTTGCCCTGAACACAGTAAAACTACACAATCCACTATAACTTACCTTGCCCTGAACACAGTAAAACTACACAATCCACTATAACTTACCTTGCCCTGAACACAGTAAACTACAGAATCCACTATAACTTACCTTGCCCAGAACAAAGTAAAACTACGTAATCCACTATACCTTACCTTGCCCTGAACACAGTAAAATTACACAATCCACTATAGCTTACCTTGCCCCGAAAACAGTAAAACTACACAATCCACTATAACTTACCTTGCCCTGATCACAGTAAAACTACACAATCACTATAACTTTTTTTGCCCTGAACACAGTAAAACTACACAAACCACTATAAATTTCCCTGCTCTAAACACAGTAAAGCTAGACAATCCACTATAACTTACCTTGCCCTGAACACAGTAAAACTACACAATCCACTATAACTTAACTGGCCCTGAACACACTAATCTACAGAATCCACTATAACTTACCTTGCTCTGAACACAGGAAAACTACACAATCCACTATAACTTAACTGGCCCTGAACACAGTAAAACTACACAATCCACTATAACTAAACTGGCCCTGAACACACTAAACTACAGAATCCACTATAACTTACCTTGCTCTGAACACAGGAAAACTAAACAATCCACTATAACTTAACTAGCCCTGTACACTGTAAAACTACACAATCCACTATAACTGAACTGGCCCTGAACACAGTAAAACTAAACAATCCACTATAAGTTACCTTGCTCTGAACACACTAAAACTACACAATCCACTATAACTTACTTTGCCCTGAACACAGTAAAATTACACAATCCACTATAACTTAACTGGCCCTGAACACAGTAAAACTACACAATCCACTATAGCTTACCTTGCCCTGAAAACAGTAAAACTACACAATCCACTATAGCTTACCTTGCCCTGAACACATTAAAACTACACAATCCACTATAACTTACCTTGCCCTGAACACAGTAAAACTACACAATCCACTATAAATTACCTTACCCAGAACACAGTAAAACTACACAATCCACTATAACTTACCTTGCCCTGAACACATTAAAACTATACAATCCACGATAACTTACCTTGCCCTGAACACAGTAAAAAAACACAATCCACTATAAATTACCTTACCCTGAACACAGTAAAACTACACAATCCACTATAACTTACTTTGCCCTGAACACAGTAAAACTACACAAACCACTATAACTTACCTTGCCCCGAAAACAATAAAACTACACAATCCACTATAAATTACCTTGCCCTGAAAACAGTAAAACTACACAATCCACTATAAATTACCTTGCCCTGAACACAGTAAAACTACACAATCCACTATAACTTACTTTGCCATGAACACAGTAAAACTAAACAATCCACTATAACTTACCTTGCCCTGAACACAGTAAAACTACACAAACCACTATAATTGAACTGGCCCTGAACACAGTAAAACTACACAATCCACTATAACTTAACTGGCCCTGAACACAGTAAAACTACACAATCCACTATAACTTACCTTGCTCTGAACACAGTAAAACTACACAATCCACTATAACTTAACTGGCCCTGAACACAGTAAAACTACACAATCCACTATAACTTACCTTGCCCTGAACACAGTAAAACTAAACAATCCACTATAACTTACATTGCCCTGAACACAGTAAAACTAAACAAACGACTATAAATTACCTTGCCCTGAACACAGTAAAATTACACAATCCACTATAGTTTACCTTGCCCTGAACACAGTAAAACTACACAATCCACTATAAATTACCTTGCCCTGAACACAGTAAAACTACACAATCCACTATAACTTGCCTTGCCCTGAACACAGTAAAACTACTTAATTCACTATCACTTACCTTGCCCTGAACACAGTAAAACTACACAATACACTATACCTAACCTTGCCCTGAACACAGTAAAACTACACAATCCACTATAAATTACCTTGCTCTAAACACAGTAAAGCTAGACAATCCACTATAACTTACCTTGCCCTGAACACAGTAAAACTACACAATCCACTATAACTTAACTGGCCCTGAACACAGTAAAACTACACAATCCACTATAACTTAACTGGCCCTGAACACAGTAAAACTACACAATCCACTATATCTAAACCTTGCTCTGAACACAGGAAAACTACACAATCCACTATAACTTAACTGGCCCTGAACACACTAAACTACAGAATCCACTATAACTTAACTGACCCTGAACACAGTAAAACTACACAATCCACTATAAGTTACCTTGCTCTGAACACAGGAAAACTACACAATCCACTATAACTTAACTGGCCCTGAACACTGTAAAACTACACAATCCACTATAACTGAACTGGCCCTGAACACAGTAAAACTACACAATCCACTATAACTTAACTGGCCCTGAACACAGTAAAACTACACAATGCACTATAACTAAACTGGCCCTGAACACACTAAACTACAGAATCCACTATAACTTACCTTGCTCTGAACACAGGAAAACTAAACAATCCACTATAACTTAACTAGCCCTGAACACTGTAAAACTACACAATCCACTATAACTGAACTGGCCCTGAACACAGTAAAACTAAACAATCCACTATAAATTACCTTGCTCTGAACACAGTAAAACTACACAATCCACTATAACTTACTTTGCCCTGAACACAGTAAAACTACACAAACAACTATAAATTACCTTACCCTGAAAACAGTAAAACTACACTATCCACTATGAATTACCTTGCCCTGAAAACAGTAAAACTTCACAATCCACTATACATTACCTTGCCCTGAACACACTAAAACTACACAATCCACTATAAATTACTTTGCTCTGAACACAGTAAAATTACACAATCCACTATAACTTAACTGTCCCTGAACACAGTAAAACTACACAATCCACTATAGCTTACCTTGCCCTGAAAACAGTAAAACTACACAATCCACTATAGCTTACCTTGCCCTGAACACAGTAAAACTACACAATCCACTATAACTTACCTTGCCCTGAACACAGTAAAACTACACGATCCACTATAAATTACCTTACCCAGAACACAGTAAAACTACACAATCCACTATAACTTACCTTGCCCTGAACACAGTAAAACAACACAATCCACTATAAATTACCTTACCCTGAACACAGTAAAACTACACAATCCACTATAACTTACTTTGCCCTGAACACAGTAAAACTACACAAACCACTATAACTTACCTTGCCCCGAAAACAATAAAACTACACAATCCACTATAAATTACCTTGCCCTGAAAACAGTAAAACTACACAATCCACTATAAATTACCTTGCCCTGAACACAGTAAAACTACACAATCCACTATAACTTACTTTGCCATGAACACAGTAAAACTAAACAATCCACTATATCTTACCTTGCCCTGAACACAGTAAAACTACACAATCCACTATAACTGAACTGGCCCTGAACACAGTAAAACTACACAATCCACTACAACTTAATTGGCCCTGAACACAGTAAAACTACACAATCCACTATAACTTAACTGGCCCTGAACACAGTAAAACTACACAATCCACTATAACTTACCTTGCTCTGAACACAGTAAAACTACACAATCCACTATAACTTAACTCGCCCTGAACACAGTAAAACTACACAATCCACTATAACTTACCTTGCCCTGAACACAGTAAAACTAAACAATCCACTATAACTTACATTGCCCTGAACACAGTAAAACTAAACAAAACACTATAAATTACCTTGCCCTGAACACAGTAAAATTACACAATCCACTATAGTTTACCTTGCCCTGAACACAGTAAAACTACACAATCCACTATAAATTACCTTGCCCTGAACACAGTAAAACTACACAATCCACTATAACTTGCCTTGCCCTGAACACAGTAAAACTACTTAATTCACTATAACTTACCTTGCCCTGAACACAGTAAAACTACACAATACACGATAACTTAACTGGCCCTGAACACAGTAAAACTACACAATCCATAATAAGTTACCTTACTCTGAACAGAGTAAAACTACACAATCCACTATACCTTACCTTGCCCTGAAAACAGTAAAACTACACAATCCACTATAGCTTACCTTGCCCTGAACACATTAAAACTACACAATCCACTATAACTTACCTTGCCCTGAACAAAGTAAAACTACACAATCCACTATAAATTACCTTACCCAGAACACAGTAAAACTACACAATCCACTATAACTTACCTTGCCCTGAACACATTAAAACTATACAATCCACGATAACTTACCTTGCCCTGTACACAGTAAAACAACACAATCCACTATAAATTACCTTACCCTGAACACAGTAAAACTACACAATCCACTATAACTTACTTTGCCCTGAACCCAGTAAAACTACACAATCCACTATAAATAACCTTGCCCTGAACACAATAAAACTACACAATCCACTATAACTTACTTTGCCATGAACACAGTAAAACTATACAATCCACTATAACTTACTTTGCCATGAACACAGTAAAACTAAACAATCCACTATAACTTACCTTGCCATGAACACAGTAAAACTACACAATCCACTCTAACTTAACTGGCCCTGAACACTGTAAAACTACACAATCCACTATAACTGAACTGGCCCTGAACACAGTAAAACTAAACAATCCACTATAAGTTACCTTGCTCTGAACACACTAAAACTACACAATCCACTATAACTTACTTTGCCCTGAACACAGTAAAATTACACAATCCACTATAACTTAACTGGCCCTGAACACAGTAAAACTACACAATCCACTATAGCTTACCTTGCCCTGAAAACAGTAAAACTACACAATCCACTATAGCTTACCTTGCCCTGAACACATTAAAACTACACAATCCACTATAACTTACCTTGCCCTGAACACAGTAAAACTACACAATCCACTATAAATTACCTTACCCAGAACACAGTAAAACTACACAATCCACTATAACTTACCTTGCCCTGAACACATTAAAACTATACAATCCACGATAACTTACCTTGCCCTGAACACAGTAAAAAAACACAATCCACTATAAATTACCTTACCCTGAACACAGTAAAACTACACAATCCACTATAACTTACTTTGCCCTGAACACAGTAAAACTACACAAACCACTATAACTTACCTTGCCCCGAAAACAATAAAACTACACAATCCACTATAAATTACCTTGCCCTGAAAACAGTAAAACTACACAATCCACTATAAATTACCTTGCCCTGAACACAGTAAAACTACACAATCCACTATAACTTACTTTGCCATGAACACAGTAAAACTAAATAATCCACTATAACTTACCTTGCCCTGAACACAGTAAAACTACACAAACCACTATAATTGAACTGGCCCTGAACACAGTAAAACTACACAATCCACTATAACTTAACTGGCCCTGAACACAGTAAAACTACACAATCCACTATAACTTACCTTGCTCTGAACACAGTAAAACTACACAATCCACTATAACTTAACTGGCCCTGAACACAGTAAAACTACACAATCCACTATAACTTACCTTGCCCTGAACACAGTAAAACTAAACAATCCACTATAACTTACATTGCCCTGAACACAGTAAAACTAAACAAACCACTATAAATTACCTTGCCCTGAACACAGTAAAATTACACAATCCACTATAGTTTACCTTGCCCTGAACACAGTAAAACTACACAATCCACTATAAATTACCTTGCCCTGAACACAGTAAAACTACACAATCCACTATAACTTGCCTTGCCCTGAACACAGTAAAACTACTTAATTCACTATCACTTACCTTGCCCTGAACACAGTAAAACTACACAATACACTATACCTAACCTTGCCCTGAACACAGTAAAACTACACAATCCACTATAAATTACCTTGCTCTAAACACAGTAAAGCTAGACAATCCACTATAACTTACCTTGCCCTGAACACAGTAAAACTACACAATCCACTATAACTTAACTGGCCCTGAACACAGTAAAACTACACAATCCACTATAACTTAACTGGCCCTGAACACAGTAAAACTACACAATCCACTATATCTAAACCTTGCTCTGAACACAGGAAAACTACACAATCCACTATAACTTAACTGGCCCTGAACACACTAAACTACAGAATCCACTATAACTTAACTGACCCTGAACACAGTAAAACTACACAATCCACTATAAGTTACCTTGCTCTGAACACAGGAAAACTACACAATCCACTATAACTTAACTGGCCCTGAACACTGTAAAACTACACAATCCACTATAACTGAACTGGCCCTGAACACAGTAAAACTACACAATCCACTATAACTTAACTGGCCCTGAACACAGTAAAACTACACAATGCACTATAACTAAACTGGCCCTGAACACACTAAACTACAGAATCCACTATAACTTACCTTGCTCTGAACACAGGAAAACTAAACAATCCACTATAACTTAACTAGCCCTGAACACTGTAAAACTACACAATCCACTATAACTGAACTGGCCCTGAACACAGTAAAACTAAACAATCCACTATAAATTACCTTGCTCTGAACACAGTAAAACTACACAATCCACTATAACTTACTTTGCCCTGAACACAGTAAAACTACACAAACAACTATAAATTACCTTACCCTGAAAACAGTAAAACTACACTATCCACTATGAATTACCTTGCCCTGAAAACAGTAAAACTTCACAATCCACTATACATTACCTTGCCCTGAACACACTAAAACTACACAATCCACTATAAATTACTTTGCTCTGAACACAGTAAAATTACACAATCCACTATAACTTAACTGTCCCTGAACACAGTAAAACTACACAATCCACTATAGCTTACCTTGCCCTGAAAACAGTAAAACTACACAATCCACTATAGCTTACCTTGCCCTGAACACAGTAAAACTAAACAATCCACTATAACTTACCTTGCCCTGAACACAGTAAAACTACACGATCCACTATAAATTACCTTACCCAGAACACAGTAAAACTACACAATCCACTATAACTTACCTTGCCCTGAACACAGTAAAACAACACAATCCACTATAAATTACCTTACCCTGAACACAGTAAAACTACACAATCCACTATAACTTACTTTGCCCTGAACACAGTAAAACTACACAAACCACTATAACTTACCTTGCCCCGAAAACAATAAAACTACACAATCCACTATAAATTACCTTGCCCTGAAAACAGTAAAACTACACAATCCACTATAAATTACCTTGCCCTGAACACAGTAAAACTACACAATCCACTATAACTTACTTTGCCATGAACACAGTAAAACTAAACAATCCACTATATCTTACCTTGCCCTGAACACAGTAAAACTACACAATCCACTATAACTGAACTGGCCCTGAACACAGTAAAACTACACAATCCACTACAACTTAATTGGCCCTGAACACAGTAAAACTACACAATCCACTATAACTTAACTGGCCCTGAACACAGTGAAACTACACAATCCACTATAACTTACCTTGCTCTGAACACAGTAAAACTACACAATCCACTATAACTTAACTCGCCCTGAACACAGTAAAACTACACAATCCACTATAACTTACCTTGCCCTGAACACAGTAAAACTAAACAATCCACTATAACTTACATTGCCCTGAACACAGTAAAACTAAACAAAACACTATAAATTACCTTGCCCTGAACACAGTAAAATTACACAATCCACTATAGTTTACCTTGCCCTGAACACAGTAAAACTACACAATCCACTATAAATTACCTTGCCCTGAACACAGTAAAACTACACAATCCACTATAACTTGCCTTGCCCTGAACACAGTAAAACTACTTAATTCACTATAACTTACCTTGCCCTGAACACAGTAAAACTACACAATACACGATAACTTAACTGGCCCTGAACACAGTAAAACTACACAATCCATAATAAGTTACCTTACTCTGAACAGAGTAAAACTACACAATCCACTATACCTTACCTTGCCCTGAAAACAGTAAAACTACACAATCCACTATAGCTTACCTTGCCCTGAACCCAGTAAAACTACACAATCCACTATAACTTACCTTGCCCTGAACAAAGTAAAACTACACAATCCACTATAAATTACCTTACCCAGAACACAGTAAAACTACACAATCCACTATAACTTACCTTGCCCTGAACACATTAAAACTATACAATCCACGATAACTTACCTTGCCCTGTACACAGTAAAACAACACAATCCACTATAAATTACCTTACCCTGAACACAGTAAAACTACACAATCCACTATAACTTACTTTGCCCTGAACCCAGTAAAACTACACAATCCACTATAAATAACCTTGCCCTGAACACAGTAAAACTACACAATCCACTATAACTTACTTTGCCATGAACACAGTAAAACTACACAATCCACTATAACTTACTTTGCCATGAACACAGTAAAACTAAACAATCCACTATAACTTACCTTGCCATGAACACAGTAAAACTACACAATCCACTCTAACTTAACTGGCCCTGAACACAGTAAAACTACACAATCCACTATAACTTAATTGGCCCTGAACACAGTAAAACTACACAATCCACTATAACTTAACTGGCCCTGAACACAGTAAAACTACACAATCCACTATAACTTACCTTGCTCTGAACACAGTAAAACTACACAATCCACTATAACTTAACTGGCCCTAAACACAGTAAAACTACACAATCCACTATAACTTACCTTGCCCTGAACACAGTAAAACTAAACAATCCACTATAACTTACATTGCCCTGAACACAGTAAAACTAAACAAACCACTATAAATTACCTTGCCCTGAACACAGTAAAATTACACAATCCACTATAGTTTACCTTGCCCTGAACACAGTAAAACTACACAATCCACTATAAATTACCTTGCCCTGAACACAGTAAAACTACACAATCCACTATAACTTGCCTTGCCCTGAACACAGTAAAACTACTTAATTCACTATAACTTACCTTGCCCTGAACACAGTAAAACTACACAATACACTATACCTAACCTTGCCCTGAACACAGTAAAACTACACAATCCACTATAACTTACCTTGCTCTGAACACAGTAAAACTACACAATCCACTATACCTTACCTTGCCCTTAACACAGTAAAACTACACAATCCACTATAACTTAACTGGCCCTGAACACAGTAAACTACAGAATCCACTATAACTTACCTTGCCCAGAACAAATTAAAACTATGTAATCCACTATAGCTTACCTTGCCCTGAACACAGTAAAACTACACAATCCACTATAGCTTACCTTGCCCTGAACACAGTAAAACTACGTGATCCACTATAACTTACCTTGCCCTGAACACAGTAAAACTACACAATCCACTATAACTTACCTTGCCCTGAACACAGTAAACTACAGAATCCACTATAACTTACCTTACCCAGAACAAAGTAAAACTATGTAATCCACTATAACTTATGTTGCCCTGAACACAGTAAAACTACACAATCCACTATAGCTTACCTTGCCCTGAACACATTAAAACTACACAATCCACTATAACTTACCTTGCCCTGAACAAAGTAAAACTACACAATCCACTATAAATTACCTTACCCAGAACACAGTAAAACTACACAATCCACTATAACTTACCTTGCCCTGAACACATTAAAACTATACAATCCACGATAACTTACCTTGCTCTGTACACAGTAAAACAACACAATCCACTATAAATTACCTTACCCTGAACACAGTAAAACTACACAATCCACTATAACTTACTTTGCCCTGAACCCAGTAAAACTACACAATCCACTATAAATAACCTTGCCCTGAACACAGTAAAACTACACAATCCACTATAACTTACTTTGCCATGAACACAGTAAAACTACACAATCCACTATAACTTACTTTGCCATGAACACAGTAAAACTAAACAATCCACTATAACTTACCTTGCCATGAACACAGTAAAACTACACAATCCACTCTAACTTAACTGGCCCTGAACACAGTAAAACTACACAATCCACTATAACTTAATTGGCCCTGAACACAGTAAAACTACACAATCCACTATAACTTAACTGGCCCTGAACACAGTAAAACTACACAATCCACTATAACTTACCTTGCTCTGAACACAGTAAAACTACACAATCCACTATAACTTAACTGGCCCTAAACACAGTAAAACTACACAATCCACTATAACTTACCTTGCCCTGAACACAGTAAAACTAAACAATCCACTATAACTTACCTTGCCCTGAACACAGTAAAATTACACAATCCACTATAGTTTACCTTGCCCTGAACACAGTAAAACTACACAATCCACTATAAATTACCTTGCCCTGAACACAGTAAAACTACACAATCCACTATAACTTGCCTTGCCCTGAACACAGTAAAACTACTTAATTCACTATAACTTACCTTGCCCTGAACACAGTAAAACTACACAATACACTATACCTAACCTTGCCCTGAACACAGTAAAACTACACAATCCACTATAACTTACCTTGCTCTGAACACAGTAAAACTACACAATCCACTATACCTTACCTTGCCCTTAACACAGTAAAACTACACAATCCACTATAACTTAACTGGCCCTGAACACAGTAAACTACAGAATCCACTATAACTTACCTTGCCCAGAACAAATTAAAACTATGTAATCCACTATAGCTTACCTTGCCCTGAACACAGTAAAACTACACAATCCACTATAGCTTACCTTGCCCTGAACACAGTAAAACTATGTGATCCACTATAACTTACCTTGCCCTGAACACAGTAAAACTACACAATCCACTATAACTTACCTTGCCCTGAACACAGTAAACTACAGAATCCACTATAACTTACCTTGCCCAGAACAAAGTAAAACTATGTAATCCACTATAACTTATGTTGCCCTGAACACAGTAAAATTACACAATCCACTATAGCTTACCTTGCCCCGAAAACAGTAAAACTACACAATCCACTATAACTTACCTTGCCCTGATCATAGTAAAACTACACAATCACTATAACTTTTTCTGCCCTGAACACAGTAAAACTACACGAACCACTATAAATTACCTTGCTCTAAACACAGTAACGCTAGACAATCCACTATAACTTACCTTGCCCTGAACACAGCAAAACTACAAAATCCACTATAACTTACTTTGCCATGAACACAGTAAAACTAAACAATCCACTATAACTTAACTGGCCCGGAACACACTAATCTACAGAATCCACTATAACTTACCTTGCTCTGAACACAGGAAAACTACACAATCCACTATAACTGAACTGGCCCTGAACACAGTAAAACTACACAATCCACTATAGCTTACCTTGCCCTGAAAACAGTAAAACTACACAATCCACTATAGCTTACCTTGCCCTGAACACAGTAAAACTACACAATCCACTATAACTTACCTTGCCCTGAACACAGTAAAACTACACGATCCACTATAAATTACCTTACCCAGAACACAGTAAAACTACACAATCCACTATAACTTACCTTGCCCTGAACACAGTAAAACAACACAATCCACTATAAATTACCTTACCCTGAACACAGTAAAACTACACAATCCACTATAACTTACTTTGCCCTGAACACAGTAAAACTACACAAACCACTATAACTTACCTTGCCCCGAAAACAATAAAACTACACAATCCACTATAAATTACCTTGCCCTGAAAACAGTAAAACTACACAATCCACTATAAATTACCTTGCCCTGAACACAGTAAAACTACACAATCCACTATAACTTACTTTGCCATGAACACAGTAAAACTAAACAATCCACTATATCTTACCTTGCCCTGAACACAGTAAAACTACACAATCCACTACAACTTAATTGGCCCTGAACACAGTAAAACTACACAATCCACTATAACTTAACTGGCCCTGAACACAGTAAAACTACACAATCCACTATAACTTACCTTGCTCTGAACACAGTAAAACTACACAATCCACTATAACTTAACTCGCCCTGAACACAGTAAAACTACACAATCCACTATAACTTACCTTGCCCTGAACACAGTAAAACTAAACAATCCACTATAACTTACATTGCCCTGAACACAGTAAAACTAAACAAACCACTATAAATTACCTTGCCCTGAACACAGTAAAATTACACAATCCACTATAGTTTACCTTGCCCTGAACACAGTAAAACTACACAATCCACTATAAATTACCTTGCCCTGAACACAGTAAAACTACACAATCCACTATAACTTGCCTTGCCCTGAACACAGTAAAACTACTTAATTCACTATAACTTACCTTGCCCTGAACACAGTAAAACTACACAATACACTATAACTTAACTGGCCCTGAACACAGTAAAACTACACAATCCATAATAAGTTACCTTGCTCTGAACAGAGTAAAACTACACAATCCACTATACCTTACCTTGCCCTGAAAACAGTAAAACTACACAATCCACTATAGCTTACCTTGCCCTGAACACATTAAAACTACACAATCCACTATAACTTACCTTGCCCTGAACAAAGTAAAACTACACAATCCACTATAAATTACCTTACCCAGAACACAGTAAAACTACACAATCCACTATAACTTACCTTGCCCTGAACACATTAAAACTATACAATCCACGATAACTTACCTTGCCCTGTACACAGTAAAACAACACAATCCACTATAAATTACCTTACCCTGAACACAGTAAAACTACACAATCCACTATAACTTACTTTGCCCTGAACCCAGTAAAACTACACAATCCACTATAAATAACCTTGCCCTGAACACAGTAAAACTACACAATCCACTATAACTTACTTTGCCATGAACACAGTAAAACTACACAATCCACTATAACTTACTTTGCCATGAACACAGTAAAACTAAACAATCCACTATAACTTACCTTGCCATGAACACAGTAAAACTACACAATCCACTCTAACTTAACTGGCCCTGAACACAGTAAAACTACACAATCCACTATAACTTAATTGGCCCTGAACACAGTAAAACTACACAATCCACTATAACTTAACTGGCCCTGAACACAGTAAAACTACACAATCCACTATAACTTACCTTGCTCTGAACACAGTAAAACTACACAATCCACTATAACTTAACTGGCCCTAAACACAGTAAAACTACACAATCCACTATAACTTACCTTGCCCTGAACACAGTAAAACTAAACAATCCACTATAATTTACATTGCCCTGAACACAGTAAAACTAAACAAACCACTATAAATTACCTTGCCCTGAACACAGTAAAATTACACAATCCACTATAGTTTACCTTGCCCTGAACACAGTAAAACTACACAATCCACTATAAATTACCTTGCCCTGAACACAGTAAAACTACACAATCCACTATAACTTGCCTTGCCCTGAACACAGTAAAACTACTTAATTCACTATAACTTACCTTGCCCTGAACACAGTAAAACTACACAATACACTATACCTAACCTTGCCCTGAACACAGTAAAACTACACAATCCACTATAACTTACCTTGCTCTGAACACAGTAAAACTACACAATCCACTATACCTTACCTTGCCCTTAACACAGTAAAACTACACAATCCACTATAACTTAACTGGCCCTGAACACAGTAAACTACAGAATCCACTATAACTTACCTTGCCCAGAACAAATTAAAACTATGTAATCCACTATAGCTTACCTTGCCCTGAACACAGTAAAACTACACAATCCACTATAGCTTACCTTGCGCTGAACACAGTAAAACTACGTGATCCACTATAACTTACCTTGCCCTGAACACAGTAAAACTACACAATCCACTATAACTTACCTTGCCCTGAACACAGTAAACTACAGAATCCACTATAACTTACCTTGCCCAGAACAAAGTAAAACTATGTAATCCACTATAACTTATGTTGCCCTGAACACAGTAAAATTACACAATCCACTATAGCTTACCTTGCCCCGAAAACAGTAAAACTACACAATCCACTATAACTTACCTTGCCCTGATCACAGTAAAACTACACAATCACTATAACTTTTTCTGCCCTGAACACAGTAAAACTACACGAACCACTATAAATTACCTTGCTCTAAACACAGTAACGCTAGACAATCCACTATAACTTACCTTGCCCTGAACACAGCAAAACTACAAAATCCCCTATAACTTAACTGGCCCTGAACACAGTAAAACTACACAATCCACTATAACTTAACTGGCCCGGAACACACTAATCTACAGAATCCACTATAACTTACCTTGCTCTGAACACAGGAAAACTACACAATCCACTATAACTGAACTGGCCCTGAACACAGTAAAACTACACAATCCACTATAACTTAATTGGCCCTGAACACAGTAAAACTACACAGTCCACTATAACTTAACTGGCCCTGAACACAGTAAAACTACACAATCCACTATAACTTACCTTGCTCTGAACACAGTAAAACTACACAATCCACTATACATTACCTTGCCCTGAACACACTAAAACTACACAATCCACTATAACTTACTTTGCCCTGAACACAGTAAAACTACACAATCCATAATAAGTTACCTTGCTCTGAACAGAGTAAAACTACACAATCCACTATACCTTACCTTGCCCTGAAAACAGTAAAACTACACAATCCACTATAGCTTACCTTGCCCTGAACACATTAAAACTACACAATCCACTATAACTTACCTTGCCCTGAACAAAGTAAAACTACACAATCCACTATAAATTACCTTACCCAGAACACAGTAAAACTACACAATCCACTATAACTTACCTTGCCCTGAACACATTAAAACTATACAATCCACGATAACTTACCTTGCCCTGAACACAGTAAAATTACACAATCCACTATAGCTTACCTTGCCCCGAAAACAGTAAAACTACACAATCCACTATAACTTACCTTGCCCTGATCACAGTAAAACTACACAATCACTATAACTTTTTTTGCCCTGAACACAGTAAAACTACACAAACCACTATAAATTTCCTTGCTCTAAACACAGTAAAGCTAGACAATCCACTATAACTTACCTTGCCCTGAACACAGTAAAACTACACAATGCACTATAACTTAACTGGCCCTGAACACACTAATCTACAGAATCCACTATAACTTACCTTGCTCTGAACACAGGAAAACTACACAATCCACTATAACTTAACTGGCCCTGAACACAGTAAAACTACACAATCCACTATAACTAAACTGGCCCTGAACACACTAAACTACAGAATCCACTATAACTTACCTCGCTCTGAACACAGGAAAACTAAACAATCCACTATAACTTAACTAGCCCTGAACACTGTAAAACTACACAATCCACTATAACTGAACTGGCCCTGAACACAGTAAAACTAAACAATCCACTATAAGTTACCTTGCTCTGAACACAGTAAAACTACACAATCCACTATAACTTACTTTGCCCTGAACACAGTAAAACTACACAAACAACTATAAATCACCTTACCCTGAAAACAGTAAAACTACACTATCCACTATGAATTACCTTGCCCTGAAAACAGTAAAACTTCACAATCCACTATACATTACCTTGCCCTGAACACACTAAAACTACACAATCCACTATAACTTACTTTGCTCTGAACACAGTAAAATTACACAATCCACTATAACTTAACTGGCCCTGAACACAGTAAAACTACACAATCCACTATAGCTTACCTTGCCCTGAAAACAGTAAAACTACACAATCCACTATAGCTTACCTTGCCCTGAACACATTAAAACTACACAATCCACTATAACTTACCTTGCCCTGAACACAGTAAAACTACACGATCCACTATAAATTACCTTCCCCAGAACACAGTAAAACTACACAATCCACTATAACTTACCTTGCCCTGAACACATTAAAACTATACAATCCACGATAACTTACCTTGCCCTGAACACAGTAAAACAACACAATCCACTATAAATTACCTTACCCTGAACACAGTAAAACTACACAATCCACTATAACTTACTTTGCCCTGAACACAGTAAAACTACACAAACCACTATAACTTACCTTGCCCCGAAAACAATAAAACTACACAATCCACTATAAATTACCTTGCCCTGAAAACAGTAAAACTACACAATCCACTATAAATTACCTTGCCCTGAACACAGTAAAACTACACAATCCACTATAACTTACTTTGCCATGAACACAGTAAAACTAAACAATCCACTATAACTTACCTTGCCCTGAACACAGTAAAACTACACAATCCACTATAACTGAACTGGCCCTGAACACAGTAAAACTACACAATCCACTACAACTTAATTGGCCCTGAACACAGTAAAACTACACAATCCACTATAACTTAACTGGCCCTGAACACAGTAAAACTACACAATCCACTATAACTTACCTTGCTCTGAACACAGTAAAACTACACAATCCACTATAACTTAACTGGCCCTGAACACAGTAAAACTACACAATCCACTATAACTTACCTTGCCCTGAACACAGTAAAACTAAACAATCCACTATAACTTACATTGCCCTGAACACAGTAAAACTAAACAAACCACTATAAATTACCTTGCCCTGAACACAGTAAAACTACACAATCCACTATAAATTACCTTGCCCTGAACACAGTAAAACTACACAATCCTCTATAACTTGCCTTGCCCTGAACACAGTAAAACTACTTAAGTCACTATAACTTACCTTGCCCTGAACACAGTAAAACTACACAATACACTATACCTAACCTTGCCCTGAACACAGTAAAACTACACAATCCACTATAAATTACCTTGCTCTAAACACAGTAAAGCTAGACAATCCACTATAAATTACCTTGCCCTGAACACAGTAAAACTACACAATCCACTATAACTTAACTGGCCCTGAACCCAGTAAAACTACACAATCCACTATAACTTAACTGGCCCTGAACACAGTAAAACTACACAATCCACTATATCTAAACCTTGCTCTGAACACAGGAAAATTACACAATCCACTATAACTTAACTGGCCCTGAACACACTAAACTACAGAATCCACTATAACTTAACTGACCCTGAACACAGTAAAACTACACAATCCACTATAAGTTACCTTGCTCTGAACACAGGAAAACTACACAATCCACTATAACTTAACTGGCCCTGAACACTGTAAAACTACACAATCCACTATAACTGAACTGGCCCTGAACACAGTAAAACTACACAATCCACTATAAGTTACCTTGCTCTGAACACAGTAAAACTACACAATCCACTATAACTTACTTTGCCCTGAACACAGTAAAACTACACAAACAACTATAAATTACCTTACCCTGAACACAGTAAAACTACACGATCCACTATAACTTACTTTGCCCTGAACACAGTAACACTACACAAACCACTATAACTTACCTTGCCCTGAAAACAGTAAAACTACACTATCCACTATGAATTACCTTGCCCTGAAAACAGTAAAACTTCACGATCCACTATACATTACCTTGCCCTGAACACACTAAAACTACACAATCCACTATAACTTACTTTGCCCTGAACACAGTAAAACTACACAATCCACTATAACTTAACTGGCCCTGAACACAGTAAAACTACACAATCCATAATAAGTTACCTTGCTCTGAACAGAGTAAAACTACACAAACCACTATAACTTACCTTGCCCTGAAAACAATAAAACTACACAATCCACTATAGCTTACCTTGCCCTGAACACATTAAAACTACACAATCCACTATAACTTACCTTACCCTGAACACAGTAAAACTACACAATCCACTATAACTTACTTTGCCCTGAATACAGTAAAACTACACAAACCACTATAACTTACCTTGCCCCGAAAACAATAAAACTACACAATCCACTATAAATTACCTTGCCCTGAAAACAGTAAAACTACACAATCCACTATAAATTACCTTGCCCTGAACACAGTAAAACTACACAATCCACTATAACTTACTTTGCCATGAACACAGTAAAACTAAACAATCCACTATAACTTACCTTGCCCTGAACACAGTAAAACTACACAATCCACTATAACTGAACTGGCCCTGAACACAGTAAAACTACACAATCCACTACAACTTAATTGGCCCTGAACACAGTAAAACTACACAATCCACTATAACTTAACTGGCCCTGAACACAGTAAAACTACACAATCCACTATAACTTACCTTGCTCTGAACACAGTAAAACTACACAATCCACTATAACTTAACTCGCCCTGAACACAGTAAAACTACACAATCCACTATAACTTACCTTGCCCTGAACACAGTAAAACTAAACAATCCACTATAACTTACATTGCCCTGAACACAGTAAAACTAAACAAACCACTATAAATTACCTTGCCCTGAACACAGTAAAATTACACAATCCACTATAGTTTACCTTGCCCTGAACACAGTAAAACTACACAATCCACTATAAATTACCTTGCCCTGAACACAGTAAAACTACACAATCCACTATAACTTGCCTTGCCCTGAACACAGTAAAACTACTTAATTCACTATAACTTACCTTGCCCTGAACAAAGTAAAACTACACAATACACTACACCTAACCTTGCCCTGAACACAGTAAAACTACACAATCCACTATGAATTACCTTGCTCTAAACACAGTAAAGCTAGACAATCCACTATAACTTACCTTGCCCTGAACACAGTAAAACTACACAATCCACTATAACTTAACTGGCCCTGAACACAGTAAAACTACACAATCCACTATAACTTAACTGGCCCTGAACACAGTAAAACTACACAATCCACTATATCTAAACCTTGCTCTGAACACAGGAAAACTACACAATCCACTATAACTTAACTGGCCCTGAACACACTAAACTACAGAATCCACTATAACTTAACTGACCCTGAACACAGTAAAACTACACAATCCACTATAAGTTACCTTGCTCTGAACACAGGAAAACTACACAATCCACTATAACTTAACTGGCCCTGAACACTGTAAAACTACACAATCCACTATAACTGAACTGGCCCTGAACACAGTAAAACTACACAATCCACTATAAGTTACTTTGCCCTGAACACAATAAAACTACACAAACAACTATAAATTACCTTACCCTGAACACAGTAAAACTACACGATCCACTATAACTTACTTTGCCCTGAACACAGTAAAACTACACAATCCACTATAAGTTACCTTGCTCTGAACACAGTAAAACTACACAATCTACTATAACTTAACTGGCCCTGAACACAGTAAAACTACACAATCCATAATAAGTTACCTTGCTCTGAACATAGTAAAACTACACAATCCACTATAACTTACTTTGCCCTGAACACAGTAAAACTACACAAACAACTATAAATTACCTTACCCTGAACACAGTAAAACTACACGATCCACTATAACTTACTTTGCCCTGAACACAGTAAAACTACACAATCCACTATACATTACCTTGCCCTGAACACACTAAAACTACACAATCCACTATAACTTACTTTGCCCTGAACACAGTAAAACTACACAATCCACTATAACTTAACTGGCCCTGAACACAGTAAAACTACACAATCCATAATAAGTTACCTTGCTCTGAACAGAGTAAAACTACACAATGCACTATACCTTACCTTGCCCTGAAAACAGTAAAACTACACAATCCACTATAGCTTACCTTGCCCTGAACACATTAAAACTACACAATCCACTATAACTTACCTTGCCCTGAACAAAGTAAAACTACACAATCCACTATAAATTACCTTACCCAGAACACAGTAAAACTACACAATCCACTATAACTTACCTTGCCCTGAACACATTAAAACTATACAATCCACGATAACTTACCTTGCCCTGAACACAGTAAAACAACACAATCCACTATAAATTACCTTAACCTGAACACAGTAAAACTACACAATCCACTATAACTTACTTTGCCCTGAACCCAGTAAAACTACACAATCCACTAAAAATTACCTTGCCCTGAACACAGTAAAACTACAGAATCCACTATAACTTACCTTGCCCAGAACAAAGTAAAACTATGTAATCCACTATAACTTATGTTGCCCTGAACACAGTAAAATTACACAATCCACTATAGCTTACCTTGCCCTGATCACAGTAAAACTACACAATCACTATAACTTTTTTTGCCCTGAACACAGTAAAACTACACGAACCACTATAAATTACCTTGCTCTAAACACAGTAAAGCTAGACAATCCACTATAACTTACCTTGCCCTGAACACAGCAAAACTACAAAATCCCCTATAACTTAACTGGCCCTGAACACAGTAAAACTACACAATCCACTTTAACTTAACTGGCCCGGAACACACTAATCTACAGAATCCACTATAACTTACCTTGCTCTGAACACAGGAAAACTACACAATCCACTATAACTGAACTGGCCCTGAACACAGTAAAACTACACAATCCACTATAACTTAATTGGCCCTGAACGCAGTAAAACTACACAGTCCACTATAACTTAACTGGCCCTGAACACAGTAAAACTAAACAATCCACTATAACTCACATTGCCCTGAACACAGTAAAACTAAACAAACCACTATAAATTACCTTGCCCTGAACACAGTAAAATTACACAATCCACTATAGTTTACCTTGCCCTGAACACAGTAAAACTACACAATCCACTATAAATTACTTTGCCCTGAACACAGTAAAACTACACAATCCACTATAAATTGCCTTGCCCTGAACACAGTAAAACTACTTAATTAACTATAACTTACCTTGCCCTGAACACAGTAAAACTACACAATACACTATACCTAACCTTGCCCTGAACACAGTAAAACTACACAATCCACTATAACTTACCTTGCCCTGAACACAGTAAACTACAGAATCCACTATAACTTACCTTGCCCAGAACAAATTAAAACTACGTAATCCACTATATCTTACCTTGCCCTCAACACAGTAAAACTACACAATCCACTATAGCTTACATTGCTCTGAACACAGTAAAACTACACAATCCACTATAACTTAACTGGCCCTGAACACAGTAAAACTACACAATCCACTATAACTTACCTTGCCCTGAACACAGTAAAACTAAACAATCCACTATAACTCACATTGCCCTGAACACAGTAAAACTAAACAAACCACTATAAATTACCTTGCCCTGAACACAGTAAAATTACACAATCCACTATAGTTTACCTTGCCCTGAACACAGTAAAACTACACAATCCACTATAAATTACTTTGCCCTGAACACAGTAAAACTACACAATCCACTATAAATTGCGTTGCCCTGAAAATTGTAAAACTACTTAATTAACTATAACTTACCTTGCCCTGAACACAGTAAAACTACACAATACACTATACCTAACCTTGCCCTGAACACAGTAAAACTACACAATCCACTATAACTTAACTGGCCCTGAACACAGTAAAACTACACAATCCACTATAACTAAACTGGCCCTGAACACAGTAAAACTACACAATCCACTATAACTTACCTTGCCCTGAACACAGTAAAACTACACTATCCACTATAACTTAACTGGCCCTGAACACAGTAAAACTACACAATCCACTATAACTTAACTGGCCCTGAACACAGTAAAACTACACAATCCACTATAAGTTACCTTGCTCTGAACACAGTAAAACTACACAATCCACTATAACTTAACTGGCCCTGAACACAGTAAACCTACACAATCCACTATAACTTACCTTGCGCTGAACACAGTAAAACTACATAATCCACTATAACTTACCTTGCCCTAAACACAGTAAAACTACTATAATTCACTATAACTTACCTTGCCCTGAACACAGTAAAACTACACAATCCACTATACTTAACCTTGCCCTGAACACAGTAAAATTACACAATCCACTATAACTTACCTTGCTCTGAACACAGTAAAACTACACAATCCACTATACCTTACCTTGCTCTGAACACAGTAAAACTACAGAATCCACTATAACTTACCTTGCCCTGAACACAGTAAAACTACACAAACATCTATAAATTACCTTGCTCTAAACACAGTAAGACTACACAATCCACTATAACTTACCTTGCCCTGAACAATTTAAAACTACACAATCCACTATAATTTACCTTGCCCTGAACACAGTAAAACTACACAATCCACTATAACTTACTTTGCCCTGAATACAGTCAAACTACACAAACCACTATAACTTACCTTGCCCTGAAAAGAGTAAAACTACACAATCCACTATAAATTGCCTTGCCCTGAACACAGTAAAACTACTTAATTAACTATAACTTACCTTGCCCTGAACACAGTAAAACTACACAATACACTATACCTAACCTTGCCCTGAACACAGTAAAACTACACAATCCACTATAACTTACCTTGCCCTGAACACAGTAAACTACAGAATCCACTATAACTTACCTTGCCCAGAACAAATTAAAACTACGTAATCCACTATATCTTACCTTGCCCTCAACACAGTAAAACTACACAATCCACTATAGCTTACATTGCTCTGAACACAGTAAAACTACACAATCCACTATAACTTAACTGGCCCTGAACACAGTAAAACTACACAATCCACTATAACTTACCTTGCCCTGAACACAGTAAAACTAAACAATCCACTATAACTCACATTGCCCTGAACACAGTAAAACTAAACAAACCACTATAAATTACCTTGCCCTGAACACAGTAAAATTACACAATCCACTATAGTTTACCTTGCCCTGAACACAGTAAAACTACACAATCCACTATAAATTACTTTGCCCTGAACACAGTAAAACTACACAATCCACTATAAATTGCCTTGCCCTGAAAATTGTAAAACTACTTAATTAACTATAACTTACCTTGCCATGAACACAGTAAAACTACACAATACACTATACCTAACCTTGCCCTGAACACTGTAAAACTACACAATCCACTATAACTTAATTGGCCCTGAACACAGTAAAACTACACAATCCACTATAACTTAACTGGCCCTGAACACAGTAAAACTACACAATCCACTATAACTAAACTGGCCCTGAACACAGTAAAACTACACAATCCACTATAACTTACCTTGCCCTGAACACAGTAAAACTACACTATCCACTATAACTTAACTGGCCCTGAACACAGTAAAACTACACAATCCACTATAACTTAACTGGCCCTGAACACAGTAAAACTACACAATCCACTATAAGTTACCTTGCTCTGAACACAGTAAAACTACACAATCCACTATAACTTAACTGGCCCTGAACACAGTAAAACTACACAATCCACTATAACTTACCTTGCGCTGAACACAGTAAAACTACATAATCCACTATAACTTACCTTGCCCTAAACACAGTAAAACTACTATAATTCACTATAACTTACCTTGCCCTGAACACAGTAAAACTACACAATCCACTATACTTAACCTTGCCCTGAACACAGTAAAATTACACAATCCACTATAACTTACCTTGCTCTGAACACAGTAAAACTACACAATCCACTATACCTTACCTTGCTCTGAACACAGTAAAACTACAGAATCCACTATAACTTACCTTGCCCTGAACACAGTAAAACTACACAAACATCTATAAATTACCTTGCTCTAAACACAGTAAGACTACACAATCCACTATAACTTACCTTGCCCTGAACAATTTAAAACTACACAATCCACTATAATTTACCTTGCCCTGAACACAGTAAAACTACACAATCCACTATAAATTATCTTACCCTGAACACAGTAAAACTACACAATCCACTATAACTTACTTTGCCCTGAATACAGTCAAACTACACAAACCACTATAACTTACCTTGCCCTGAAAAGAGTAAAACTACACAATCCACTATAAATTACCTTGCCCCGAACACAGTAAAACTACACAATCCACTATAACCTACTTTGCCATGAACACAGTAAAACTACACAATCCACTATAACTTACCTTGCCCTGAAAACAGTAAAACTACACAATCCACTATAACTGAACTGGCCCTGAACACAGTAAAACTACACAAACAACTATAAATTACCTTACCCTGAACACAGTAAGACTACACAATCCACTTTAACTTACTTTGCCCTGAACACAGTAAAACTACACAAACCACTATAACTTACCTTGCCCTGAAAACAGTAAAACTACACGATCCACTATAAATTACCTAGCCCTGAAAACAGTAAAACTACACAATCCACTATAAATTACCTTGCCCTGAACACAGTAAAACTACACAATCCACTATACTTTACCTTGCCCTGAACACAGTAAAACTACACAATCCACTATAACTGAACTGGCCCTGAACACATTAAAACTACACAAGCCACTATAACTTACCTTGCCCTGAACACACTAAAACTACACAATCCACTATAACTTACCTTGCCCTGATCACAGTAAAGCTACACAATCACTATAACTTGTTTCGCCCTGAACACAGTAAAACTACACAAACCACTATAAATTACCTTGCCCTGAACACAGTAAAACTACACAATCCACTATAGTTTACCTTGCCCTGAACACACTCAAACTACACAATCCTCTATAACTTATCTTGCCCTGAACACAGTAAAACTACTTAATTCACTATAACTTACATTGCGCTGAACACAGTAAAACTACACAATCCACTATACCTTACCTTGCCCTGAACACAGTAAAACTACACAAGCAACTATAACTTACCTTGCTCTGAACACATTAAAACTACACAATCCACTATACCTTACCTTACCCTTAACACAGTAAAACTACACAACCAACTATAGCTTACATTGCTCTGAACACAGTAAAACTACACAATCCACTATAGCTTAGCTTGCCCTGAAAACAGTAGAACTACACAATCCACTATAAGTTACCTTGCCCTGAACACATTAAAACTACACAATCCACTATAACTTACCTTGCACTGAACACAGTAAAACTACACTATCCACTATAAATTACCTTGCTCTAAACACAATAAAGCTAGACAATCCACTATAACTTACCTTGCCCTGAACACAGGAAAACTACACAATCCACTATAACTTAACTGGCCCTGAACACAGTAAACTACACAATCGACTATGACTTACCTTGCCCAGAACAAATTAAAACGACGTAATCCACTATACCTTACCTTGCCCTGAACACAGTAAAACTACACAATCCACTATAACTTACTTTGCCCTGAACACAGTAAAACTACAATAACAACTATAAGTTACCTTGCTCTAAACACTGTTAAACTACACAAGCGACTATAACTTACCTTGCCCTGAACACATTAAAACTACACAATCCACTATAACTTACCTTGCCCTGAACACAGTAAAACTACACAATCCACTATAACTTACTTTGCCCTGAACACAGTAAAACTACACAAACAACTATAAATTACCTTGCTCTAAACACAGTAAAACTACACAATCCACTATAACTTACCTTGCCCTGAACAATTTAAAACTACACAATCCACTATAATTTACCTTGCCCTGAACACAGTAAACTACACATTCCACTATAACTTAACTGGCCCTGAACACAGTAAACTACAGAATCCACTATAACATACCTTGCCCTGAACACAGTAAAACTACACAATACACTATACCTAACCTTGCCCTGAACACAGTAAAACTACACAATCCACTATAACTTAATTGGCGCTGAACACAGTAAAACTACACAATCCACTATAACTTAACTGGCCCTGAACACAGTAAAACTACACAATCCACTATAACTAAACTGGCCCTGAACACAGTAAAACTACACAATCCACTATAACTTACCTTGCCCTGAACACAGAAAAACTACACTATCCACTATAACTTAACTGGCCCTGAACACAGTAAAACTACACAATCCACTATAACTTAACTGGCCCTGAACACAGTAAAACTACACAATCCACTATAAGTTACCTTGCTCTGAACACAGTAAAACTACACAATCCACTATAACTTAACTGGCCCTGAACACAGTAAAACTACACAATCCACTATAACTTACCTTGCGCTGAACACAGTAAAACTACATAATCCACTATAACTTACCTTGCCCTAAACACAGTAAAACTACTATAATTCACTATAACTTACCTTGCCCTGAACACAGTAAATCTACACAATCCACTATACTTAACCTTGCCCTGAACACAGTAAAATTACACAATCCACTATAACTTACCTTGCTCTGAACACAGTAAAACTACACAATCCACTATACCTTACCTTGCTCTGAACACAGTAAAACTACAGAATCCACTATAACTTACCTTGCCCTGAACACAGTAAAACTACACAAACATCTATAAATTACCTTGCTCTAAACACAGTAAGACTACACAATCCACTATAACTTACCTTGCCCTGAACAATTTAAAACTACACAATCCACTATAATTTACCTTGCCCTGAACACAGTAAAACTACACAATCCACTATAAATTACCTTACCCTGAACACAGTAAAACTACACAATCCACTATAACTTACTTTGCCCTGAATACAGTCAAACTACACAAACCACTATAACTTACCTTGCCCTGAAAAGAGTAAAACTACACAATCCACTATAAATTGCCTTGCCCTGAACGCAGTAAAACTACTTAATTAACTATAACTTACCTTGCCCTGAACACAGTAAAACTACACAATACACTATACCTAACCTTGCCCTGAACACAGTAAAACTACACAATCCACTATAACTTACCTTGCCCTGAACACAGTAAACTACAGAATCCACTATAACTTACCTTGCCCAGAACAAATTAAAACTACGTAATCCACTATATCTTACCTTGCCCTCAACACAGTAAAACTACACAATCCACAATAGCTTACATTGCTCTGAACACAGTAAAACTACACAATCCACTATAACTTAACTGGCCCTGAACACAGTAAAACTACACAATCCACTATAACTTACCTTGCCCTGAACACAGTAAAACTAAACAATCCACTATAACTCACATTGCCCTGAACACAGTAAAACTAAACAAACCACTATAAATTACCTTGCCCTGAACACAGTAAAATTACACAATCCACTATAGTTTACCTTGCCCTGAACACAGTAAAACTACACAATCCACTATAAATTACTTTGCCCTGAACACAGTAAAACTACACAATCCACTATAAATTGCCTTGCCCTGAAAATTGTAAAACTACTTAATTAACTATAACTTACCTTGCCCTGAACACAGTAAAACTACACAATACACTATACCTAACCTTGCCCTGAACACTGTAAAACTACACAATCCACTATAACTTAATTAGCCCTGAACACAGTAAATCTACACAATCCACTATAACTTAACTGGCCCTGAACACAGTAAAACTACACAATCCACTATAACTAAACTGGCCCTGAACACAGTAAAACTACACAATCCACTATAACTTAACTGGCCCTGAACACAGTAAAACTACACAATCCACTATAAGTTACCTTGCTCTGAACACAGTAAAACTACACAATCCACTATAACTTAACTGGCCCTGAACACAGTAAAACTACACAATCCACTATAACTTACCTTGCGCTGAACACAGTAAAACTACATAATCCACTATAACTTACCTTGCCCTAAACACAGTAAAACTACTATAATTCACTATAACTTACCTTGCCCTGAACACAGTAAAACTACACAATCCACTATACTTAACCTTGCCCTGAACACAGTAAAATTACACAATCCACTATAACTTACCTTGCTCTGAACACAGTAAAACTACACAATCCACTATACCTTACCTTGCTCTGAACACAGTAAAACTACAGAATCCACTATAACTTACCTTGCCCTGAACACAGTAAAACTACACAAACATCTATAAATTACCTTGCTCTAAACACAGTAAGACTACACAATCCACTATAACTTACCTTGCCCTGAACAATTTAAAACTACACAATCCACTATAATTTACCTTGCCCTGAACACAGTAAAACTACACAATCCACTATAAATTACCTTACCCTGAACACAGTAAAACTACACAATCCACTATAAGTTACCTTGCTCTGAACACAGTAAAACTACACAATCCACTATAACTTAACTGGCCCTGAACACAGTAAAACTACACAATCCACTATAACTTACCTTGCGCTGAACACAGTAAAACTACATAATCCACTATAACTTACCTTGCCCTAAACACAGTAAAACTACTATAATTCACTATAACTTACCTTGCCCTGAACACAGTAAAACTACACAATCCACTATACTTAACCTTGCCCTGAACACAGTAAAATTACACAATCCACTATAACTTACCTTGCTCTGAACACAGTAAAACTACACAATCCACTATACCTTACCTTGCTCTGAACACAGTAAAACTACAGAATCCACTATAACTTACCTTGCCCTGAACACAGTAAAACTACACAAACATCTATAAATTACCTTGCTCTAAACACAGTAAGACTACACAATCCACTATAACTTACCTTGCCCTGAACAATTTAAAACTACACAATCCACTATAAATTACCTTGCCCCGAACACAGTAAAACTACACAATCCACTATAACTTACTTTGCCATGAACACAGTAAAACTACACAATCCACTATAACTTACCTTGCCCTGAAAACAGTAAAACTACACAATCCACTATAACTGAACTGGCCCTGAACACAGTAAAACTACACAAACAACTATAAATTACCTTACCCTGAACACAGTAAGACTACACAATCCACTTTAACTTACTTTGCCCTGAACACAGTAAAACTACACAAACCACTATAACTTACCTTGCCCTGAAAACAGTAAAACTACACGATCCACTATAAATTACCTAGCCCTGAAAACAGTAAAACTACACAATCCACTATAAATTACCTTGCCCTGAACACAGTAAAACTACACAATCCACTATACTTTACCTTGCCCTGAACACAGTAAAACTACACAATCCACTATAACTGAACTGGCCCTGAACACATTAAAACTACACAAGCCACTATAACTTACCTTGCCCTGAACACACTAAAACTACACAATCCACTATAACTTACCTTGCCCTGATCACAGTAAAACTACACAATCACTATAACTTGTTTCGCCCTGAACACAGTAAAACTACACAAACCACTATAAATTACCTTGCCCTGAACACAGTAAAACTACACAATCCACTATAGTTTACCTTGCCCTGAACACACTCAAACTACACAATCCTCTATAACTTATCTTGCCCTGAACACAGTAAAACTACTTAATTCACTATAACTTACATTGCGCTGAACACAGTAAAACTACACAATCCACTATACCTTACCTTGCCCTGAACACCGTAAAACTACACAATCCACTATAACTTACCTTGCTCTGAACACATTAAAACTACACAATCCACTATACCTTACCTTACCCTTAACACAGTAAAACTACACAACCAACTATAGCTTACATTGCTCCGAACACAGTAAAACTACACAATCCACTATAGCTTAGCTTGCCCTGAAAACAGTAGAACTACACAATCCACTATAAATTACCTTGCTCTAAACACAATAAAGCTAGACAATCCACTATAACTTACCTTGCCCTGAACACAGGAAAACTACACAATCCACTATAACTTAACTGGCCCTGAACACAGTAAACTACACAATCGACTATGACTTACCTTGCCCAGAACAAATTAAAACGACGTAATCCACTATACCTTACCTTGCCCTGAACACAGTAAAACTACACAATCCACTATAACTTACTTTGCCCTGAACACAGTAAAACTACAATAACAACTATAAATTACCTTGCTCTAAACACTGTTAAACTACACAAGCGACTATAACTTACCTTGCCCTGAACACATTAAAACTACACAATCCACTATAACTTACCTTGCCCTGAACACAGTAAAACTACACAATCCACTATAACTTACTTTGCCCTGAACACAGTAAAACTACACAAACAACTATAAATTACCTTGCTCTAAACACAGTAAAACTACACAATCCACTATAACTTACCTTGCCCTGAACAATTTAAAACTACACAATCCACTATAATTTACCTTGCCCTGAACACAGTAAACTACACATTCCACTATAACTTAACTGGCCCTGAACACAGTAAACTACAGAATCCACTATAACATACCTTGCCCTGAACACAGTAAAACTACACAATACACTATACCTAACCTTGCCCTGAACACAGTAAAACTACACAATCCACTATAACTTAATTGGCCCTGAACACAGTAAAACTACACAATCCACTATAACTTAACTGGCCCTGAACACAGTAAAACTACACAATCCACTATAACTAAACTGGCCCTGAACACAGTAAAACTACACAATCCACTATAACTTACCTTGCCCTGAACACAGTAAAACTACACTATCCACTATAACTTAACTGGCCCTGAACACAGTAAAACTACACAATCCACTATAACTTAACTGGCCCTGAACACAGTAAAACTACACAATCCACTATAAGTTACCTTGCTCTGAACACAGTAAAACTACACAATCCACTATAACTTAACTGGCCCTGAACACAGTAAAACTACACAATCCACTATAACTTACCTTGCGCTGAACACAGTAAAACTACATAATCCACTATAACTTACCTTGCCCTAAACACAGTAAAACTACTATAATTCACTATAACTTACCTTGCCCTGAACACAGTAAAACTACACAATCCACTATACTTAACCTTGCCCTGAACACAGTAAAATTACACAATCCACTATAACTTACCTTGCTCTGAACACAGTAAAACTACACAATCCACTATACCTTACCTTGCTCTGAACACAGTAAAACTACAGAATCCACTATAACTTACCTTGCCCTGAACACAGTAAAACTACACAAACATCTATAAATTACCTTGCTCTAAACACAGTAAGACTACACAATCCACTATAACTTACCTTGCCCTGAACAATTTAAAACTACACAATCCACTATAATTTACCTTGCCCTGAACACAGTAAAACTACACAATCCACTATAAATTACCTTACCCTGAACACAGTAAAACTACACAATCCACTATAACTTACTTTGCCCTGAATACAGTCAAACTACACAAACCACTATAACTTACCTTGCCCTGAAAAGAGTAAAACTACACAATCCACTATAAATTACCTTGCCCCGAACACAGTAAAACTACACAATCCACTATAACTTACTTTGCCATGAACACAGTAAAACTACACAATCCACTATAACTTACCTTGCCCTGAAAACAGTAAAACTACACAATCCACTATAACTGAACTGGCCCTGAACACAGTAAAACTACAGAAACAACTATAAATTACCTTACCCTGAACACAGTAAGACTACACAATCCACTTTAACTTACTTTGCCCTGAACACAGTAAAACTACACAAACCACTATAACTTACCTTGCCCTGAAAACAGTAAAACTACACGATCCACTATAAATTACCTAGCCCTGAAAACAGTAAAACTACACAATCCACTATAAATTAACTTGCCCTGAACACAGTAAAACTACACAATCCACTATACTTTACCTTGCCCTGAACACAGTAAAACTACACAATCCACTATAACTGAACTGGCCCTGAACACATTAAAACTACACAAGCCACTATAACTTACCTTGCCCTGAACACACTAAAACTACACAATCCACTATAACTTACCTTGCCCTGATCACAGTAAAACTACACAATCACTATAACTTGTTTCGCCCTGAACACAGTAAAACTACACAAACCACTATAAATTACCTTGCCCTGAACACAGTAAAACTACACAATCCACTATAGTTTACCTTGCCCTGAACACACTCAAACTACACAATCCTCTATAACTTATCTTGCCCTGAACACAGTAAAACTACTTAATTCACTATAACTTACATTGCGCTGAACACAGTAAAACTACACAATCCACTATACCTTACCTTGCCCTGAACACAGTAAAACTACACAATCCACTATAACTTACCTTGCTCTGAACACATTAAAACTACACAATCCACTATACCTTACCTTACCCTTAACACAGTAAAACTACACAACCAACTATAGCTTACATTGCTCTGAACACAGTAAAACTACACAATCCACTATAGCTTAGCTTGCCCTGAAAACAGTAGAACTACACAATCCACTATAAGTTACCTTGCCCTGAACACATTAAAACTACACAATCCACTATAACTTACCTTGCACTGAACACAGTAAAACTACACTATCCACTATAAATTACCTTGCTCTAAACACAATAAAGCTAGACAATCCACTATAACTTACCTTGCCCTGAACACAGGAAAACTACACAATCCACTATAATTTAACTGGCCCTGAACACAGTAAACTACACAATCGACTATGACTTACCTTGCCCAGAACAAATTAAAACGACGTAATCCACTATACCTTACCTTGCCCTGAACACAGTAAAACTACACAATCCACTATAACTTACTTTGCCCTGAACACAGTAAAACTACAATAACAACTATAAATTACCTTGCTCTAAACACTGTTAAACTACACAAGCGACTATAACTTACCTTGCCCTGAACACATTAAAACTACACAATCCACTATAACTTACCTTGCCCTGAACACAGTAAAACTACACAATCCACTATAACTTACTTTGCCCTGAACACAGTAAAACTACACAAACAACTATAAATTACCTTGCTCTAAACACAGTAAAACTACACAATCCACTATAACTTACCTTGCCCTGAACAATTTAAAACTACACAATCCACTATAATTTACCTTGCCCTGAACACAGTAAACTACACATTCCACTATAACTTAACTGGCCCTGAACACAGTAAACTACAGAATCCACTATAACATACCTTGCCTGAACACAGTAAAACTACACAATCCACTATAACTTAACTGGCCCTGAACAGACTAAACTACACAATCCACTATAACTTAACTGGCCCGGAACACAGTAAAACTACACAATCCACTATAAGTTACCTTGCTCTGAAAGCAGTAAAACTACACAATCCCCTATAACTTACTTTGCCCTGAACACAGTAAAACTACACAAACAACTATAAATTACCTTACCCTGAACACAGTAAAACTACACGATCCACTATAACTTACTTTGCCCTGAACACATTAAAACTACACAAACCACTATAACTTACCTTGCCCTGAACACAGTAAAACTACTATAATTCACTATAACTTACCTTGCCCTGAACACAGTAAAACTACACAATCCACTATACCTAACCTTGCCCTGAACACAGTAAAACTACACAATCCGCTATAACTTACCTTGCTCTGAACACAGTAAAACTAGACAATCCACTATACCTTACCTTGCCCTGAAAACAGTAAAACTACACAATCCACTATAACTTAACTGGCCCTGAACACAGTATACTACAGAATCCACTATAACTTACCTTGCCCAGAACAAATTAAAACTACGTAATCCACTATACCTTACCTTGCCCTGAACACAGTAAAACTACACAATCCACTATAACTTACTTTGCCCTGAACACAGTAAAACTAAACAAACAACTATAAATTACCTTGCTCTAAACACAGTAAAACTACACAATCCACTATAACTTACCTTGACCTGAACAATTTAAAACTACACAATCCACTATAACTTACCTTGCCCTGAACACAGTAAAACTACACAATCCACTATAACTTACCTTGCCCTGAAAACAGTAAAACTACACAATCCACTATAAATTACCTTGCCCTGAAAACAGTAAAACTACACAATCCACTATAAATTACCTTGCCCCGAACACAGTGAAACTACACAATCCACTATAACTTACTTTGCCATGAACACAGTAAAACTACACAATCCACTATAACTTACCTTGCCCTGAAAACAGTAAAACTACACAATCCACTATAACTGAACTGGCCCTGAACACAGTAAAACTACACAAACAACTATAAATTAGCTTACCCTGAACACAGTAAAACTACACGATCCACTATAACTTACTTTGCCCTGAATACAGTCAAACTACACAAACCACTATAATTTACCTTGCCCTGAAAACAGTAAAACTACACAATCCACTATAAATTACCTTGCCCCGAACACAGTGAAACTACACAATCCACTATAACTTACTTTGCCATGAACACAGTAAAACTACACAATCCACTATAACTTACCTTGCCCTGAAAACAGTAAAACTACACAATCCGCTATAACTTACCTTGCTCTGAACACAGTAAAACTAGACAATCCACTATACCTTACCTTGCCCTGAAAACAGTAAAACTACACAATCCACTATAACTTAACTGGCCCTGAACACAGTATACTACAGAATCCACTATAACTTACCTTGCCCAGAACAAATTAAAACTACGTAATCCACTATACCTTACCTTGCCCTGAACACAGTAAAACTACACAATCCTCTATAACTTACTTTGCCCTGAACACAGTAAAACTAAACAAACAACTATAAATTACCTTGCTCTAAACACAGTAAAACTACACAATCCACTATAACTTACCTTGACCTGAACAATTTAAAACTACACAATCCAACTATAACTTACCTTGCCCTGAACACAGTAAAACTACACAATCCACTATAACTTACCTTGCCCTGAAAACAGTAAAACTACACAATCCACTATAAATTACCTTGCCCTGAAAACAGTAAAACTACACAATCCACTATAAATTACCTTGCCCCGAACACAGTGAAACTACACAATCCACTATAACTTACTTTGCCATGAACACAGTAAAACTACACAATCCACTATAACTTACCTTGCCCTGAAAACAGTAAAACTACACAATCCACTATAACTGAACTGGCCCTGAACACAGTAAAACTACACAAACAACTATAAATTAGCTTACCCTGAACACAGTAAAACTACACGATCCACTATAACTTACTTTGCCCTGAATACAGTCAAACTACACAAACCACTATAATTTACCTTGCCCTGAAAACAGTAAAACTACACAATCCACTATAAATTACCTTGCCCCGAACACAGTGAAACTACACAATCCACTATAACTTACTTTGCCATGAACACAGTAAAACTACACAATCCACTATAACTTACCTTGCCCTGAAAACAGTAAAACTACACAATCCACTATAACTGAACTGGCCCTGAACACAGTAAAACTACACAAACAACTATAAATTAGCTT
Source organism: Eledone cirrhosa (assembly GCA_964016885.1). Lineage (NCBI taxonomy): Eukaryota > Metazoa > Mollusca > Cephalopoda > Octopoda > Eledonidae > Eledone > Eledone cirrhosa. Next base: position 110,794,931 of record OZ024744.1, read on the forward strand.
ACCCTGAACACAGTAAAACTACACAATCCACTATAACTTACTTTGCCCTGAACACAGTAAAACTACACAAACCACTATAACTTACCTTGCCCTGAACACAGTAAAACTACACAATCCACTATAACTTACCTTGCCCTGAACACAGTAAAACTACACAATACACTATAACTTACCTTGCCCTGAACACAGTAAAACTATACAATCCACTATAACATACCTTGCCTGAACACAGTAAAACTACACAATCCACTATAACTTAACTGGCCCTGAACAGACTAAACTACAGAATCCACTATAACTTACCTTGCTCTGAACACAGGAAAACTACACAATCCACTATAACTTAACTGGCCCTGAACACAGTAAAACTACACAATCCACTATAAGTTACCTTGCTCTGAAAGCAGTAAAACTACACAATCCCCTATAACTTACTTTGCCCTGAACACAGTAAAACTACACAATCCACTATAACTTACTTTGCCCTGAACACATTAAAACTACACAAACCACTATAACTTACCTTGCACTGAACACAGTAAAACTACACAATCCACTATACCTAACCTTGCCCTGAACACAGTAAAACTACACAATCCACTATAACTTACCTTGCTCTGAACACAGTAAAACTACACAATCCACTATACCTTACCTTGCCCTGAAAACAGTAAAACTACACAATCCACTATAACTTAACTGGCCCTGAACACAGTATACTACAGAATCCACTATAACTTACCTTGCCCAGAACAAATTAAAACTACGTAATCCACTATACCTTACCTTGCCCTGAACACAGTAAAACTACACGATCCACTATAACTTACTTTGCCCTGAACACAGTAAAACTAAACAAACAACTATAAATTACCTTGCTCTAAACACAGTAAAACTACACAATCCACTATAACTTACCTTGACCTGAACAATTTAAAACTACACAATCCACTATAACTTACCTTGCCCTGAACACAGTAAAACTACACAATCCACTATAAATTACCTTACCCTGAAAACAGTAAAACTACACAATCCACTATAAATTACCTGGCCCTGAACACACTAAAACTACACAATCCACTATAACTTACTTTGCCATGAACACAGTAAAACTACACAATCCACTATAACTTACCTTGCCCTGAACACAGTAAAACTACACAATCCACTATAACTGAACTGGCCCTGAACACAGTAAAACGACACAAACAACTATAAATTACCTTACCCTGAACACAGTAAAACTACACAATCCACTATAACTTACTTTGCCCTGAACACAGTAAAACTACACAAACCACTATAACTTACCTTGCCCCGAAAACAGTAAAACTACACAATCCACTATAAATTACCTTGCCCTGAACACAGTAAAACTACACAATCCACTATAACTTACTTTGCCATGAACACAGTAAAACTACACAATCCACTATAACTTACCTTGCCCAGAACACAGTAAACCTACACAATCCAGTATAACTGAACTGGCCCTGAACACAGTAAAACTACACAATCCACTATAACTTAACTGGCCCTTAACACAGAAAAACCACTTAATTCACTATAACTTACCTTGCTCTGAACACAGTAAAACTACACAATCCACTATAACTTACCTTGCCATTAACACAGTAAAACTACACAAACCACTATAACTTACCTTGCTCTGAACACAGTAAAACTACACAATCCACTATAACCTACCTTGCTCTGAACACAATAAAACTACATAATCCACTATAACTTACCTTGCTCTTAACACAGTAAAATTACACAATCCACTATAATTTACCTTCTTCTGAACACAGTAAAACTACACAATCCACTATAACTTTCCTTGCCCTGAACACAGTAAAACTACACAATGCACTATAAATTACTTTGCCCTGAACACAGTAAAATTACACAATCCACTATAACTTACCTTGCCCTGAACACAGTAAAACTATACAATCCACTATAACATACCTTGCCTGAACACAGTAACACTACACAATCCACTATAACTTAACTGGCCCTGAACACAGTAAACTACAGAATCCACTATAAGTTACCTTGCCCAGAACAAAGTCAAAATACACAAACCACTATAAATTACCTTGCTCTAAACACAGTAAAGCTCGACAATCCACTATAACTTACCTTGCCCTGAACACAGTAAAACTATACAATCCACTATAACATACCTTGCCTGAACACAGTAAAACTACATAATCCACTATAACTTAACTGGCCCTGAACACAGTAAAACTACACGATCCACTATAACTTACTTTGCCCTGAACACAGTAAAACTACATAATCCACCATAACTTACCTTGCCCTGAACACAGTAAAACTTCACAATCCACTATAACTTACTTTGCCCTGAACACAGTAAAACTACACAAACAACTATAAATTACCTTGCTCTAAACACAGTAAAACTACACAATCCACTATAACTTACCTTGCCCTGAACACAGTAAAACTACACAATCGACTATAAATTACCTTACCCTGAACACAGTAAAACTACACAATCCACTATAACTTACTTTGCCCTGAATACAGTCAAACTACACAAACCACTATAACTTACCTTGCCCTGAAAACAGTAAAACTACACAATCCACTATAAATTACCTTGCCCTGAAAACAGTAAAACTACACAATCCACTATAAATTACCTTGCCCCAAACACAGTGAAACTACACAATCCACTATAACTTACTTTGCCTTGAACACAGTAAAACTACACAATCCACTATAACTTACCTTGCCCTGAAAACAGTAAAACTACACAATCCACTATAACTGAACTGGCCCTGAACACAGTAAAACTACACAAACAACTATAAATTAGCTTACCCTGAACACAGTAAAACTACACAATCCACTATAACTTACTTTGCCCTGAACACAGTAAAACTACACAAACCACTATAACTTACCTTGCCCTGAAAACAGTAAAACTACACAATCCACTATAATATACCTTGCCCTGAAAACAGTAAAACTACACAATCCACTATAATATACCTTGCCCTGAAAACAGTAAAACTACACAATCCACTATAACTTACCTTGCCCTGAAAACAGTAAAACTACACAATCCACTATAAATTACCTTGCCCTGAACACAGTAAAACTACACAATCCACTATAACTGAACTGGCCCTGAACACAGTACATTCCACTATAAATTACCTTGCTCTGAACACAGTAAAACTACACAAACCACTATAACTGAACTGGCCCTGAACACAGTAACACTACACAATCCACTATAACTGAACTGGCCCTGAACACAGTAAACTACAGAATCCACTATAACTTGCCTTGCCCAAAACAAAGTAAAACTACGTAATCCACTATAACTTACCTTGCCCTGAACACAGTAAAACTACTCAATCACTATAACTTTTTTTGCCCTGAACACAGTAAAACTACACAAACCACTATAAATTACCTTGCTCTAAACACAATAAAGCTAGACAATCCACTATAACTTACCTTGCCCTGAACACAGGAAAACTACACAATCCACTATAACTTAACTGGCCCTGAACACAGTAAACTACACAATCGACTATAACTTACCTTGCCCAGAACAAATTAAAACAAAGTAATCCACTATACCTTACCTTGCCCTGAACACAGTAAAACTACACGATCCACTATAACTTACTTTGCCCTGAACACAGTAAAACTACAATAACAACTATAAATTACCTTGCTCTAAACACTGTAAAACTACACAAGCGACTATAACTTACCTTGCCCTGAACAATTTAAAACTACACAATCCACTATAATTTACCTTGCCCTGAACACAGTAAACTACACATTCCACTATAACTTAACTGGCCCTGAACACAGTAAACTACAGAATCCACTATAACATACCTTGCCTGAACACAGTAAAACTACACAATCCACTATAACTTAACTGGCCCTGAACAGACTAAACTACAGAATCCACTATAACTTACCTTGCTCTGAACACAGGAAAACTACACAATCCACTATAACTTAACTGGCCCTGAACACAGTAAAACTACACAATCCACTATAAGTTACCTTGCTCTGAAAGCAGTAAAACTACACAATCCCCTATAACTTACTTTGCCCTGAACACAGTAAAACTACACAAACAACTATAAATTACCTTACCCTGAACACAGTAAAACTACACGATCCACTATAACTTACTTTGCCCTGAACACATTAAAACTACACAAACCACTATAACTTACCTTGCCCTGAACACAGTAAAACTACTATAATTCACTATAACTTACCTTGCCCTGAACACAGTAAAACTACACAATCCACTATACCTAACCTTGCCCTGAACACAGTAAAACTACACAATCCACTATAACTTACCTTGCTCTGAACACAGTAAAACTAGACAATCCACTATACCTTACCTTGCCCTGAAAACAGTAAAACTACACAATCCACTATAACTTAACTGGCCCTGAACACAGTATACTACAGAATCCACTATAACTTACCTTGCCCAGAACAAATTAAAACTACGTAATCCACTATACCTTACTTTGCCCTGAACACAGTAAAACTACACAATCCACTATAACTTACTTTGCCCTGAACACAGTAAAACTAAACAAACAACTATAAATTACCTTGCTCTAAACACAGTAAAACTACACAATCCACTATAACTTACCTTGACCTGAACAATTTAAAACTACACAATCCACTATAACTTACCTTGCCCTGAACACAGTAAAACTACACAATCCACTATAAATTACCTTGCCCCGAACACAGTGAAACTACACAATCCACTATAACTTACTTTGCCATGAACACAGTAAAACTACACAATCCACTATAACTTACCTTGCCCTGAAAACAGTAAAACTACACAATCCACTATAACTGAACTGGCCCTGAACACAGTAAAACTACACAAACAACTATAAATTAGCTTACCCTGAACACAGTAAAACTACACGATCCACTATAACTTACTTTGCCCTGAATACAGTCAAACTACACAAACCACTATAATTTACCTTGCCCTGAAAACAGTAAAAGTACACAATCCACTATAAATTACCTTGCCCTGAAAACAGTAAAACTACACAATCCACTATAAATTACCTTGCCCCGAACACAGTGAAACTACACAATCCACTATAACTTACTTTGCCATGAACACAGTAAAACTACACAATCCACTATAACTTACCTTGCCCTGAAAACAGTAAAACTACACAATCCACTATAACTGAACTGGCCCTGAACACAGTAAAACTACACAAACAACTATAAATTAGCTTACCCTGAACACAGTAAAACTACACAATCCACTATAACTTACTTTGCCCTGAACACAGTAAAACTACACAAACCACTATAACTTACCTTGCCCTGAACACAGTAAAACTACACAATCCACTATAACTTACCTTGCCCTGAACACAGTAAAACTACACAATACACTATAACTTACCTTGCCCTGAACACAGTAAAACTATACAATCCACTATAACATACCTTGCCTGAACACAGTAAAACTACACAATCCACTATAACTTAACTGGCCCTGAACAGACTAAACTACAGAATCCACTATAACTTACCTTGCTCTGAACACAGGAAAACTACACAATCCACTATAACTTAACTGGCCCTGAACACAGTAAAACTACACAATCCACTATAAGTTACCTTGCTCTGAAAGCAGTAAAACTACACAATCCCCTATAACTTACTTTGCCCTGAACACAGTAAAACTACACAATCCACTATAACTTACTTTGCCCTGAACACATTAAAACTACACAAACCACTATAACTTACCTTGCACTGAACACAATAAAACTACACAATCCACTATACCTAACCTTGCCCTGAACACAGTAAAACTACACAATCCACTATAACTTACCTTGCTCTGAACACAGTAAAACTACACAATCCACTATACCTTACCTTGCCCTGAAAACAGTAAAACTACACAATCCACTATAACTTAACTGGCCCTGAACACAGTATACTACAGAATCCACTATAACTTACCTTGCCCAGAACAAATTAAAACTACGTAATCCACTATACCTTACCTTGCCCTGAACACAGTAAAACTACACGATCCACTAAAACTTACTTTGCCCTGAACACAGTAAAACTAAACAAACAACTATAAATTACCTTGCTCTAAACACAGTAAAACTACACAATCCACTATAACTTACCTTGACCTGAACAATTTAAAACTACACAATCCACTATAACTTACCTTGCCCTGAACACAGTAAAACTACACAATCCACTATAAATTACCTTACCCTGAAAACAGTAAAACTACACAATCCACTATAAATTACCTTGCCCTGAAAACAGTAAAACTACACAATCCACTATAAATTACCTTGCCCTGAACACACTAAAACTACACAATCCACTATAACTTACTTTGCCATGAACACAATAAAGCTAGACAATCCACTATAACTTACCTTGCCCTGAACACAGGAAAACTACACAATCCACTATAACTTAACTGGCCCTGAACACAGTAAACTACACAATCGACTATAACTTACCTTGCCCAGGACAAATTAAAACAAAGTAATCCACTATACCTTACCTTGCCCTGAACACAGTAAAACTACACGATCCACTATAACTTACTTTGCCCTGAACACAGTAAAACTACAATAACAACTATAAATTACCTTGCTCTAAACACTGTAAAACTACACAAGCGACTATAACTTACCTTGCCCTGAACAATTTAAAACTACACAATCCACTATAATTTACCTTGCCCTGAACACAGTAAACTACACATTCCACTATAACTTAACTGGCCCTGAACACAGTAAACTACAGAATCCACTATAACATACCTTGACTGAACACAGTAAAACTACACAATCCACTATACCTTACCTTGCCCTGAAAACAGTAAAACTACACAATCCACTATAACTTAACTGGCCCTGAACACAGTATACTACAGAATCCACTATAACTTACCTTGCCCAGAACAAATTAAAACTACGTAATCCACTATACCTTACCTTGCCCTGAACACAGTAAAACTACACGATCCACTATAACTTACTTTGCCCTGAACACAGTAAAACTAAACAAACAACTATAAATTACCTTGCTCTAAACACAGTAAAACTACACAATCCACTATAACTTACCTTGACCTGAACAATTTAAAACTACACAATCCACTATAACTTACCTTGCCCTGAACACAGTAAAACTACACAATCCACTATAAATTACCTTACCCTGAAAACAGTAAAACTACACAATCCACTATAAATTACCTGGCCCTGAACACACTAAAACTACACAATCCACTATAACTTACTTTGCCATGAACACAGTAAAACTACACAATCCACTATAACTTACCTTGCCCTGAACACAGTAAAACTACACAATCCACTATAACTGAACTGGCCCTGAACACAGTAAAACGACACAAACAACTATAAATTACCTTACCCTGAACACAGTAAAACTACACAATCCACTATAACTTACTTTGCCCTGAACACAGTAAAACTACACAAACCACTATAACTTACCTTGCCCCGAAAACAGTAAAACTACACAATCCACTATAAATTACCTTGCCCTGAACACAGTAAAACTACACAATCCACTATAACTTACTTTGCCATGAACACAGTAAAACTACACAATCCACTATAACTTACCTTGCCCAGAACACAGTAAACCTACACAATCCAGTATAACTGAACTGGCCCTGAACACAGTAAAACTACACAATCCACTATAACTTAACTGGCCCTTAACACAGAAAAACCACTTAATTCACTATAACTTACCTTGCTCTGAACACAGTAAAACTACACAATCCACTATAACTTACCTTGCCATTAACACAGTAAAACTACACAAACCACTATAACTTACCTTGCTCTGAACACAGTAAAACTACACAATCCACTATAACCTACCTTGCTCTGAACACAATAAAACTACATAATCCACTATAACTTACCTTGCTCTTAACACAGTAAAATTACACAATCCACTATAATTTACCTTCTTCTGAACACAGTAAAACTACACAATCCACTATAACTTTCCTTGCCCTGAACACAGTAAAACTACACAATGCACTATAAATTACTTTGCCCTGAACACAGTAAAATTACACAATCCACTATAACTTACCTTGCCCTGAACACAGTAAAACTATACAATCCACTATAACATACCTTGCCTGAACACAGTAACACTACACAATCCACTATAACTTAACTGGCCCTGAACACAGTAAACTACAGAATCCACTATAAGTTACCTTGCCCAGAACAAAGTCAAAATACACAAACCACTATAAATTACCTTGCTCTAAACACAGTAAAGCTCGACAATCCACTATAACTTACCTTGCCCTGAACACAGTAAAACTATACAATCCACTATAACATACCTTGCCTGAACACAGTAAAACTACATAATCCACTATAACTTAACTGGCCCTGAACACAGTAAAACTACACGATCCACTATAACTTACTTTGCCCTGAACACAGTAAAACTACATAATCCACCATAACTTACCTTGCCCTGAACACAGTAAAACTTCACAATCCACTATAACTTACTTTGCCCTGAACACAGTAAAACTACACAAACAACTATAAATTACCTTGCTCTAAACACAGTAAAACTACACAATCCACTATAACTTACCTTGCCCTGAACACAGTAAAACTACACAATCGACTATAAATTACCTTACCCTGAACACAGTAAAACTACACAATCCACTATAACTTACTTTGCCCTGAATACAGTCAAACTACACAAACCACTATAACTTACCTTGCCCTGAAAACAGTAAAACTACACAATCCACTATAAATTACCTTGCCCTGAAAACAGTAAAACTACACAATCCACTATAAATTACCTTGCCCCAAACACAGTGAAACTACACAATCCACTATAACTTACTTTGCCTTGAACACAGTAAAACTACACAATCCACTATAACTTACCTTGCCCTGAAAACAGTAAAACTACACAATCCACTATAACTGAACTGGCCCTGAACACAGTAAAACTACACAAACAACTATAAATTAGCTTACCCTGAACACAGTAAAACTACACAATCCACTATAACTTACTTTGCCCTGAACACAGTAAAACTACACAAACCACTATAACTTACCTTGCCCTGAAAACAGTAAAACTACACAATCCACTATAATATACCTTGCCCTGAAAACAGTAAAACTACACAATCCACTATAATATACCTTGCCCTGAAAACAGTAAAACTACACAATCCACTATAACTTACCTTGCCCTGAAAACAGTAAAACTACACAATCCACTATAAATTACCTTGCCCTGAACACAGTAAAACTACACAATCCACTATAACTGAACTGGCCCTGAACACAGTACATTCCACTATAAATTACCTTGCTCTGAACACAGTAAAACTACACAAACCACTATAACTGAACTGGCCCTGAACACAGTAACACTACACAATCCACTATAACTGAACTGGCCCTGAACACAGTAAACTACAGAATCCACTATAACTTGCCTTGCCCAAAACAAAGTAAAACTACGTAATCCACTATAACTTACCTTGCCCTGAACACAGTAAAACTACTCAATCACTATAACTTTTTTTGCCCTGAACACAGTAAAACTACACAAACCACTATAAATTACCTTGCTCTAAACACAATAAAGCTAGACAATCCACTATAACTTACCTTGCCCTGAACACAGGAAAACTACACAATCCACTATAACTTAACTGGCCCTGAACACAGTAAACTACACAATCGACTATAACTTACCTTGCCCAGAACAAATTAAAACAAAGTAATCCACTATACCTTACCTTGCCCTGAACACAGTAAAACTACACGATCCACTATAACTTACTTTGCCCTGAACACAGTAAAACTACAATAACAACTATAAATTACCTTGCTCTAAACACTGTAAAACTACACAAGCGACTATAACTTACCTTGCCCTGAACAATTTAAAACTACACAATCCACTATAATTTACCTTGCCCTGAACACAGTAAACTACACATTCCACTATAACTTAACTGGCCCTGAACACAGTAAACTACAGAATCCACTATAACATACCTTGCCTGAACACAGTAAAACTACACAATCCACTATAACTTAACTGGCCCTGAACAGACTAAACTACAGAATCCACTATAACATACCTTGCCTGAACACAGTAAAACTACACAATCCACTATAACTTAACTGGCCCTGAACAGACTAAACTACAGAATCCACTATAACATACCTTGCCTGAACACAGTAAAACTACACAATCCACTATAACTTAACTGGCCCTGAACAGACTAAACTACACAATCCACTATAACTTAACTGGCCCTGAACACAGTAAAACTACACAATCCACTATAAGTTACCTTGCTCTGAAAGCAGTAAAACTACACAATCCCCTATAACTTACTTTGCCCTGAACACAGTAAAACTACACAAACAACTATAAATTACCTTACCCTGAACACAGTAAAACTACACGATCCACTATAACTTACTTTGCCCTGAACACATTAAAACTACACAAACCACTATAACTTACCTTGCCCTGAACACAGTAAAACTACTATAATTCACTATAACTTACCTTGCCCTGAACACAGTAAAACTACACAATCCACTATACCTAACCTTGCCCTGAACACAGTAAAACTACACAATCCACTATAACTTACCTTGCTCTGAACACAGTAAAACTAGACAATCCACTATACCTTACCTTGCCCTGAAAACAGTAAAACTACACAATCCACTATAACTTAACTGGCCCTGAACACAGTATACTACAGAATCCACTATAACTTACCTTGCCCAGAACAAATTAAAACTACGTAATCCACTATACCTTACTTTGCCCTGAACACAGTAAAACTACACAATCCACTATAACTTACTTTGCCCTGAACACAGTAAAACTAAACAAACAACTATAAATTACCTTGCTCTAAACACAGTAAAACTACACAATCCACTATAACTTACCTTGACCTGAACAATTTAAAACTACACAATCCACTATAACTTACCTTGCCCTGAACACAGTAAAACTACACAATCCACTATAACTTACCTTGCCCTGAAAACAGTAAAACTACACAATCCACTATAAATTACCTTGCCCTGAAAACAGTAAAACTACACAATCCACTATAAATTACCTTGCCCCGAACACAGTGAAACTACACAATCCACTATAACTTACTTTGCCATGAACACAGTAAAACTACACAATCCACTATAACTTACCTTGCCCTGAAAACAGTAAAACTACACAATCCACTATAACTGAACTGGCCCTGAACACAGTAAAACTACACAAACAACTATAAATTAGCTTACCCTGAACACAGTAAAACTACACGATCCACTATAACTTACTTTGCCCTGAATACAGTCAAACTACACAAACCACTATAATTTACCTTGCCCTGAAAACAGTAAAAGTACACAATCCACTATAAATTACCTTGCCCTGAAAACAGTAAAACTACACAATCCACTATAAATTACCTTGCCCCGAACACAGTGAAACTACACAATCCACTATAACTTACTTTGCCATGAACACAGTAAAACTACACAATCCACTATAACTTACCTTGCCCTGAAAACAGTAAAACTACACAATCCACTATAACTGAACTGGCCCTGAACACAGTAAAACTACACAAACAACTATAAATTAGCTTACCCTGAACACAGTAAAACTACACAATCCACTATAACTTACTTTGCCCTGAACACAGTAAAACTACACAAACCACTATAACTTACCTTGCCCTGAACACAGTAAAACTACACAATCCACTATAACTTACCTTGCCCTGAACACAGTAAAACTACACAATACACTATAACTTACCTTGCCCTGAACACAGTAAAACTATACAATCCACTATAACATACCTTGCCTGAACACAGTAAAACTACACAATCCACTATAACTTAACTGGCCCTGAACAGACTAAACTACAGAATCCACTATAACTTACCTTGCTCTGAACACAGGAAAACTACACAATCCACTATAACTTAACTGGCCCTGAACACAGTAAAACTACACAATCCACTATAAGTTACCTTGCTCTGAAAGCAGTAAAACTACACAATCCCCTATAACTTACTTTGCCCTGAACACAGTAAAACTACACAATCCACTATAACTTACTTTGCCCTGAACACATTAAAACTACACAAACCACTATAACTTACCTTGCACTGAACACAGTAAAACTACACAATCCACTATACCTAACCTTGCCCTGAACACAGTAAAACTACACAATCCACTATAACTTACCTTGCTCTGAACACAGTAAAACTACACAATCCACTATACCTTACCTTGCCCTGAAAACAGTAAAACTACACAATCCACTATAACTTAACTGGCCCTGAACACAGTATACTACAGAATCCACTATAACTTACCTTGCCCAGAACAAATTAAAACTACGTAATCCACTATACCTTACCTTGCCCTGAACACAGTAAAACTACACGATCCACTAAAACTTACTTTGCCCTGAACACAGTAAAACTAAACAAACAACTATAAATTACCTTGCTCTAAACACAGTAAAACTACACAATCCACTATAACTTACCTTGACCTGAACAATTTAAAACTACACAATCCACTATAACTTACCTTGCCCTGAACACAGTAAAACTACACAATCCACTATAAATTACCTTACCCTGAAAACAGTAAAACTACACAATCCACTATAAATTACCTTGCCCTGAAAACAGTAAAACTACACAATCCACTATAAATTACCTGGCCCTGAACACACTAAAACTACACAATCCACTATAACTTACTTTGCCATGAACACAATAAAGCTAGACAATCCACTATAACTTACCTTGCCCTGAACACAGGAAAACTACACAATCCACTATAACTTAACTGGCCCTGAACACAGTAAACTACACAATCGACTATAACTTACCTTGCCCAGAACAAATTAAAACAAAGTAATCCACTATACCTTACCTTGCCCTGAACACAGTAAAACTACACGATCCACTATAACTTACTTTGCCCTGAACACAGTAAAACTACAATAACAACTATAAATTACCTTGCTCTAAACACTGTAAAACTACACAAGCGACTATAACTTACCTTGCCCTGAACAATTTAAAACTACACAATCCACTATAATTTACCTTGCCCTGAACACAGTAAACTACACATTCCACTATAACTTAACTGGCCCTGAACACAGTAAACTACAGAATCCACTATAACATACCTTGACTGAACACAGTAAAACTACACAATCCACTATAACTTAACTGGCCCTGAACAGACTAAACTACAGAATCCACTATAACTTACCTTGCTCTGAACACAGGAAAACTACACAATCCACTATAACTTAACTGGCCCTGAACACAGTAAAACTACACAATCCACTATAAGTTACCTTGCTCTGAAAGCAGTAAAACTACACAATCCCCTATAACTTACTTTGCCCTGAACACAGTAAAACTACACAAACAACTATAAATTACCTTACCCTGAACACAGTAAAACTACACGATCCACTATAACTTACTTTGCCCTGAACACATTAAAACTACACAAACCACTATAACTTACCTTGCCCTGAACACAGTAAAACTACTATAATTCACTATAACTTACCTTGCCCTGAACACAGTAAAACTACACAATCCACTATACCTAACCTTGCCCTGAACACAGTAAAACTACACAATCCACTATAACTTACCTTGCTCTGAACACAGTAAAACTAAACAATCCACTATACCTTACCTTGCCCTGAAAACAGTAAAACTACACAATCCACTATAACTTAACTGGCCCTGAACACAGTATACTACAGAATCCACTATAACTTACCTTGCCCAGAACAAATTAAAACTACGTAATCCACTATACCTTACCTTGCCCTGAACACAGTAAAACTACACAATCCACTATAACTTACCTTGACCTGAACAATTTAAAACTACACAATCCACTATAACTTACCTTGCCCTGAACACAGTAAAACTACACAATCCACTATAACTTACCTTGCCCTGAAAACAGTAAAACTACACAATCCACTATAAATTACCTTGCCCTGAAAACAGTAAAACTACACAATCCACTATAAATTACCTTGCCCCGAACACAGTGAAACTACACAATCCACTATAACTTACTTTGCCATGAACACAGTAAAACTACACAATCCACTATAACTTACCTTGCCCTGAAAACAGTAAAACTACACAATCCACTATAACTGAACTGGCCCTGAACACAGTAAAACTACACAAACAACTATAAATTAGCTTACCCTGAACACAGTAAAACTACACGATCCACTATAACTTACTTTGCCCTGAATACAGTCAAACTACACAAACCACTATAATTTACCTTGCCCTGAAAACAGTAAAAGTACACAATCCACTATAAATTACCTTGCCCTGAAAACAGTAAAACTACACAATCCACTATAAATTACCTTGCCCCGAACACAGTGAAACTACACAATCCACTATAACTTACTTTGCCATGAACACAGTAAAACTACACAATCCACTATAACTTACCTTGCCCTGAAAACAGTAAAACTACACAATCCACTATAACTGAACTGGCCCTGAACACAGTAAAACTACACAAACAACTATAAATTAGCTTACCCTGAACACAGTAAAACTACACAATCCACTATAACTTACTTTGCCCTGAACACAGTAAAACTACACAAACCACTATAACTTACCTTGCCCTGAACACAGTAAAACTACACAATCCACTATAACTTACCTTGCCCTGAACACAGTAAAACTACACAATACACTATAACTTACCTTGCCCTGAACACAGTAAAACTATACAATCCACTATAACATACCTTGCCTGAACACAGTAAAACTACACAATCCACTATAACTTAACTGGCCCTGAACAGACTAAACTACAGAATCCACTATAACTTACCTTGCTCTGAACACAGGAAAACTACACAATCCACTATAACTTAACTGGCCCTGAACACAGTAAAACTACACAATCCACTATAAGTTACCTTGCTCTGAAAGCAGTAAAACTACACAATCCCCTATAACTTACTTTGCCCTGAACACAGTAAAACTACACAATCCACTATAACTTACTTTGCCCTGAACACATTAAAACTACACAAACCACTATAACTTACCTTGCACTGAACACAGTAAAACTACACAATCCACTATACCTAACCTTGCCCTGAACACAGTAAAACTACACAATCCACTATAACTTACCTTGCTCTGAACACAGTAAAACTACACAATCCACTATACCTTACCTTGCCCTGAAAACAGTAAAACTACACAATCCACTATAACTTAACTGGCCCTGAACACAGTATACTACAGAATCCACTATAACTTACCTTGCCCAGAACAAATTAAAACTACGTAATCCACTATACCTTACCTTGCCCTGAACACAGTAAAACTACACGATCCACTAAAACTTACTTTGCCCTGAACACAGTAAAACTAAACAAACAACTATAAATTACCTTGCTCTAAACACAGTAAAACTACACAATCCACTATAACTTACCTTGACCTGAACAATTTAAAACTACACAATCCACTATAACTTACCTTGCCCTGAACACAGTAAAACTACACAATCCACTATAAATTACCTTACCCTGAAAACAGTAAAACTACACAATCCACTATAAATTACCTTGCCCTGAAAACAGTAAAACTACACAATCCACTATAAATTACCTGGCCCTGAACACACTAAAACTACACAATCCACTATAACTTACTTTGCCATGAACACAGTAAAACTACACAATCCACTATAACTTACCTTGCCCTGAACACAGTAAAACTACACAATCCACTATAACTGAACTGGCCCTGAACACAGTAAAACGACACAAACAACTATAAATTACCTTACCCTGAACACAGTAAAACTACACAATCCACTATAACTTACTTTGCCCTGAACACAGTAAAACTACACAAACCACTATAACTTACCTTGCCCCGAAAACAGTAAAACTACACAATCCACTATAAATTACCTTGCCCTGAACACAGTAAAACTACACAATCCACTATAACTTACTTTGCCATGAACACAGTAAAACTACACAATCCACTATAACTTACCTTGCCCAGAACACAGTAAACCTACACAATCCAGTATAACTGAACTGGCCCTGAACACAGTAAAACTACACAATCCACTATAACTTAACTGGCCCTTAACACAGAAAAACTACTTAATTCACTATAACTTACCTTGCTCTGAACACAGTAAAACTACACAATCCACTATAACTTACCTTGCCATTAACACAGTAAAACTACACAAACCACTATAACTTACCTTGCTCTGAACACAGTAAAACTACACAATCCACTATAACCTACCTTGCTCTTAACACAATAAAACTACATAATCCACTATAACTTACCTTGCTCTTAACACAGTAAAATTACACAATCCACTATAATTTACCTTCTTCTGAACACAGTAAAACTACACAATCCACTATAACTTTCCTTGCCCTGAACACAGTAAAACTACACAATCCACTATAACTTACTTTGCCCTGAACACAGTAAAATTACACAATCCACTATAACTTACCTTGCCCTGAACACAGTAAAACTATACAATCCACTATAACATACCTTGCCTGAACACAGTAACACTACACAATCCACTATAACTTAACTGGCCCTGAACACAGTAAACTACAGAATCCACTATAAGTTACCTTGCCCAGAACAAAGTCAAACTACACAAACCACTATAAATTACCTTGCTCTAAACACAGTAAAGCTCGACGATCCACTATAACTTACCTTGCCCTGAACACAGTAAAACTATACAATCCACTATAACATACCTTGCCTGAACACAGTAAAACTACATAATCCACTATAACTTAACTGGCCCTGAACACAGTAAAACTACACGATCCACTATAACTTACTTTGCCCTGAACACAGTAAAACTACATAATCCACCATAACTTACCTTGCCCTGAACACAGTAAAACTACACAATCCACTATAACTTACTTTGCCCTGAACACAGTAAAACTACACAAACAACTATAAATTACCTTGCTCTAAACACAGTAAAACTACACAATCCACTATAACTTACCTTGTCCTGAACACAGTAAAACTACACAATCCACTATAAATTACCTTACCCTGAACACAGTAAAACTACACAATCCACTATAACTTACTTTGCCTGAATACAGTCAAACTACACAATCCACTATAAATTACCTTGCCCTGAAAACAGTAAAACTACACAATCCACTATAAATTACCTTGCCCCAAACACAGTGAAACTACACAATCCACTATAACTTACTTTGCCATGAACACAGTAAAACTACACAATCCACTATAACTGAACTGGCCCTGAACACAGTAAAACTACACAAACAACTATAAATTAGCTTACCCTGAACACAGTAAAACTACACAATCCACTATAACTTACTTTGCCCTGAACACAGTAAAACTACACAAACCACTATAACTTACCTTGCCCTGAAAACAGTAAAACTACACAATCCACTATAATATACCTTGCCCTGAAAACAGTAAAACTACACAATCCACTATAATATACCTTGCCCTGAAAACAGTAAAACTACACAATCCACTATAACTTACCTTGCCCTGAAAACAGTAAAACTACACAATCCACTATAAATTACCTTGCCCTGAACACAGTAAAACTACACAATCCACTATAACTGAACTGGCCCTGAACACAGTACATTCCACTATAAATTACCTTGCCCTGAACACAGTAAAACTACACAAACCACTATAACTGAACTGGCCCTGAACACAGTAACACTACACAATCCACTATAACTGAACTGGCCCTGAACACAGTAAACTACAGAATCCACTATAACTTGCCTTGCCCAAAACAAAGTAAAACTACGTAATCCACTATAACTTACCTTGCCCTGAACACAGTAAAACTACTCAATCACTATAACTTTTTTTGCCCTGAACACAGTAAAACTACACAAACCACTATAAATTACCTTGCTCTAAACACAATAAAGCTAGACAATCCACTATAACTTACCTTGCCCTGAACACAGGAAAACTACACAATCCACTATAACTTAACTGGCCCTGAACACAGTAAACTACACAATCGACTATAACTTATCTTGCCCAGAACAAATTAAAACAAAGTAATCCACTATACCTTACCTTGCCCTGAACACAGTAAAACTACACGATCCACTATAACTTACTTTGCCCTGAACACAGTAAAACTACAATAACAACTATAAATTACCTTGCTCTAAACACTGTAAAACTACACAAGCGACTATAACTTACCTTGCCCTGAACACATTAAAACTACACAATCCACTTTAACTTACCTTGCCCTGAACACAGTAAAACTACACAATCCACTCTAACTTACTTTGCCCTGAACACAGTCAAACTACACAAACCACTATAACTTACCTTGCCCTGAAAACAGTAAAACTACACGATCCACTATAAATTACCTTGCCCTGAAAACAGTAAAACTACACAATCCACTATAAATTAGCTTGCCCTGAACACAGTAAAACTACACAATCCACTATAACTTACTTTGCCATGAACACAGTAAAACTACACAATCCACTATAACTTACCTTGCCCTGAACACAGTAAAACTACACAATCCACTATAACTGAACTGGCCCTGAACACAGTAAAACTACACAAACAACTATAAATTACCTTACCCTGAACACAGTAAAACTACACAATCCACTATAACTTACTTTGCCCTGAACACAGTAAAACTACACAAACCACTATAACTTACCTTGCCCTGAAAACAGTAAAACTACACAATCCACTATAAATTACCTTGCCCTGAAAACAGTAAAACTACACAATCCACTATAAATTACCTTGCCCTGAACACAGTAAAACTACACAATCCACTATAACTTACTTTGCCATGAACACAGTAAAACTACACAATCCACTATAACTTACCTTGCCCTGAACACAGTAAAACTACACAAACCACTATAAATTACCTTGCTCTAAACACAATAAAGCTAGACAATCCACTATAACTTACCTTGCCCTGAACACAGGAAAACTACACAATCCACTATAACTTAACTGGCCCTGAACACAGTAAACTACACAATCGACTATAACTTACCTTGCCCAGAACAAATTAAAACAAAGTAATCCACTATACCTTACCTTGCCCTGAACACAGTAAAACTACACGATCCACTATAACTTACTTTGCCCTGAACACAGTAAAACTACAATAACAACTATAAATTACCTTGCTCTAAACACTGTAAAACTACACAAGCGACTATAACTTACCTTGCCCTGAACAATTTAAAACTACACAATCCACTATAATTTACCTTGCCCTGAACACAGTAAACTACACATTCCACTATAACTTAACTGGCCCTGAACACAGTAAACTACAGAATCCACTATAACATACCTTGCCTGAACACAGTAAAACTACACAATCCACTACAACTTAACTGGCCCTGAACAGACTAAACTACAGAATCCACTATAACTTACCTTGCTCTGAACACAGGAAAACTACACAATCCACTATAACTTAACTGGCCCTGAACACAGTAAAACTACACAATCCACTATAAGTTACCTTGCTCTGAAAGCAGTAAAACTACACAATCCCCTATAACTTACTTTGCCCTGAACACAGTAAAACTACACAAACAACTATAAATTACCTTACCCTGAACACAGTAAAACTACACGATCCACTATAACTTACTTTGCCCTGAACACATTAAAACTACACAAACCACTATAACTTACCTTGCCCTGAACACAGTAAAACTACTATAATTCACTATAACTTACCTTGCCCTGAACACAGTAAAACTACACAATCCACTATACCTAACCTTGCCCTGAACACAGTAAAACTACACAATCCACTATAACTTACCTTGCTCTGAACACAGTAAAACTAGACAATCCACTATACCTTACCTTGCCCTGAAAACAGTAAAACTACACAATCCACTATAACTTAACTGGCCCTGAACACAGTATACTACAGAATCCACTATAACTTACCTTGCCCAGAACAAATTAAAACTACGTAATCCACTATACCTTACCTTGCCCTGAACACAGTAAAACTACACAATCCACTATAACTTACTTTGCCCTGAACGCAGTAAAACTAAACAAACAACTATAAATTACCTTGCTCTAAACACAGTAAAACTACACAATCCACTATAACTTACCTTGACCTGAACAATTTAAAACTACACAATCCACTATAACTTACCTTGCCCTGAACACAGTAAAACTACACAATCCACTATAACTTACCTTGCCCTGAAAACAGTAAAACTACACAATCCACTATAAATTACCTTGCCCTGAAAACAGTAAAACTACACAATCCAGTATAAATTACCTTGCCCCAAACACAGTGAAACTACACAATCCACTATAACTTACTTTGCCATGAACACAGTAAAACTACACAATCCACTATAACTTACCTTGCCCTGAAAACAGTAAAACTACACAATCCACTATAACTGAACTGGCCCTGAACACAGTAAAACTACACAAACAACTATAAATTAGCTTACCCTGAATACAGTAAAACTACACGATCCACTATAACTTACTTTGCCCTGAATACAGTCAAACTACACAAACCACTATAATTTACCTTGCCCTGAAAACAGTAAAACTACACAATCCACTATAAATTACCTTGCCCTGAAAACAGTAAAACTACACAATCCACTATAAATTACCTTGCCCCGAACACAGTGAAACTACACAATCCACTATAACTTACTTTGCCATGAACACAGTAAAACTACACAATCCACTATAACTTACCTTGCCCTGAAAACAGTAAAACTACACAATCCACTATAACTGAACTGGCCCTGAACACAGTAAAACTACACAAACAACTTTAAATTAGCTTACCCTGAACACAGTAAAACTACACAATCCACTATAACTTACTTTGCCCTGAACACAGTAAAACTACACAAACCACTATAACTTACCTTGCCCTGAACACAGTAAAACTACACAATCCACTATAACTTACCTTGCCCTGAACACAGTAAAACTACACAATACACTATAACTTACCTTGCCCTGAACACAGTAAAACTATACAATCCACTATAACATACCTTGCCTGAACACAGTAAAACTACACAATCCACTATAACTTAACTGGCCCTGAACAGACTAAACTACAGAATCCACTATAACTTACCTTGCTCTGAACACAGGAAAACTACACAATCCACTATAACTTAACTGGCCCTGAACACAGTAAAACTACACAATCCACTATAAGTTACCTTGCTCTGAAAGCAGTAAAACTACACAATCCCCTATAACTTACTTTGCCCTGAACACAGTAAAACTACACAATCCACTATAACTTACTTTGCCCTGAACACATTAAAACTACACAAACCACTATAACTTACCTTGCACTGAACACAGTAAAACTACACAATCCACTATACCTAACCTTGCCCTGAACACAGTAAAACTACACAATCCACTATAACTTACCTTGCTCTGAACACAGTAAAACTACACAATCCACTATACCTTACCTTGCCCTGAAAACAGTAAAACTACACAATCCACTATAACTTAACTGGCCCTGAACACAGTATACTACAGAATCCACTATAACTTACCTTGCCCAGAACAAATTAAAACTACGTAATCCACTATACCTTACCTTGCCCTGAACACAGTAAAACTACACGATCCACTATAACTTACTTTGCCCTGAACACAGTAAAACTAAACAAACAACTATAAATTACCTTTCTCTAAACACAGTAAAACTACACAATCCACTATAACTTACCTTGACCTGAACAATTTAAAACTACACAATCCACTATAACTTACCTTGCCCTGAACACAGTAAAACTACACAATCCACTATAAATTACCTTACCCTGAAAACAGTAAAACTACACAATCCACTATAAATTACCTTGCCCTGAAAACAGTAAAACTACACAATCCACTATAAATTACCTGGCCCTGAACACACTAAAACTACACAATCCACTATAACTTACTTTGCCATGAACACAGTAAAACTACACAATCCACTATAACTTACCTTGCCCTGAACACAGTAAAACTACACAATCCACTATAACTGAACTGGCCCTGAACACAGTAAAACGACACAAACAACTATAAATTACCTTACCCTGAACACAGTAAAACTACACAATCCACTATAACTTACTTTGCCCTGAACACAGTAAAACTACACAAACCACTATAACTTACCTTGCCCCGAAAACAGTAAAACTACACAATCCACTATAAATTACCTTGCCCTGAACACAGTAAAACTACACAATCCACTATAACTTACTTTGCCATGAACACAGTAAAACTACACAATCCACTATAACTTACCTTGCCCAGAACACAGTAAACCTACACAATCCAGTATAACTGAACTGGCCCTGAACACAGTAAAACTACACAATCCACTATAACTTAACTGGCCCTTAACACAGAAAAACCACTTAATTCACTATAACTTACCTTGCTCTGAACACAGTAAAACTACACAATCCACTATAACTTACCTTGCCATTAACACAGTAAAACTACACAAACCACTATAACTTACCTTGCTCTGAACACAGTAAAACTACACAATCCACTATAACCTACCTTGCTCTGAACACAATAAAACTACATAATCCACTATAACTTACCTTGCTCTTAACACAGTAAAATTACACAATCCACTATAATTTACCTTCTTCTGAACACAGTAAAACTACACAATCCACTATAACTTTCCTTGCCCTGAACACAGTAAAACTACACAATCCACTATAACTTACTTTGCCCTGAACACAGTAAAATTACACAATCCACTATAACTTACCTTGCCCTGAACACAGTAAAACTATACAATCCACTATAACATACCTTGCCTGAACACAGTAACACTACACAATCCACTATAACTTAACTGGCCCTGAACACAGTAAACTACAGAATCCACTATAAGTTACCTTGCCCAGAACAAAGTCAAACTACACAAACCACTATAAATTACCTTGCTCTAAACACAGTAAAGCTCGACAATCCACTATAACTTACCTTGCCCTGAACACAGTAAAACTATACAATCCACTATAACATACCTTGCCTGAACACAGTAAAACTACATAATCCACTATAACTTAACTGGCCCTGAACACAGTAAAACTACACGATCCACTATAACTTACTTTGCCCTGAACACAGTAAAACTACATAATCCACCATAACTTACCTTGCCCTGAACACAGTAAAACTACACAATCCACTATAACTTACTTTGCCCTGAACACAGTAAAACTACACAAACAACTATAAATTACCTTGCTCTAAACACAGTAAAACTACACAATCCACTATAACTTACCTTGCCCTGAACACAGTAAAACTACACAATCCACTATAAATTACCTTACCCTGAACACAGTAAAACTACACAATCCACTATAACTTACTTTGCCCTGAATACAGTCAAACTACACAATCCACTATAAATTACCTTGCCCTGAAAACAGTAAAACTACACAATCCACTATAAATTACCTTGCCCCAAACACAGTGAAACTACACAATCCACTATAACTTACTTTGCCATGAACACAGTAAAACTACACAATCCACTATAACTGAACTGGCCCTGAACACAGTAAAACTACACAATCCACTATAATATACCTTGCCCTGAAAACAGTAAAACTACACAATCCACTATAATATACCTTGCCCTGAAAACAGTAAAACTACACAATCCACTATAACTTACCTTGCCCTGAAAACAGTAAAACTACACAATCCACTATAAATTACCTTGCCCTGAACACAGTAAAACTACACAATCCACTATAACTGAACTGGCCCTGAACACAGTACATTCCACTATAAATTACCTTGCCCTGAACACAGTAAAACTACACAAACCACTATAACTGAACTGGCCCTGAACACAGTAACACTACACAATCCACTATAACTGAACGGGCCCTGAACACAGTAAACTACAGAATCCACTATAACTTGCCTTGCCCAAAACAAAGTAAAACTACGTAATCCCCTATAACTTACCTTGCCCTGAACACAGTAAAACTACTCAATCACTATAACTTTTTTTGCCCTGAACACAGTAAAACTACACAAACCACTATAAATTACCTTGCTCTAAACACAATAAAGCTAGACAATCCACTATAACTTACCTTGCCCTGAACACAGGAAAACTACACAATCCACTATAACTTAACTGGCCCTGAACACAGTAAACTACACAATCGACTATAACTTACCTTGCCCAGAACAAATTAAAACAAAGTAATCCACTATACCTTACCTTGCCCTGAACACAGTAAAACTACACGATCCACTATAACTTACTTTGCCCTGAACACAGTAAAACTACAATAACAACTATAAATTACCTTGCTCTAAACACTGTAAAACTACACAAGCGACTATAACTTACCTTGCCCTGAACACATTAAAACTACACAATCCACTTTAACTTACCTTGCCCTGAACACAGTAAAACTACACAATCCACTCTAACTTACTTTGCCCTGAACACAGTCAAACTACACAAACCACTATAACTTACCTTGCCCTGAAAACAGTAAAACTACACGATCCACTATAAATTACCTTGCCCTGAAAACAGTAAAACTACACAATCCACTATAAATTAGCTTGCCCTGAACACAGTAAAACTACACAATCCACTATAACTTACTTTGCCATGAACACAGTAAAACTACACAATCCACTATAACTTACCTTGCCCTGAACACAGTAAAACTACACAATCCACTATAACTGAACTGGCCCTGAACACAGTAAAACTACACAAACAACTATAAATTACCTTACCCTGAACACAGTAAAACTACACAATCCACTATAACTTACTTTGCCCTGAACACAGTAAAACTACACAAACCACTATAACTTACCTTGCCCTGAAAACAGTAAAACTACACAATCCACTATAAATTACCTTGCCCTGAAAACAGTAAAACTACACAATCCACTATAAATTACCTTGCCCTGAACACAGTAAAACTACACAATCCACTATAACTTACTTTGCCATGAACACAGTAAAACTACACAATCCACTATAACTTACCTTGCCCAGAACACAGTAAACCTACACAATCCACTATAACTGAACTGGCCCTGAACACAGTAAAACTACACAATCCACTATAACTTAACTGGCCCTTAACACAGAAAAACCACTTAATTCACTATAACTTACCTTGCTCTGAACACAGTAAAACTACACAATCCACTATAACTTACCTTGCCCTGAACACAGCAAAACTACACAATCCACTCTAACTTACTTTGCCCTGAACACAGTCAAACTACACAAACCACTATAACTTACCTTGCCCTGAAAACAGTAAAACTACACAATCCACTATAAATTACCTTGCCCTGAACACAGTAAAACTACACAATCCACTATAACTTACTTTGCCATGAACACAGTAAAACTACACAATCCACTATAACTTACCTTGCCCTGAACACAGTAAAACTACACAATCCACTATAACTGAACTGGCCCTGAACACAGTAAAACTACACAAACAACTATAAATTACCTTACCCTGAACACAGTAAAACTACACAATCCACTATAACTTACTTTGCCCTGAACACAGTAAAACTACACAAACCACTATAACTTACCTTGCCCTGAAAACAGTAAAACTACACAATCCACTATAAATTACCTTGCCCTGAAAACAGTAAAACTACACAATCCACTATAAATTACCTTGCCCTGAACACAGTAAAACTACACAATCCACTATAACTTACTTTGCCATGAACACAGTAAAACTACACAATCCACTATAACTTACCTTGCCCTGAACACAGTAAAACTATACAATCCACTATAACATACCTTGCCTGAACACAGTAACACTACACAATCCACTATAACTTAACTGGCCCTGAACACAGTAAACTACAGAATCCACTATAACTTACCTTGCCCAGAACAAAGTCAAACTACACAAACCACTATAAATTACCTTGCTCTAAACACAGTAAAGCTCGACAATCCACTATAACTTACCTTGCCCTGAACACAGTAAAACTATACAATCCACTATAACATACCTTGCCTGAACACAGTAAAACTACATAATCCACTATAACATAACTGGCCCTGAACACAGTAAAACTACACGATCCACTATAACTTACTTTGCCCTGAACACAGTAAAACTACATAATCCACCATAACTTACCTTCGCCTGAACACAGTAAAACTACATAATCCACCATAACTTACCTTGCCCTGAACACAGTAAAACTACACAATCCACTATAACTTACTTTGCCCTGAACACAGTAAAACTACACAAACAACTATAAATGACCTTGCTCTAAACACAGTAAAACTACACAATCCACTATAACTTACCTTGCCCTGAACACAGTAAAACTGCACAATCCACTATAAATTACCTTACCCTGAACACAATAAAACTACACAATCCACTATAAATTACCTTGCCCCAAACACAGTGAAACTACACAATCCACTATAACTTACTTTGCCATGAACACAGTAAAACTACACAATCCACTATAACTTACCTTGCCCTGAAAACAGTAAAACTACACAATCCACTATAACTGAACTGGCCCTGAACACAGTAAAACTACACAAACAACTATAAATTAGCTTACCCTGAACACAGTAAAACTACACAATCCACTATAACTTACTTTGCCCTGAACACAGTAAAACTACACAAACCACTATAACTTACCTTGCCCTGAAAACAGTAAAACTACACAATCCACTATAATATACCTTGCCCTGAAAACAGTAAAACTACACAATCCACTATAAATTACCTTGCCCTGAACACAGTAAAACTACACAATCCACTATAACTGAACTGGCCCTGAACACAGTACATTCCACTATAACTTACCTTGCCCTGAACACAGTAAAACTACACAAACCACTATAACTGAACTGGCCCTGAACACAGTAACACTACACAATCC
This sequence comes from Eledone cirrhosa, assembly GCA_964016885.1. Lineage (NCBI taxonomy): Eukaryota > Metazoa > Mollusca > Cephalopoda > Octopoda > Eledonidae > Eledone > Eledone cirrhosa. The sequence continues at coordinate 110,822,218 of OZ024744.1, forward strand.
ACTATAACTGAACTGGCCCTGAACACAGTAAACTACAGAATCCACTATAACTTGCCTTGCCCAAAACAAAGTAAAACTACGTAATCCACTATAACTTACCTTGCCTGGAACACAGTAAAACTACTCAATCCACAATAGCTTACTTTGCCCTGAAAACAGTAAAACTACACAATCCACTATAACTTACCTTGCCCTGATCACAGTAAAACTACACAATCACTATAACTTTTTTTGCCCTGAACACAGTAAAACTACACAAACCACTATAAATTACCTTGCTCTAAACACAATAAAGCTAGACAATCCACTATAACTTACCTTGCCCTGAACACAGGAAAACTACACAATCCACTATAACTTAACTGGCCCTGAACACAGTAAACTACACAATCGACTATAACTTACCTTGCCCAGAACAAATTAAAACAAAGTAATCCACTATACCTTACCTTGCCCTGAACACAGTAAAACTACACGATCCACTATAACTTACTTTGCCCTGAACACAGTAAAACTACAATAACAACTATAAATTACCTTGCTCTAAACACTGTAAAACTACACAAGCGACTATAACTTACCTTACCCTGAACACATTAAAACTACACAATCCACTATAACTTACCTTGCCCTGAACACAGTAAAACTACACAATCCACTCTAACTTACTTTGCCCTGAACACAGTCAAACTACACAAACCACTATAACTTACCTTGCCCTGAAAACAGTAAAACTACACAATCTACTATAAATTACCTTGCCCTGAAAACAGTAAAACTACACAATCCACTATAAATTACCTTGCCCTGAACACAGTAAAACTACACAATCCACTATAACTTACTTTGCCATGAACACAGTAAAACTACACAATCCACTATAACTTACCTTGCCCTGAACACAGTAAAACTACACAATCCACTATAACTGAACTGGCCCTGAACACAGTAAAACTACACAAACAACTATAAATTACCTTACCCTGAACACAGTAAAACTACACAATCCACTATAACTTACTTTGCCCTGAACACAGTAAAACTACACAAACCACTATAACTTACCTTGCCCTGAAAACAGTAAAACTACACAATCCACTATAAATTACCTTGCCCTGAAAACAGTAAAACTACACAATCCACTATAAATTACCTTGCCCTCAACACAGTAAAACTACACAATCCACTATAACTTACTTTGCCATGAACACAGTAAAACTACACAATCCACTATAATTTACCTTGCCCAGAACACAGTAAACCTACACAATCCACTATAACTGAACTGGCCCTGAACACAGTACAACTACACAATCCACTATAACTTAACTGGCCCTTAACACAGAAAAACCACTTAATTCACTATAACTTACCTTGCTCTGAACACAGTAAAACTACACAATCCACTATAACTTACCTTGCCCTGAACACAGTAAAACTACACAATCCACTCTAACTTACTTTGCCCTGAACACAGTCAAACTACACAAACCACTATAACTTACCTTACCCTGAAAACAGTAAAACTACACAATCCACTATAAATTACCTTGCCCTGAAAACAGTAAAACTACACAATCCACTATAAATTACCTTGCCCTGAACACAGTAAAACTACACAATCCACTATAACTTACTTTGCCATGAACACAGTAAAACTACACAATCCACTATAACTTACCTTGCCCTGAACACAGTAAAACTACACAATCCACTATAACTGAACTGGCCCTGAACACAGTAAAACTACACAAACAACTATAAATTACCTTACCCTGAACACAGTAAAACTACACAATCCACTATAACTGAACTGGCCCTGAACACAGTAAAACTACACAAACAACTATAAATTACCTTACCCTGAACACAGTAAAACTACACAACCCACTATAACTTACCTTGCTCTGAACACAGTAAAACTACACAATCCACTATAACTTACATTGCCCTGAAAACAGTAAAGCTACACAATCCACTATAAATTACCTTGCCCTGAAAACAGTAAAACTACACAATCCACTATAAATTACTTTGCCATGAACACAGTAAAACTACACAATCCACTATAACTTACCTTGCCCAGAACACAGTAAACCTACACAATCCACTATAACTGAACTGGCCCTGAACACAGTAAAACTACACAATCCACTATAACTTACTTTGCCATGAACACAGTAAAACTACACAATCCACTATAACTTACCTTGCCCAGAACACAGTAAACCTACACAATCCACTATAACTGAACTGGCCCTGAACACAGTAAAACTACACAATCCACTATAACTTACCTTGCCCTTAACACTGTAAAACTACACAAACCACTATAACTTACCTTGCCCTGAACACAGTAAAACTACACAATCCACTATTACCTACCTTGCTCTGAACACAATAAAACTACATAATACACTATAACTTACCTTGCTCTGAACACAGTAACATTACACAATCCACTATAATTTACCTTCTTCTGAACACAGTAAAACTACACAATCCACTATAACTTTCCTTGCCCTGAACACAGTAAATCTACACAATCCACTATAACTTACTTTGCCCTGAACACAGTAAAATTACACAATCCACTATAACTTACCTTGCTCTAAACACAGTAAAGTTCGACAATCCACTATAACTTACCTTGCCCTGAACACAGTAAAATTATACAATCCACTATAACATACCTTGCCTGAACACAGTAAAACTACATAATCCACTATAACTTAACTGGCCCTGAACACAGTAAAACTTCACAATCCACTATAACTTAACTGGCCCTGAACAGACTAAACTACAGAATCCACTATAACTTACCTTGCTCTGAATACAGGAAAACTACACAAGCGACTATAACTTACCTTGCCCTGAACAGATTAAAACTACACAATCCACTATAACTTACCTTGCCCTGAACACAGTAAAACTACACAATCCACTCTAACTTACTTTGCCCTGAACACAGTCAAACTACACAAACCACTATAACTTACCTTGCCCTGAAAACAGTAAAACTACACAATCCACTATAAATTACCTTGCCCTGAAAACAGTAAAACTACACAATCCACTATAAATTACCTTGCCCTGAACACAGTAAAACTACACAATCCACTATAACTTACTTTGCCATGAACACAGTAAAACTACACAATCCACTATAACTTACCTTGCCCTGAACACAGTAAAACTACACAATCCACTATAACTGAACTGGCCCTGAACACAGTAAAACTACACAAACAACTATAAATTACCTTACCCTGAACACAGTAAAACTACACAATCCACTATAACTTAACTGGCCCTGAACACAGTAAACTACAGAATCCACTATAACTTACCTTGCCCAGAACAAAGTCAAACTACACAAACCACTATAAATTACCTTGCTCTAAACACAGTAAAGCTCGACAATCCACTATAACTTACCTTGCCCTGAACACAGTAAAACTATACAATCCACTATAACATACCTTGCCTGAACACAGTAAAACTACATAATCCACTATAACTTAACTGGCCCTGAACACAGTAAAACTACACGATCCACTATAACTTACCTTGCCCTGAACACAGTAAAACTACATAATCCACCATAACTTACCTTGCCCTGAACACAGTAAAACTACATAATCCACCATAACTTACCTTGCCCTGAACACAGTAAAACTACACAATCCACTATAACTTACTTTGCCCTGAACACAGTAAAACTACACAAACAACTATAAATTACCTTGCTCTAAACACAGTAAAACTACACAATCCACTATAACTTACCTTGCCCTGAACACAGTAAAACTACACAATCCACTATAAATTACCTTACCCTGAACACAGTAAAACTACACAATCCACTATAACTTACTATGCCCTGAATACAGTCAAACTACACAAACCACTATAACTTACCTTGCCCTGAAAACAGTAAAACTACACAATCCACTATAAATTACCTTGCCCTGAAAACAGTAAAACTACACAATCCACTATAAATTACCTTGCCCCAAACACAGTGAAACTACACAATCCACTATAACTTACTTTGCCATGAACACAGTAAAACTACACAATCCACTATAACTTACCTTGCCCTGAAAACAGTAAAACTACACAATCCACTATAACTGAACTGGCCCTGAACACAGTAAAACTACACAAACAACTATAAATTAGCTTACCCTGAACACAGTAAAACTACACAATCCACTATAACTTACTTTGCCCTGAACACAGTAAAACTACACAAACCACTATAACTTACCTTGCCCTGAAAACAGTAAAACTACACAATCCACTATAATATACCTTGCCCTGAAAACAGTAAAACTACACAATCCACTATAAATTACCTTGCCCTGAACACAGTAAAACTACACAATCCACTATAACTGAACTGGCCCTGAACACAGTACATTCCACTATAACTTACCTTGCCCTGAACACAGTAAAACTACACAAACCACTATAACTGAACTGGCCCTGAACACAGTAACACTACACAATCCACTATAACTGAACTGGCCCTGAACACAGTAAACTACAGAATCCACTATAACTTGCCTTGCCCAAAACAAAGTAAAACTACGTAATCCACTATAACTTACCTTGCCCTGAACACAGTAAAACTACTCAATCCACAATAGCTTACTTTGCCCTGAAAACAGTAAAACTACACAATCCACTATAACTTACCTTGCCCTGATCACAGTAAAACTACACAATCACTATAACTTTTTTTGCCCTGAACACAGTAAAACTACACAAACCACTATAAATTACCTTGCTCTAAACACAATAAAGCTAGACAATCCACTATAACTTACCTTGCCCTGAACACAGGAAAACTACACAATCCACTATAACTTAACTGGCCCTGAACACAGTAAACTACACAATCGACTATAACTTACCTTGCCCAGAACAAATTAAAACAAAGTAATCCACTATACCTTACCTTGCCCTGAACACAGTAAAACTACACGATCCACTATAACTTACTTTGCCCTGAACACAGTAAAACTACAATAACAACTATAAATTACCTTGCTCTAAACACTGTAAAACTACACAAGCGACTATAACTTACCTTGCCCTGAACACATTAAAACTACACAATCCACTATAACTTACCTTGCCCTGAACACAGTAAAACTACACAATCCACTCTAACTTACTTTGCCCTGAACACAGTCAAACTACACAAACCACTATAACTTACCTTGCCCTGAAAACAGTAAAACTACACAATCCACTATAAATTACCTTGCCCTGAAAACAGTAAAACTACACAATCCACTATAAATTACCTTGCCCTGAACACAGTAAAACTACACAATCCACTATAACTTACTTTGCCATGAACACAGTAAAACTACACAATCCACTATAACTTACCTTGCCCTGAACACAGTAAAACTACACAATCCACTATAACTGAACTGGCCCTGAACACAGTAAAACTACACAAACAACTATAAATTACCTTACCCTGAACACAGTAAAACTACACAATCCACTATAACTTACTTTGCCCTGAACACAGTAAAACTACACAAACCACTATAACTTACCTTGCCCTGAAAACAGTAAAACTACACAATCCACTATAAATTACCTTGCCCTGAAAACAGTAAAACTACACAATCCACTATAAATTACCTTGCCCTGAACACAGTAAAACTACACAATCCACTATAACTTACTTTGCCATGAACACAGTAAAACTACACAATCCACTATAACTTACCTTGCCCAGAACACAGTAAACCTACACAATCCACTATAACTGAACTGGCCCTGAACACAGTAAAACTACACAATCCACTATAACTTAACCGGCCCTTAACACAGAAAAACCACTTAATTCACTATAACTTACCTTGCTCTGAACACAGTAAAACTACACAATCCACTATAACTTACCTTGCCCTGAACACAGTAAAACTACACAATCCACTCTAACTTACTTTGCCCTGAACACAGTCAAACTACACAAACCACTATAACTTACCTTGCCCTGAAAACAGTAAAACTACACAATCCACTATAAATTACCTTGCCCTGAAAACAGTAAAACTACACAATCCACTATAAATTACCTTGCCCTGAACACAGTAAAACTACACAAACCACTATAACTTACCTTGCCCTGAAAACAGTAAAACTACACAATCCACTATAAATTACCTTGCCCTGAAAACAGTAAAACTACACAATCCACTATAAATTACCTTGCCCTCAACACAGTAAAACTACACAATCCACTATAACTTACTTTGCCATGAACACAGTAAAACTACACAATCCACTATAATTTACCTTGCCCAGAACACAGTAAACCTACACAATCCACTATAACTGAACTGGCCCTGAACACAGTACAACTACACAATCCACTATAACTTAACTGGCCCTTAACACAGAAAAACCACTTAATTCACTATAACTTACCTTGCTCTGAACACAGTAAAACTACACAATCCACTATAACTTACCTTGCCCTGAACACAGTAAAACTACACAATCCACTCTAACTTACTTTGCCCTGAACACAGTCAAACTACACAAACCACTATAACTTACCTTACCCTGAAAACAGTAAAACTAAACAATCCACTATAAATTACCTTGCCCTGAAAACAGTAAAACTACACAATCCACTATAAATTACCTTGCCCTGAACACAGTAAAACTACACAATCCACTATAACTTACTTTGCCATGAACACAGTAAAACTACACAATCCACTATAACTTACCTTGCCCTGAACACAGTAAAACTAAACAATCCACTATACCTTACCTTGGCCTGAACACAGTAAAACTACACAAACAACTATAAATTACCTTACCCTGAACACAGTAAAACTACACAATCCACTATAACTTACTTTGCCCTGAACACAGTAAAACTACACAAAACACTATAACTTACATTGCCCTGAAAACAGTAAAGCTACACAATCCACTATAAATTACCTTGCCCTGAAAACAGTAAAACTACACAATCCACTATAAATTACCTTGCCCTGAACACAGTAAAACTACACAATCCACTATAACTTACTTTGCCATGAACACAGTAAAACTACACAATCCACTATAACTTACCTTGCCCAGAACACAGTAAACCTACACAATCCACTATAACTGAACTGGCCCTGAACACAGTAAAACTATACAATCCACTATAACTTAACTGGCCCTTAACACAGAAAAACCACTTAATTCACTATAACTTACCTTGCTCTGAACACAGTAAAACTACACAATCCACTATAACTTACCTTGCCCTTAACACAGTAAAACTACACAAACCACTATAACTTACCTTGCTCTGAACACAGTAAAACTACACAATCCACTATAACCTACCTTGCTCTGAACACAATAAAACTACATAATACACTATAACTTACCTTGCTCTGAACACAGTAAAATTACACAATCCACTATAATTTACCTTCTTCTGAACACAGTAAAACTACACAATCCACTATAACTTTCCTTGCCCTGAACACAGTAAATCTACACAATCCACTATAACTTACTTTGCCCTGAACACAGTAAAATTACACAATCCACTATAACTTACCTTGCTCTAAACACAGTAAAGTTCGACAATCCACTATAACTTACCTTGCCCTGAACACAGTAAAATTATACAATCCACTATAACATACCTTGCCTGAACACAGTAAAACTACATAATCCACTATAACTTAACTGGCCCTGAACACAGTAAAACTTCACAATCCACTATAACTTAACTGGCCCTGAACAGACTAAACTACAGAATCCACTATAACTTACCTTGCTCTGAATACAGGAAAACTACACAAGCGACTATAACTTACCTTGCCCTGAACAGATTAAAACTACACAATCCACTATAACTTACCTTGCCCTGAACACAGTAAAACTACACAATCCACTCTAACTTACTTTGCCCTGAACACAGTCAAACTACACAAACCACTATAACTTACCTTGCCCTGAAAACAGTAAAACTACACAATCCACTATAAATTACCTTGCCCTGAAAACAGTAAAACTACACAATCCACTATAAATTACCTTGCCCTGAACACAGTAAAACTACACAATCCACTATAACTTACTTTGCCATGAACACAGTAAAACTACACAATCCACTATAACTTACCTTGCCCTGAACACAGTAAAACTACACAATCCACTATAACTGAACTGGCCCTGAACACAGTAAAACTACACAAACAACTATAAATTACCTTACCCTGAACACAGTAAAACTACACAATCCACTATAACTTAACTGGCCCTGAACACAGTAAACTACAGAATCCACTATAACTTACCTTGCCCAGAACAAAGTCAAACTACACAAACCACTATAAATTACCTTGCTCTAAACACAGTAAAGCTCGACAATCCACTATAACTTACCTTGCCCTGAACACAGTAAAACTATACAATCCACTATAACATACCTTGCCTGAACACAGTAAAACTACATAATCCACTATAACTTAACTGGCCCTGAACACAGTAAAACTACACGATCCACTATAACTTACCTTGCCCTGAACACAGTAAAACTACATAATCCACCATAACTTACCTTGCCCTGAACACAGTAAAACTACATAATCCACCATAACTTACCTTGCCCTGAACACAGTAAAACTACACAATCCACTATAACTTACTTTGCCCTGAACACAGTAAAACTACACAAACAACTATAAATTACCTTGCTCTAAACACAGTAAAACTACACAATCCACTATAACTTACCTTGCCCTGAACACAGTAAAACTACACAATCCACTATAAATTACCTTACCCTGAACACAGTAAAACTACACAATCCACTATAACTTACTATGCCCTGAATACAGTCAAACTACACAAACCACTATAACTTACCTTGCCCTGAAAACAGTAAAACTACACAATCCACTATAAATTACCTTGCCCTGAAAACAGTAAAACTACACAATCCACTATAAATTACCTTGCCCCAAACACAGTGAAACTACACAATCCACTATAACTTACTTTGCCATGAACACAGTAAAACTACACAATCCACTATAACTTACCTTGCCCTGAAAACAGTAAAACTACACAATCCACTATAACTGAACTGGCCCTGAACACAGTAAAACTACACAAACAACTATAAATTAGCTTACCCTGAACACAGTAAAACTACACAATCCACTATAACTTACTTTGCCCTGAACACAGTAAAACTACACAAACCACTATAACTTACCTTGCCCTGAAAACAGTAAAACTACACAATCCACTATAATATACCTTGCCCTGAAAACAGTAAAACTACACAATCCACTATAAATTACCTTGCCCTGAACACAGTAAAACTACACAATCCACTATAACTGAACTGGCCCTGAACACAGTACATTCCACTATAACTTACCTTGCCCTGAACACAGTAAAACTACACAAACCACTATAACTGAACTGGCCCTGAACACAGTAACACTACACAATCCACTATAACTGAACTGGCCCTGAACACAGTAAACTACAGAATCCACTATAACTTGCCTTGCCCAAAACAAAGTAAAACTACGTAATCCACTATAACTTACCTTGCCCTGAACACAGTAAAACTACTCAATCCACAATAGCTTACTTTGCCCTGAAAACAGTAAAACTACACAATCCACTATAACTTACCTTGCCCTGATCACAGTAAAACTACACAATCACTATAACTTTTTTTGCCCTGAACACAGTAAAACTACACAAACCACTATAAATTACCTTGCTCTAAACACAATAAAGCTAGACAATCCACTATAACTTACCTTGCCCTGAACACAGGAAAACTACACAATCCACTATAACTTAACTGGCCCTGAACACAGTAAACTACACAATCGACTATAACTTACCTTGCCCAGAACAAATTAAAACAAAGTAATCCACTATACCTTACCTTGCCCTGAACACAGTAAAACTACACGATCCACTATAACTTACTTTGCCCTGAACACAGTAAAACTACAATAACAACTATAAATTACCTTGCTCTAAACACTGTAAAACTACACAAGCGACTATAACTTACCTTGCCCTGAACACATTAAAACTACACAATCCACTATAACTTACCTTGCCCTGAACACAGTAAAACTACACAATCCACTCTAACTTACTTTGCCCTGAACACATTCAAACTACACAAACCACTATAACTTACCTTGCCCTGAAAACAGTAAAACTACACAATCCACTATACCTTACCTTGCCCTTAACACAGTAAAACTACACAATCAACTATAGCTTACATTGCTCTGAACACAGTAAAACTACACTATCCACTATAGCTTAGCTTGCCCTGAAAACAGTAGAACTACACAATCCACTATAAGTTACCTTGCCCTGAACACATTAAAACTACACGATACACTATAACTTACCTTGCACTGAACACAGTAAAACTACACTATCCACTATAAATTACCTTGCTCTGAACACAGTAAAAATACACAATCCACTATAACTTAACTGGCCCTGAACACAGTAATCTACAGAATCCACTATAACTTACCTTGCCCAGAACAAAGTAAAACTACGTAATCCACTATACCTTACCTTGCCCTGAAGACAGTAAAGCTACACAATCCACTATAACTTGCCTTGCTCTGAACACAGTAAAACTACACAATCCACTATAACTTACGTTGTTCCGAACACAGTAAAACTACACAATCCACTATAGCTTACCTTGCCCTGAACACAGTAAAACTACACAATCCACTATAACTTACCTTGCCCTGAACACAGTAAAACTACACAATCCACTATAAATTACCTTGCCCTGAACACAGTAAAACTACACAATCCACTATAACTTACTTTGCCATGAACACAGTAAAACTACACAATCCACTATAACTTACCTTGCCGTGAACACAGTAAAACTACACAATCCACTATAACTGAACTGGCCCTGAACACAGTAAAACTACACAAACAACTATAAATTACCTTACCCTGAACACAGTAAAACTACACAATCCACTATAACTTACTTTGCCCTGAACACAGTAAAACTACACAAACCACTATAACTTACCTTGCCCTGAAAACAGTAAAACTACACAATCCACTATAAATTACCTTGCCCTGAAAACAGTAAAACTACACAATCCACTATAAATTACCTTGCCCTGAACACAGTAAAACTACACAATCCACTATAACTTACTTTGCCATGAACACAGTAAAACTACACAATCCACTATAACTTACCTTGCCCAGAACACAGTAAACCTACACAATCCACTATAACTGAACTGGCCCTGAACACAGTAAAACTACACAATCCACTATAACTTAACCGGCCCTTAACACAGAAAAACCACTTAATTCACTATAACTTACCTTGCTCTGAACACAGTAAAACTACACAATCCACTATAACTTACCTTGCCCTGAACACAGTAAAACTACACAATCCACTCTAACTTACTTTGCCCTGAACACAGTCAAACTACACAAACCACTATAACTTACCTTGCCCTGAAAACAGTAAAACTACACAATCCACTATAAATTACCTTGCCCTGAAAACAGTAAAACTACACAATCCACTATAAATTACCTTGCCCTGAACACAGTAAAACTACACAATCCACTATAACTTACTTTGCCATGAACACAGTAAAACTACACAATCCACTATAAGTTACCTTGCTCTGAAAGCAGTAAAACTACACAATCCCCTATAACTTACTTTGCCCTGAACACAGCAAAACTACACAAACAACTATAAATTACCTTACCCTGAACACAGTAAAACTACACGATCCACTATAACTTACTTTGCCCTGAACACAGTAAAACTACTATAATTCACTATAACTTACCTTGCCCTGAACACAGTAAAACTACACAATCCACTATACCTAACCTTGCCCTGAACACAGTAAAACTACACAATCCACTATAACTTACCTTGCTCTGAACACAGTAAAACTACACAATCCACTATACCTTACCTTGCCCTGAAAACAGTAAAACTACACAATCCACTATAACTTAACTGGCCCTGAACACAGTATACTCCAGAATCCACTATAACTTACCTTGCCCAGAACAAATTAAAACTACGTAATTCACTATACCTTACCTTGCCCTGAACACACTAAAACTACACAATCCACTATAACTTACCTTGCCTTGAACAATTTAAAACTACACAATCCACTATAACTTACCTTGCCTTGAACACAGTAAAACTACACAATACACTATAAATTACCTTACCCTGAACGCAGTAAAACTACACAATCCACTATAACTTACTTTGTCCTGAATACAGTCAAACTACACAAACCACTATAAATTACCTTGCTCTGAAAACAGTAAAACTACACAATCCACTATAAATTACCTTGCCCTGAAAACAGTAAAACTACACAATCCACTATAAATTACCTTGCCCCGAACACAGTAAAACTACACAATCCACTATAACTTACTTTGCCATGAACACAGTAAAACTACACAATCCACTATAACTTACCTTGCCCTGAAAACAGTAAAACTACACAATCCACTATAACTGAACTGGCCCTGAACACAATAAAACTACACAAACAACTATAAATTAGCTTACCCTTAACACAGTAAAACTACACAATCCACTATAACTTACTTTGCCCTGAACACAGTAAAACTACACAAACCACTATAACTTACCTTGCCCTGAAAACAGTAAAGCTACACAATCCACTATAAATTACCTTGCCCTTAAACCAGTAAAACTACACAATCCACTATAAATTACCTTGCCCTGAACACAGTAAAACTACACAATCCACTATACCTTACCTTGCCCTGAACACAGTAAAACTACACAATCCACTATAACTGAACTGGCCCTAAACACAGTAAAACTACACAATCCACTATAACTTACCTTGCCCTGAACACACTAAAACTACACAATCCACTATAACTGAACTGGCCCTGAACACAGTAACACTACACAATCCACTATAACTGAACTGGCCCTGAACACAGTAAACTACAGAATCCACTATAACTTACCTTGCCCTGAACACACTAAAACTACACAATCCACTATAACTGAACTGGCCCTGAACACAGTAACACTACATAATCCACAATAACGGAACTGGCCCTGAACACAGTAAACTACACAATCCACTATAACTTACCTTGCCTCGAACACACTATAACTACACAATCCACTATAACTGAACTGGCCCTGAACACAGTAACACTACACAATCCACTATAACTGAACTGGCCCTGAACACAGTAAACTACAGAATCCACTATAACTTACCTTGCCCAAAACAAAGTAAAACTACGTAATCCACTATAACTTACCTTGCCCTGAACACAGTAAAACTACACAATCCACTATAGCTTACTTTGCCCTGAAAACAGTAAAACTACACAATCCACTATAACTTACCTTGCCCTGATCACAGTAAAACTACACAATCACTATAACTTTTTTGCCCTGAACACAGTAAAACTACACAAACCACTATAAATTACCTTGCTCTAAACACAATAAAGCTAGACAATCCACTATAACTTACCTTACCCTGAACACAGGAAAACTACACAATCCACTATAACTTAACTGGCCCTGAACACAGTAAACTACACAATCGACTATAACTTACCTTGCCCAGAACAAATTAAAACAACGTAATCCACAATACCTTACCTTGCCCTGAACACAGTAAAACTACACGATCCACTATAACTTACTTTGCCCTGAACACAGTAAAACTACAATAACAACTATAAATTACCTTGCTCTAAACACTGTAAAACTACACAAGCGACTATAACTTACCTTGCCCTGAACACATTAAAACTACACAATCCACTATAACTTACCTTGCCCTGAACACATTAAAACTACACAATCCACTATAACTTACTTTGCCATGAACACAGTAAAACAACACAATCCACTATAACTTACCTTGCCCTGAACACAGTAAAACTACACAATCCACTATAACTGAACTGGCCCTGAACACAGTAAAACTACACAAACAACTATAAATTACCTTACCCTGAACACAGTAAAACTACACAATCCACTATAACTTACCTTGCCCTGAAAACAGTAAAACTACACAATCCACTATAAATTACCTTGCCCTGAAAACAGTAAAACTACACAATCCACTATAAATTACCTTGCCCTGAACACAGTAAAACTACACAATCCACTATAACTTACTTTGCCATGAACACAGTAAAACTACACAATCCACTATAACTTACCTTGCCCAGAACACAGTAAAACTACACAATCCACTATAACTGAACTGGCCCTGAACACAGTAAAAATACACAATCCACTATAACTTAACTGGCCCTGAACACAGAAAAACTACTTAATTCACTATAACTTACCTTGCTCTGAACACAGTAAAATTACACAATTCACTATAATTTACCTTCTTCTGAACACAGTAAAACTACACAATGCACTATAACTTTCCTTGCCCTGAACACAGTAAAACTACACAATCCACCATACCTAACCTTGCCCTGAACACAGTAAAACTACACAATCCACTATAACTTACCTTGCTCTGAACACAGTAAAACTACACAATCCACTAAAACTTAATTGGCCCTGAACACAGTATACTACAGAATCCACTATAACTTACCTTGCCCAGAACAAATTAATACTACGTGATCCACTATACCTTACCTTGCCCTGAACACAGTAAAACTACACAATCCACTATAACTTACTTTGCCCTGAACACAGTAAAACTACACAAACAACTATATATTACCTTGCTCTAAACACAGTAAAACTACACGATCCACTATACCTTACCTTGCCCTGAACAATTTAAAACTACACAATCCACTATAACTTACCTTGCCTTGAACACAGTAAAACTACACAATCCACTATAAATTACCTTACCCTGAACGCAGTAAAACTACACAATCCACTATAACTTACTTTGTCCTGAATACAGTCAAACTACACAAACCACTATAACTTACCTTGTTCTGAAAACAGTAAAACTACACAATCCACTATAAATTACCTTGCCGTGAAAACAGTAAAACTACACAATCCACTATAAATTACCTTGCCCCGAACACAGTAAAACTACACAATCCACTATAACTTACTTTGCCATGAACACAGTAAAACTACACAATCCACTATAACTTACCTTGCCCTGAAAACAGTAAAACTACACAATCCACTATAACTGAACTGGCCCTGAACACAGTAAAACTACACAAACAACTATAAATTAGCTTACCCTGAACACAGTAAAACTACACAATCCACTATAACTTACTTTGCCCTGAACACAGTAAAACTACACAAACCACTATAACTTACCTTGCCCTGAAAACAGTAAAACTACACAATCCACTATAAATTACCTTGCCCTTAAAACAGTAAAACTACACAATCCACTATAAATTACCTTGCCCTGAACACAGTAAAACTACACAATCCACTATACCTTACCTTGCCCTGAACACAGTAAAACTACACAATCCACTATAACTGAACTGGCCCTGAACACAGTAAAACTACACAATCCACTATAACTTACCTTGCCCTGAACACAGTAACACTACACAATCCACTATAACTGAACTGGCCCTGAACACAGTAACCTACAGAATCCACTATAACTTACCTTGCCCAAAACAAAGTAAAACTACGTAATCCACTATAACTTACCTTGCCCTGAACACAGTAAAACTACACAATCCACTATAGCTTACTTTGCCCTGAAAACAGTAAAACTACACAATCCACTATAACTTACCTTGCCCTGATCACAGTAAAACTACACAATCACTATAACTTTTTTGCCCTGAACACAGTAAAACTACACAAACCACTATATATTACCTTGCTCTAAACACAATAAAGCTAGACAATCCACTATAACTTACCTTACCCTGAACACAGGAAAACTACACAATCCACTATAACTTAACTGGCCCTGAACACAGTAAACTACACAATCGACTATAACTTACCTTGCCCAGAACAAATTAAAACAACGTAATCCACTATACCTTACCTTGCCCTGAACACAGTAAAACTACACGATCCACTATAACTTACTTTGCCCTGAACACAGTAAAACTACAATAACAACTATAAATTACCTTGCTCTAAACACTGTAAAACTACAGAATCTACTATAACTTACCTTGCCCTGAACACATTAAAACTACACAATCCACTATAACTTACCTTACCCTGAACACATTAAAACTACACAATCCACTATAACTTACCTTGCTCTGAACACAGTAAAACTACACAATCCACTATAGCTTACGTTGTTCTGAACACAGTAAAACTACACAATCCATTCTAGCTTACTTTGCACTGAACACAGTAAAACTACACAATCCACTATAACTTACATTGCCCTGAACACAGTAAAACTACACAATCCACTATAACTTACCTTGCACTGAACACAGTAAAACTACACTATCCACTATAAATTACCTTGCTCTGAACACAGTAAAAATACACATCCACTATAACTTAATTGGCCCTGAACACAGTAAACTACAGAATCCACTATAACTTACCTTGCCCAGAACAAAGTAAAGCTACGTAAACAACTATACCTTACCTTGCCCTGAAGACAGTAAAGCTACACAATCCACTATAACTTACCTTGCTCTGAACACAGTAAAACTACATAATCCACTATAACTTACCTTTCCCTGAACACAGTAAAACTACACAATCCACTATAACTTACCTTGCCCTGAACACAGTAAAACTACACAATCCACTATAACTTAAATGGGCCTGAACACAGTAAAACTCCACAATCCACTATAACTTAACTGGCCCTGAACACAGTAAATTACAGAATCCACTATAACTTATCTTGCACTGAACACAGGAAAACTACACAATTCACTATAACTTAACTGGCCCTGAACACAGTAAAACTACACAATCCTCTATAACTTACCTTGCCCTGAAAACAGTAAAACTACACAATCCACTATAAATTACCTTGCCCTGAACACAGTAAAACTACACAATCCACTATAACTTACTTTGCCATCAACACAGTAAAACTACACAATCCACTATAACTTACCTTGCCCTGAACACATTAAAACTACACAATCCACTATAACTTACCTTGCCCTGAACACAGTAAAACTACACAATCCACTATAAATTACCTTGCCCTGAACACAGTAAAACTACACAATCCACTATAACTTACCTTGCCCTGAACACAGTAAAACTACACAATCCACTATACCTTACCTTGCCCTGAACACAGTAAAACTACACAATCCACTATAACTTACCTTGCTCTGAACACAGTAAAACTACACAATCCACTATACCTTACCTTGCCCTTAACACAGTAAAACTACACAATCAACTATAGCTTACATTGCTCTGAACACAGTAAAACTACACTATCCACTATAGCTTAGCTTGCCCTGAAAACAGTAGAACTACACAATCCACTATAAGTTACCTTGCCCTGAACACATTAAAACTACACGATACACTATAACTTACCTTGCACTGAACACAGTAAAACTACACTATCCACTATAAATTACCTTGCTCTGAACACAGTAAAAATACACAATCCACTATAACTTAACTGGCCCTGAACACAGTAATCTACAGAATCCACTATAACTTACCTTGCCCAGAACAAAGTAAAACTACGTAATCCACTATACCTTACCTTGCCCTGAAGACAGTAAAGCTACACAATCCACTATAACTTGCCTTGCTCTGAACACAGTAAAACTACACAATCCACTATAACTTACGTTGTTCCGAACACAGTAAAACTACACAATCCACTATAGCTTACCTTGCCCTGAACACAGTAAAACTACACAATCCACTATAACTTACCTTGCCCTGAACACAGTAAAACTACACAATCCACTATAACTTACTTTGCCCTGAACACAGTAAAACTAAACAATCCACTATAACTTAACTGTCCCTGAAGACAGTAAAACTACACAATCCACTATAACTTACCTTGCCGTGAACACAGTAAAACTAAACAATCCACTATAACTTACATTGCCCTGAACACAGTAAAACTACACAAACCACTATAAATTACCTTGCCCTGAACACCGTAAAATTACACAATCCACTATAGTTTACCTTGCCCAGAACACAGTAAAACTACACAATCCACTATAAATTACCTTGCCTTGAACACAGTAAAACTACACAATCCACTATAACTGAACTGGCCCTGAACACAGTAAAACTACACAATCCACTATAACTTAACTGTCCCTGAACACTGTAAAACTACACAATCCACTATACCTTACCTTGCCCTGAACACAGTAAAACTACACAATCCACTATAGCTTACATTGCTCTGAACAGAGTAAAACTACACAATCCACTACAGCTTACCTTGCCCTGAAGACAGTAAAACTACACAATCCACTACAACTTACCTTGCCCTGAACACAGTAAACTACAGAATCCACTATAACTGAACTGGCCCTGAACACAGTAAAACTACACAAACAACTATAAATTACCTTACCCTGAACACAGTAAAACTACACGATCCACTATAACTTACTTTGCCCTGAACACAGTAAAACTACACAAACCACTATAACTTACCTTGCCCTGAAAACAGTAAAACTACACAATCCACTATAAATTACCTTGCCCTGAACACAGTAAAACTACACAATCCACTATAACTTACTTTGCCATGAACACAGTAAAACTACACAATCCACTATAACTTACCTTGCCCAGAACACAGTAAACCTACACAATCCACTATAACTGAACTGGCCCTGAACACAGTAAAACTACACAATCCACTATAACTTAACCGGCCCTTAACACAGAAAAACCACTTAATTCACTATAACTTACCTTGCTCTGAACACAGTAAAACTACACAATCCACTATAACTTACCTTGCCCTGAACACAGTAAAACTACACAATCCACTCTAACTTACTTTGCCCTGAACACAGTCAAACTACACAAACCACTATAACTTACCTTGCCCTGAAAACAGTAAAACTACACAATCCACTATAAATTACCTTGCCCTGAAAACAGTAAAACTACACAATCCACTATAACTTACTTTGCCATGAACACAGTAAAACTACACAATCCACTATAAGTTACCTTGCTCTGAAAGAATTAAAACTACACAATCCCCTATAACTTACTTTGCCCTGAACACAGCAAAACTACACAAACAACTATAAATTACCTTACCCTGAACACAGTAAAACTACACGATCCACTATAACTTACTTTGCCCTGAACACAGTAAAACTACTATAATTCACTATAACTTACCTTGCTCTGAACACAGTAAAACTACACAATCCACTATACCTAACCTTGCCCTGAACACAGTAAAACTACACAATCCACTATAACTTACCTTGCTCTGAACACAGTAAAACTACACAATCCACTATACCTTACCTTGCCCTGAAAACAGTAAAACTACACAATCCACTATAACTTAACTGGCCCTGAACACAGTATACTCCAGAATCCACTATAACTTACCTTGCCCAGAACAAATTAAAACTACGTAATTCACTATACCTTACCTTGCCCTGAACACAGTAAAACTACACAATCCACTATAACTTACTTTGCCCTGAACACAGTAAAACTACACAAACAACTATAAATTACCTTGCTCTAAACACAGTAAAACTACACAATCCACTATAACTTACCTTGCCCTGAACAATTTAAAACTACACAATCCACTATAACTTACCTTGCCTTGAACACAGTAAAACTACACAATACACTATAAATTACCTTACCCTGAACGCAGTAACACTACACAATCCACTATAACTTACTTTGTCCTGAATACAGTCAAACTACACAAACCACTATAACTTACCTTGCTCTGAAAACAGTAAAACTACACAATCCACTATAAATTACCTTGCCCTGAAAACAGTAAAACTACACAATCCACTATAAATTACCTTGCCCCGAACACAGTAAAACTACACAATCCACTATAACTTACTTTGCCATGAACACAGTAAAACTACACAATCCACTATAACTTACCTTGCCCTGAAAACAGTAAAACTACACAATCCACTATAACTGAACTGGCCCTGAACACAATAAAACTACACAAACAACTATAAATTAGCTTACCCTGAACACAGTAAAACTACACAATCCACTATAACTTACTTTGCCCTGAACACAGTAAAACTACACAAACCACTATAACTTACCTTGCCCTGAACACAGTAAAACTACACAATCCACTATAAATTACCTTGCCCTGAACACAGTAAAACTACACAATCCACTATAACTTACCTTGCCCTGAACACAGTAAAACTACACAATCCACTATACCTTACCTTGCCCTGAACACAGTAAAACTACACAATCCACTATAACTTACCTTGCTCTGAACACAGTAAAACTACACAATCCACTATACCTTACCTTGCCCTTAACACAGTAAAACTACACAATCAACTATAGCTTACATTGCTCTGAACACAGTAAAACTACACTATCCACTATAGCTTAGCTTGCCCTGAAAACAGTAGAACTACACAATCCACTATAAGTTACCTTGCCCTGAACACATTAAAACTACACGATACACTATAACTTACCTTGCACTGAACACAGTAAAACTACACTATCCACTATAAATTACCTTGCTCTGAACACAGTAAAAATACACAATCCACTATAACTTAACTGGCCCTGAACACAGTAATCTACAGAATCCACTATAACTTACCTTGCCCAGAACAAAGTAAAACTACGTAATCCACTATACCTTACCTTGCCCTGAAGACAGTAAAGCTACACAATCCACTATAACTTGCCTTGCTCTGAACACAGTAAAACTACACAATCCACTATAACTTACGTTGTTCCGAACACAGTAAAACTACACAATCCACTATAGCTTACCTTGCCCTGAACACAGTAAAACTACACAATCCACTATAACTTACCTTGCCCTGAACACAGTAAAACTACACAATCCACTATAACTTACTTTGCCCTGAACACAGTAAAACTAAACAATCCACTATAACTTAACTGTCCCTGAAGACAGTAAAACTACACAATCCACTATAACTTACCTTGCCGTGAACACAGTAAAACTAAACAATCCACTATAACTTACATTGCCCTGAACACAGTAAAACTACACAAACCACTATAAATTACCTTGCCCTGAACACCGTAAAATTACACAATCCACTATAGTTTACCTTGCCCAGAACACAGTAAAACTACACAATCCACTATAAATTACCTTGCCTTGAACACAGTAAAACTACACAATCCACTATAACTGAACTGGCCCTGAACACAGTAAAACTACACAATCCACTATAACTTAACTGTCCCTGAACACTGTAAAACTACACAATCCACTATACCTTACCTTGCCCTGAACACAGTAAAACTACACAATCCACTATAGCTTACATTGCTCTGAACAGAGTAAAACTACACAATCCACTACAGCTTACCTTGCCCTGAAGACAGTAAAACTACACAATCCACTACAACTTACCTTGCCCTGAACACAGTAAACTACAGAATCCACTATAACTGAACTGGCCCTGAACACAGTAAAACTACACAAACAACTATAAATTACCTTACCCTGAACACAGTAAAACTACACGATCCACTATAACTTACTTTGCCCTGAACACAGTAAAACTACACAAACCACTATAACTTACCTTGCCCTGAAAACAGTAAAACTACACAATCCACTATAAATTACCTTGCCCTGAAAACAGTAAAACTACACAATCCACTATAAATTACCTTGCCCTGAACACAGTAAAACTACACAATCCACTATAACTTACTTTGCCATGAACACAGTAAAACTACACAATCCACTATAACTTACCTTGCCCAGAACACAGTAAACCTACACAATCCACTATAACTGAACTGGCCCTGAACACAGTAAAACTACACAATCCACTATAACTTAACCGGCCCTTAACACAGAAAAACCACTTAATTCACTATAACTTACCTTGCTCTGAACACAGTAAAACTACACAATCCACTATAACTTACCTTGCCCTGAACACAGTAAAACTACACAATCCACTCTAACTTACTTTGCCCTGAACACAGTCAAACTACACAAACCACTATAACTTACCTTGCCCTGAAAACAGTAAAACTACACAATCCACTATAAATTACCTTGCCCTGAAAACAGTAAAACTACACAATCCACTATAAATTACCTTGCCCTGAACACAGTAAAACTACACAATCCACTATAACTTACTTTGCCATGAACACAGTAAAACTACACAATCCACTATAAGTTACCTTGCTCTGAAAGAATTAAAACTACACAATCCCCTATAACTTACTTTGCCCTGAACACAGCAAAACTACACAAACAACTATAAATTACCTTACCCTGAACACAGTAAAACTACACGATCCACTATAACTTACTTTGCCCTGAACACAGTAAAACTACTATAATTCACTATAACTTACCTTGCTCTGAACACAGTAAAACTACACAATCCACTATACCTAACCTTGCCCTGAACACAGTAAAACTACACAATCCACTATAACTTACCTTGCTCTGAACAAAGTAAAACTACACAATCCACTATACCTTACCTTGCCCTGAAAACAGTAAAACTACACAATCCACTATAACTTAACTGGCCCTGAACACAGTATACTCCAGAATCCACTATAACTTACCTTGCCCAGAACAAATTAAAACTACGTAATTCACTATACCTTACCTTGCCCTGAACACAGTAAAACTACACAATCCACTATAACTTACTTTGCCCTGAACACAGTAAAACTATACAAACAACTATAAATTACCTTGCTCTAAACACAGTAAAACTACACAATCCACTATAACTTACCTTGCCCTGAACAATTTAAAACTACACAATCCACTATAACTTACCTTGCCTTGAACACAGTAAAACTACACAATACACTATAAATTACCTTACCCTGAACGCAGTAAAACTACACAATCCACTATAACTTACTTTGTCCTGAATACAGTCAAACTACATAAACCACTATAACTTACCTTGCTCTGAAAACAGTAAAACTACACAATCCACTATAAATTACCTTGCCCTGAAAACAGTAAAACTACACAATCCACTATAAATTACCTTGCCCCGAACACAGTAAAACTACACAATCCACTATAACTTACTTTGCCATGAACACAGTAAAACTACACAATCCACTATAACTTACCTTGCCCTGAAAACAGTAAAACTACACAATCCACTATAAATGAACTGGCCCTGAAAACAATAAAACTACACAAACAACTATAAATTAGCTTACCCTGAACACAGTAAAACTACACAATCCACTATAACTTACTTTGCCCTGAACACAGTAAAACTACACAAACCACTATAACTTACCTTGCCCTGAAAACAGTAAAGCTACACAATCCACTATAAATTACCTTGCCCTTAAAACAGTAAAACTACACAATCCACTATAAATTACCTTGCCCTGAACACAGTAAAACTACACAATCCACTATACCTTACCTTGCCCTGAACACAGTAAAACTACACAATCCACTATAACTGAACTGGCCCTGAACACAGTAAAACTACACAATCCACTATAACTTACCTTGCCCTGAACACACTAAAACTACACAATCCACTATAACTGAACTGGCCCTGAACACAGTAACACTACACAATCCACTATAACTGAACTGGCCCTGAACACAGTAAACTACAGAATCCACTATAACTTACCTTGCCCTGAACACACTAAAACTACACAATCCTCTATAACTGAACTGGCCCTGAACACAGTAACACTACATAATCCACAATAACGGAACTGGCCCTGAACACAGTAAACTACACAATCCACTATAACTTACCTTGCCTCGAACACACTATAACTACACAATCCACTATAACTGAACTGGCCCTGAACACAGTAACACTACACAATCCACTATAACTGAACTGGCCCTGAACACAGTAAACTACAGAATCCACTATAACTTACCTTGCCCAAAACAAAGTAAAACTACGTAATCCACTATAACTTACCTTGCCCTGAACACAGTAAAACTACACAATCCACTATAGCTTACTTTGCCCTGAAAACAGTAAAACTACACAATCCACTATAACTTACCTTGCCCTGATCACAGTAAAACTACACAATCACTATAACTTTTTTGCCCTGAACACAGTAAAACTACACAAACCACTATAAATTACCTTGCTCTAAACACAATAAAGCTAGACAATCCACTATAACTTACCTTACCCTGAACACAGGAAAACTACACAATCCACTATAACTTAACAGGCCCTGAACACAGTAAACTACACAATCGACTATAACTTACCTTGCCCAGAACAAATTAAAACAACGTAATCCACAATACCTTACCTTGCCCTGAACACAGTAAAACTACACGATCCACTATAACTTACTTTGCCCTGAACACAGTAAAACTACAATAACAACTATAAATTACCTTGCTCTAAACACTGTAAAACTACACAAGCGACTATAACTTACCTTGCCCTGAACACATTAAAACTACACAATCCACTATAACTTACCTTGCCCTGAACACATTAAAACTACACAATCCACTATAACTTACTTTGCCATGAACACAGTAAAACAACACAATCCACTATAACTTACCTTGCCCTGAACACAGTAAAACTACACAATCCACTATAACTGAACTGGCCCTGAACACAGTAAAACTACACAAACAACTATAAATTACCTTACCCTGAACACAGTAAAACTACACAATCCACTATAACTTACTTTGCCCTGAACACAGTAAAACTACACAAACCACTATAACTTACCTTGCCCTGAAAACAGTAAAACTACACAATCCACTATAAATTACCTTGCCCTGAAAACAGTAAAACTACACAATCCACTATAAATTACCTTGCCCTGAACACAGTAAAACTACACAATCCACTATAACTTACTTTGCCATGAACACAGTAAAACTACACAATCCACTATAACTTACCTTGCCCAGAACACAGTAAAACTACACAATCCACTATAACTGAACTGGCCCTGAACACAGTAAAACTACACAATCCACTATAACTTAACTGGCCCTGAACACAGTAAAAATACACAATCCACTATAACTTAACTGGCCCTGAACACAGAAAAACTACTTAATTCACTATAACTTACCTTGCTCTGAACACAGTAAAATTACACAATTCACTATAATTTACCTTCTTCTGAACACAGTAAAACTACACAATCCACCATACCTAACCTTGCCCTGAACACAGTAAAACTACACAATCCACTATAACTTACCTTGCTCTGAACACAGTAAAACTACACAATCCACTATAACTTAATTGGCCCTGAACACAGTATACTACAGAATCCACTATAACTTACCTTGCCCAGAACAAATTAATACTACGTAATCCACTATACCTTACCTTGCCCTGAACACAGTAAAACTACACAATCCACTATAACTTACTTTGCCCTGAACACAGTAAAACTACACAAACAACTATATATTACCTTGCTCTAAACACAGTAAAACTACACAATCCACTATACCTTACCTTGCCCTGAACAATTTAAAACTACACAATCCACTATAACTTACCTTGCCTTGAACACAGTAAAACTACACAATCCACTATAAATTACCTTACCCTGAACGCAGTAAAACTACACAATCCACTATAACTTACTTTGTCCTGAATACAGTCAAACTACACAAACCACTATAACTTACCTTGCTCTGAAAACAGTAAAACTACACAATCCACTATAAATTACCTTGCCCTGAAAACAGTAAAACTACACAATCCACTATAAATTACCTTGCCCCGAACACAGTAAAACTACACAATCCACTATAACTTACTTTGCCATGAACACAGTAAAACCACACAATCCACTATAACTTACCTTGCCCTGAAAACAGTAAAACTACACAATCCACTATAACTGAACTGGCCCTGAACACAGTAAAACTACACAAACAACTATAAATTAGCTTACCCTGAACACAGTAAAACTACACAATCCACTATAACTTACTTTGCCCTGAACACAGTAAAACTACACAAACCACTATAACTTACCTTGCCCTGAAAACAGTAAAACTACACAATCCACTATAAATTACCTTGCCGTTAAAACAGTAAAACTACACAATCCACTATAAATTACCTTGCCCTGAACACAGTAAAACTACACAATCCACTATACCTTACCTTGCCCTGAACACAGTAAAACTACAATAACAACTATAAATTACCTTGCTCTAAACACTGTAAAACTACAGAATCTACTATAACTTACCTTGCCCTGAACACATTAAAACTACACAATCCACTATAACTTACCTTACCCTGAACACATTAAAACTACACAATCCACTATAACTTACCTTGCTCTGAACACAGTAAAACTACACAATCCACTATAGCTTACGTTGTTCTGAACACAGTAAAACTACACAATCCATTCTAGCTTACTTTGCACTGAACACAGTAAAACTACACAATCCACTATAACTTACATTGCCCTGAACACAGTAAAACTACACAATCCACTATAACTTACCTTGCACTGAACACAGTAAAACTACACTATCCACTATAAATTACCTTGCTCTGAACACAGTAAAAATACACATCCACTATAACTTAATTGGCCCTGAACACAGTAAACTACAGAATCCACTATAACTTACCTTGCCCAGAACAAAGTAAAGCTACGTAAACAACTATACCTTACCTTGCCCTGAAGACAGTAAAGCTACACAATCCATTATAACTTACCTTGCTCTGAACACAGTAAAACTACACAATCCACTATACCTTACCTTGCCCTTAACACAGTAAAGCTACACAATCCACTATAACTTACCTTTCCCTGAACACAGTAAAACTACACAATCCACTATAACTTACCTTGCCCTGAACACAGTAAAACTACACAATCCACTATAACTTAAATGGGCCTGAACACAGTAAAACTCCACAATCCACTATAACTTAACTGGCCCTGAACACAGTAAATTACAGAATCCACTATAACTTATCTTGCACTGAACACAGGAAAACTACACAATTCACTATAACTTAACTGGCCCTGAACACAGTAAAACTACACAATCCTCTATAACTTACCTTGCCCTGAAAACAGTAAAACTACACAATCCACTATAAATTACCTTGCCCTGAACACAGTAAAACTACACAATCCACTATAACTTACTTTGCCATCAACACAGTAAAACTACACAATCCACTATAACTTACCTTGCCCTGAACACATTAAAACTACACAATCCACTATAACTTACCTTGCCCTGAACACAGTAAAACTACACAATCCACTATAAATTACCTTGCCCTGAACACAGTAAAACTACACAATCCACTATAACTTACCTTGCCCTGAACACAGTAAAACTACACAATCCACTATACCTTACCTTGCCCTGAACACAGTAAAACTACACAATCCACTATAACTTACCTTGCTCTGAACTCAGTAAAACTACACAATCCACTATACCTTACCTTGCCCTTAACACAGTAAAACTACACAATCAACTATAGCTTACATTGCTCTGAACACAGTAAAACTACACTATCCACTATAGCTTAGCTTGCCCTGAAAACAGTAGAACTACACAATCCACTATAAGTTACCTTGCCCTGAACACATTAAAACTACACGATACACTATAACTTACCTTGCACTGAACACAGTAAAACTACACTATCCACTATAAATTACCTTGCTCTGAACACAGTAAAAATACACAATCCACTATAACTTAACTGGCCCTGAACACAGTAATCTACAGAATCCACTATAACTTACCTTGCCCAGAACAAAGTAAAACTACGTAATCCACTATACCTTACCTTGCCCTGAAGACAGTAAAGCTACACAATCCACTATAACTTGCCTTGCTCTGAACACAGTAAAACTACACAATCCACTATAACTTACGTTGTTCCGAACACAGTAAAACTACACTATCCACTATAGCTTACCTTGCCCTGAACACAGTAAAACTACACAATCCACTATAACTTACCTTGCCCTGAACACAGTAAAACTACACAATCCACTATAACTTACTTTGCCCTGAACACAGTAAAACTAAACAATCCACTATAACTTAACTGTCCCTGAAGACAGTAAAACTACACAATCCACTATAACTTACCTTGCCGTGAACACAGTAAAACTAAACAATCCACTATAACTTACATTGCCCTGAACACAGTAAAACTACACAAACCACTATAAATTACCTTGCCCTGAACACCGTAAAATTACACAATCCACTATAGTTTACCTTGCCCAGAACACAGTAAAACTACACAATCCACTATAAATTACCTTGCCTTGAACACAGTAAAACTACACAATCCACTATAACTGAACTGGCCCTGAACACAGTAAAACTACACAATCCACTATAACTTAACTGTCCCTGAACACTGTAAAACTACACAATCCACTATACCTTACCTTGCCCTGAACACAGTAAAACTACACAATCCACTATAGCTTACATTGCTCTGAACAGAGTAAAACTACACAATCCACTACAGCTTACCTTGCCCTGAAGACAGTAAAACTACACAATCCACTACAACTTACCTTGCCCTGAACACAGTAAACTACAGAATACACTATAACTTACCTTGCCCTGATCACACTACATCTACACAATGACTATAACTTTTTTTTCCCTGAACATAGTAAAACTACACAAACCACTATAAATTACCTTGCTCTAAACACAGTAAAGCTAGACAATCCACTATAACTTACCTTGCCCTGAACACAGTAAAACTACACAATCCACTATAACTTAACTGGCCCTGAACAAAGTAAAAATACACAATCCACTATAACTTAACTGGCCCTGAACACAGTAAAACTACACAATCCATTATAACTTACCTTGCCCTGAACACACTAAACTACAGAATCCACTATAACTTACCTTGCTCTGAACACAGGAAAACTACACAATCAACTATAACTTAACTGGGCCTGAACACAGTAAAACAACACAATCCACTATAAGTTACCTTGCTCTGAACACAGTAAAACTACACAATCCACTATTACTTAACTGGCCCTGAACACAGTAAAACTACACAATCCACTATAACTTACCTTGCCGTGAACACAGTAAAACTACACAATCCACTATAACTTACATTGCCCTGAACACAGTAAAACTACACAAACCACTATAAATTACCTTGCCCTGAACACAGTAAAACTACACAATCCACTATAGTTTACCTTGCCCTGAACACACTCAAACTACACAATCCTCTATAACTTATCTTGCCCTGAACACAGTAAAACTACTTAATTCACTATAACTTACATTGCGCTGAACACAGTAAAACTACACAATCCACTATACCTTACCTTGCCCTGAACACAGTAAAACTACACAATCCACTATAACTTACCTTGCTCTGAACACATTAAAACTACACAATCCACTATACCTTACCTTACCCTTAACACAGTAAAACTACACAACCAACTATAGCTTACATTGCTCTGAACACAGTAAAACTACACAATCCACTATAGCTTAGCTTGCCCTGAAAACAGTAGAACTACACAATCCACTATAAGTTACCTTGCCCTGAACACATTAAAACTACACAATCCACTATAACTTACCTTGCACTGAACACAGTAAAACTACACTATCCACTATAAATTACCTTGCTCTGAACACAGTAAAAATACACAATCCACTATAACTTAACTGGCCCTGAACACAGTAAACTACAGAATCTACTATAACTTACCTTGCCGAGAACAAAGTAAAACTACGTAATCCACTATAACTTACCTTGCCCTGAACACAGTAAAACTACAAAATCCACTATAGCTTACGTTGTTCTGAACACAGTAAAACTACACAATCCATTCTAGCTTACTTTGCACTGAACACAGAAAAACTACACAATCCACTATAACTTACATTGCCCTGAACACAGTAAAAATACACAATCCACTATAACTTAACTGGCCCTGAACACAGTAAACTACACAATCCACTATAACTTACCTTGCCCAGAACAAAGTAAAACTACACAAACCACTATAAATTACCTTGCTCTAAACACAGTAAAACTACACAATCCACTATAACTTACCTTGCCCTGAACACAGTAAAACTACACAATCCACTATAACTTAACTGGGCCTGAACACAGTAAAACTACGTAATCCACTATACCTTACCTTGCCCTGAACACAGTAAAACTACACAATCCACTATAGCTTACGTTGTTCTGAACACAGTAAAACTACACAATCCATTCTAGCTTACCTTGACCTGAACACAGTAAAACTACACAATCCACTATAACTTAACTGGGCCTGAACACAGTAAAACTACACAATCCACTATAAATTACCTTGCCCTGAACACAGTAAAACTACACAATCCACTATAACTTACTTTGCCATCAACACAGTAAAACTACACAATCCACTATAACTTACCTTGCCCTGAACACATTAAAACTACACAATCCACTATAACTTACCTTGCCCTGAACACAGTAAAACTACACAATCCACTATAAATTACCTTGCCCTGAACACAGTAAAACTACACAATCCACTATAACTTAACTGGGCCTGAACACAGTAAAACTACACAATCCACTGTAACTTACCTTGCTCTGAACACAGTAAAACTACACAATCAACTATAACTTACCTTGCCCTGAATACAGTAAAACTAAACAATCCACTATAACTTACCTTGCCCTGAATACAGTAAAACTACACAATCCACTATAACTTACCTTGCCCTGAACAGAGTAAAACTAAACAAACCACTATAACTTACCTTGCTCTGAAGACAGTAAAACTACACAATCAACTATAGCTTACATTGCTCTGAAGACAGTAAAACTACACTATCCACTATAGCTTAGCTTGCCCTGAAAACAGTAGAACTACACAATCCACTATAAGTTACCTTGCCCTGAACACATTAAAACTACACGATCCACTATAACTTTCCTTGCACTGAACACAGTAAAACTACACAATCCACTATAACTTACCTTGCCCTGAACACAGTAAAACTACACAATCCACTATAAATTACCTTGCCCTGAACACAGTAAATCTACACAATCCACTATAACTTAACTGGGCCTGAACACAGTAAAACTAC
Organism: Eledone cirrhosa; assembly: GCA_964016885.1. Lineage (NCBI taxonomy): Eukaryota > Metazoa > Mollusca > Cephalopoda > Octopoda > Eledonidae > Eledone > Eledone cirrhosa. The sequence continues at coordinate 110,853,603 of OZ024744.1, forward strand.
ACAATCCACTATAACTTACCTTGCTCTGAACACAGTAAAACTACACAATCCACTATAACTTACCTTGCCCTGAATACAGTAAAACTAAACAATCCACTATAACTTACCTTGCCCTGAATACAGTAAAACTACACAATCCACTATAACTTACCTTGCCCTGAACAGAGTAAAACTAAACAAACCACTATAACCTACCTTGCTCTGAAGACAGTAAAACTACATATCAACTATAGCTTACATTGCTCTGAAGACAGTAAAACTACACTATCCACTATAGCTTAGCTTGCCCTGAAAACAGTAGAACTACACAATCCACTATAAGTTACCTTGCTCTGAACACAGTAAAACTACACAATCCACTATACCTTACCTTGCCCTTAAAACAGTAAAACTACACAATCAACTATAGCTTACATTGCTCTCAACACAGTAAAACTACACAATCCACTATACCTTACATTGCACTTAAAACAGTAAAACTACACAATCCACTATAGCTTAGCTTGCCCTGAAAACAGTAAAACTACACAATCCACTATAAATTACCTTGCCCTGAACACAGTAATACTACACAATCCACTATAACTTACTTTGCCATCAACACAGTAAAACTACACAATCCACTATAACTTACCTTGCCCTGAACACATTAAAACTACACAATCCACTATAACTTACCTTGCCCTTAACACAGTAAAACTACACAATCAACTATAGCTTACATTGCTCTGAACACAGTAAAACTACACAATCCACTATAAGTTACCTTGCCCTGAACACATTAAAACTACACGATACACTATAACTTACCTTGCACTGAACACAGTAAAACTACACTATCCACTATAAATTACCTTGCTCTGAACACAGCAAAACTACACAATCCACTATAACTTAACTGGCCCTGAACACAGTAAACTACAGAATCCACTATAACTTACCTTGCCCAGAACAAAGTAAAACTACGTAATCCACTATACCTTACCTTGCCCTGAAGACAGTAAAGCTACACAATCCACTATAACTTACCTTTCCCTGAACACAGTAAAACTACACAATCCACTATAACTTGCCTTGCTCTGAACACAGTAAAACTACACAATCCACTATAACTTACGTTGTTCCGAACACAGTAAAACTACACAATCCACTATAGCTTACCTTGCCCTGAACACAGTAAAACTACACAATCCACTATAACTTACCTTGCCCTGAACACAGTAAAACTACACAATCCAATATAACTTAACTGTCCCTGAAGACAGTAAAACTACACAATCCACTATAACTTACCTTGCCGTGAACACAGTAAAACTAAACAATCCACTATAACTTACATTGCCCTGAACACAGTAAAACTACACAAACCACTATAAATTACCTTGCCCTGAACACCGTAAAATTACACAATCCACTATAGTTTACCTTGCCCAGAACACAGTAAAACTACACAATCCACTATAAATTACCTTGCCCTGAACACAGCAAAAATACACAATCCACTATAACTTGCCTTGCCCTGAACACAGTAAAACTACACAATCCACTATAACTTAACTGTCCCTGAACACTGTAAAACTACACAATCCACTATAGCTTATATTGCTCTGAACACAGTAAAACTACACAATCCACTACAACTTACCTTGCCCTGAACACAGTAAACTACAGAATCCACTATAACTTACCTTGCCCTGATCACACTACATCTACACAATGACTATAACTTTTTTTTCCCTGAACATAGTAAAACTACACAAACCACTATAAATTACCTTGCTCTAAACACAGTAAAGCTAGACAATCCACTATAACTTACCTTGCCCTGAACACAGTAAAACTACACAATCCACTATAACTTAACTTGCCCTGAACAAAGTAAAAATACACAATCCACTATAACTTAACTGGCCCTGAACACACTAAACTACAGAATCCACTATAACTTACCTTGCTCTGAACACAGGAAAACTACACAATCAACTATAACTTAACTGGGCCTGAACACAGTAAAACAACACAATCCACTATAAGTTACCTTGCCGTGAACACAGTAAAACTACACAATCCACTATAACTTACATTGCCCTGAACACAGTAAAACTACACAAACCACTATAAATTACCTTGCCCTGAACACATTAAAACTACACAATCCACTATAGTTTACCTTGCCCTGAACACAGTAAAACTACACAATCCTCTATAACTTATCTTGCCCTGAACACAGTAAAACTACACAATCCACTATACCTTACCTTGCCCTGAACACATTAAAACTACACAATCAACTATAGCTTACCTTACCCTTAACACAGTAAAACTACACAATCAACTATAGCTTACATTGCTCTGAACACAGTAAAACTACACAATCCACTATAGCTTAGCTTGCCCTGAAAACAGTAGAACTACACAATCCACTATAAGTTACCTTGCCCTGAACACATTAAAACTACACGATCCACTATAACTTACCTTGCACTGAACACAGTAAAACTACACTATCCACTATAAATTACCTTGCTCTGAACACAGAAAAAATACACAATCCACTATAACTTAACTGGCCCTGAACACAGTAAACTACAGAATCTACTATAACTTACCTTGCCAAGAACAAAGTAAAACTACGTAATCCACTATACCTTACCTTGCCCTGAACACAGTAAAACTACACAATCCACTATAGCTTACGTTGTTCTGAACACAGTAAAACTACACAATCCATTCTAGCTGACTTTGCACTGAACACAGAAAAACTACACAATCCACTATAACTTACATTGCCATGAACACAGTAAAAATACACAATCCACTATAACTTAACTGGCCCTGAACACAGTAAACTACAGAATCTACTATAACTTACCTTGCCCAGAACAAAGTAAAACTACACAAACCACTATAAATTACCTTGCTCTAAACACAGTAAAACTACACAATCCACTATAACTTACCTTGCCCTGAACACAGTAAAACTACACAATCCACTATAACTTAACTGGGCCTGAACACAGTAAAACTACACAATCCACTATAAATTACCTTGCCCTGAACACAGTAAAACTACACAATCCACTATAACTTACTTTGCCATCAACACAGTAAAACTACACAATCCACTATAACTTACCTTGCCCTGAACACATTAAAACTACACAATCCACTATAACTTACCTTGCCCTGAACACAGTAAAACTACACAATCCACTATAAATTACCTTGCCCTGAACACAGTAAAACTACACAATCCACTATAACTTAACTGGCCAGGAACACAGTAAAACTACACAATCCACTATAACTTACCTTGCTCTGAACACAGTAAAACTACACAATCCACTATAACTTACCTTGCCCTGAATACAGTAAAACTAAACAATCCACTATAACTTACATTGCCCTGAACACAGTAAATCTAATTAATTCACTACAAACTTACCTTGCCCTGAACACAGTAAAACTACACAATACACTATACCTAAAATCTAATTAATGCACTACAAACTTACCTTGCCCTGAACACAGTAAAACTACACAATCCACTATAAATTACCTTGCCCTGAACACAGTAAAACTACACAATCCACTATAACTTAACTGGCCCTGAACACAGTAAAACTACACAATCCACCATACCTTACCTTGCCCTGAACACAGTAAAATTACACAATCCACTATAACTTAACTGGCCCTGAACACAGTAAACTACAGAATCCACTATAACTAACCTTGCCCAGAACAAATTAAAACTACGTAATCCATTATACCTTACCTTGCCCTGAACACAGTAAAACTAAACAATCCACTATAGCTTACATTGCTCTGAACACAGTAAAACTACACAATCCACTATAGCCTACCTTGCCCTGAACACAGTAAAACTACGTAATCCACTATAACTTACCTTGCCCTGAACACAGTAAAACTACAGAATCCACTATAACTTACCTTGCCCAGAACAAAGTAAAACTACGTAATCCACTATAACTTACCTTGCCCTGAACACAGTAAAACTACACAATCCACTATAGCTTACCTTGCCCTGAAAACACTGAAACTACACAATCCACTATAACTTACCTTGCCCTGATCACAGGAAATCTACAGAATCACTATAACTTTTTTTGCCCTGAACACAGTAAAACTACACAAACCACTATAAATTACCTTGCTCTAAACACAGTAAAGCTAGACAATCCACTATAACTTTCCTTGCCCTGAACACAGTAAAACTACACAATCCACTATAACTTAACTGGCCCTGAACACAGTAAAACTACACAATCCACTATAACTTAACTGGCCCTGAACCCACTAAACTACAGAATCCACTATAACTTACCTTGTTCTGAACACAGGAAAACTACACATTCCTCTATAACTTAACTGGCCCTGAACACAGTAAAACTACACAATCCACTATAACTTACCTTGCCCTGAACACAGTAAAACTACAAAATTCACTATAACTTGCATTGCCCTGAACACAGTAAAACTACACAAACGACTATAAATTACCTTGCCCTGAACACAGTAAAACTACACAATCCACTATAGTTTACCTTGCCCTGAACACAGAAAAACTACTTAATTCACTATAACTTACCTTGCCCTGAACACAGTAAAACTACACAATCCAATATACCTTACCTTGCCCTGAACATAGTAAAACTACACAATCCACTATACCTTACCTTGCCCTTAACACAGTAAAACTACACAATCCACTATAGCTTACATTGCTCTGAACACAGTAAAACTACACCTTCCACTATAGCTTAGCTTGCCCTGAAAACAGTAGAACTACACAATCCACTATAAGTTACCTTGCCCTGAACACAGTAAAACTACACGATCCACTATAACTTACCTTGCACTGAACACAGTAAAACTACACAATCCACTATAAATTATCTTGCTCTGAACACAGTAAAACTACACAATTCAATATAACTTACCTTGCACTGAACACAGTAAAACTACTTAATTCACTATAACTTACCTTGCCCTGAACACAGTAAAACTACACAATCCACTATAACTTACCTTGCCCTGAACACTGTAAAACTACACAATCCAATATAACTTACCTTGCCCTGAACACAGTAAAACTACACAAACTACTATAAATTATCTTGCCCTGAACACAGTAAAACTAAACAATCCACTATACCTTACCTTGCCCTGAACACAGTAAAACTACTTAATTCACTATAACTTACCTTGCCCTGAACACAGTAAAACTACACAATCCACTATACCTAACATTGCCCTGAACACAGTAAAACTACACAATCCACTATAACTTACCTTGCTCTGAACACAGTAAAACTACACCATCCACTATACCTTACCTTGCCCTGAACACAGTAAAACTACACAATCCACTATAACTTAACTGGCACTGAACACAGTAAACTACAGAATCCACTATAACTTACCTTGCCTAGAACAAATTAAAACTACGTAATCCACTATACCGTACCTTGCCCTGAACACAGTAAAACTACACAATCCACTATAACTTACTTTGCCCTGAACACAGTAAAACTACACAAACAACTATAAATTACCTTGCTCTAAACACAGTAAAACTACACAATCCACTATAACTTAACTTGCCCTGAACACATTAAAACTACACAATCCACTATAACATACCTTGCCCTGAACCCAGTAAAACTACACAATCCACTATAAATTACCTTACCCTGAACACAGTAAAACTACACAATCCACTATAACTTACCTTGCCCTGAACACAGTAAAACTACACAATACACTATACCTAACCTTGCCCTGAACACATTAATACTACACAATCCACTATAACTTACCTTGTTCTGAACACAGTAAAACTACACAATCCACCATACCTTACCTTGCCCTGAACACAGTAAAACTACACAATCCACTATAACTTAACTGGCCCTGAACACAGTAAACTACAGAATCCACTATAACTTACCTTGCCCAGAACAAATTAAAACTACGTAATCCAATATACCTTACCTTGCCCTGAACACAGTAAAATTACATAATCCACTATAACTTACCTTGCTCTGAACACAGTAAAACTACACAAACCACTATAAATTACCTTGCCCTGAACACAGTAAAACTAAACAATCCACTATAGCTTACATTGCTCTGAACACAGTAAAACTACACAATCCACTATAGCTTACCTTGCCCTGAACACAGTAAAACTACACGATCCACTATAACTTACCTTGCACTGAACACAATAAAACTAAACAATCCACTATAGCTTACATTGCTCTGAACACAGTAAAACTACACAATCCACTATAGCTAACCTTGCCCTGAACACAGTAAAACTACACAATCCACTATAACTCACCTTCCCCTGAACACAGTAAAATTACATAATCCACTATAACTTACCTTGCTCTGAACACAGTAAAACTACACAAACCACTATAAATTACCTTGCCCTGAACACAGTAAAACTACACAATCCACTATAGTTTACCTTGCCCTGAACACAGTAAAACTACTTAATTCACTATAACTTACCTTGCCCTGAACACAGTAAAACTACACAATCCAATATACCTTACCTTGCCCTGAACACAGTAAAACTACACAATCCACTATACCTTACCTTGCCCTTAACACAGTAAAACTACACAATCCACTATAGCTTACGTTGCTCTGAACACAGTAAAACTACACCATCCACTATAGCTTAGCTTGCCCTGAAAACAGTAGAACTACACAATCCACTATCAGTTACCTTGCCCTGAACACAGTAAAACTACACGATCCACTATAACTTACCTTGCACTGAACACAGTAAAACTACACAATCCACTATAAATTACCTTGCCCTGAACACAGTAAAACTACACAATCCACTATAACTTAACTGGCCCTGAACACAGTAAACTACAGAATCCACTATAACTTACCTTGCCCAGAAAAAAGTAAGACTACGTAATCCACTATACCTTACCTTGCCCTGAAGACAGTAAAGCTACACAATCCACTATAACTTACCTTGCTCTGAACACAGTAAAACTACACAATCCACTATAGCTTACATTGTTCTGAACACAGTAAAACTACACGATCTACTATAGCTTACCTTGCCCTGAACACAGTAAACTACAGAATCCACTATAACTTACCTTGCCCAGAACAAAGTAAAACTACGTAATCCACTATACCTTACCTTGCCCTGATGACAGTAAAGCTACACAATCCACTATAACTTACCTTGCCCCGATCACAGTAAATCTACACAATCCACTATAACTTAACGGGCCCTGAACACAGTAAAACCATACAATCCACTATAACTTAACTGGCCCTGAACACACTAAACTACAGAATCCAATATAACTTACCTTGCTCTGAACACAGGAAAACTACACAATCCACTATAAATTACCTAGCTCTGAACACAGTAAAACTACACAATCAACTATAACTTACCTTGCTCTGAACACAGTAAAACTACATAATCCACTATAACTTACCTTGCCCTGAACACAGTAAAACTACACAATCCACTATAAGTTAACTGGCCCTGAACACAGTAAAACTACACGATCCACTATAGCGTACCTTGCCCTGAAAACAGTAAAACTACACGATCCACTATAACTTACCTTGCCCTGAAAACAGTAAAACTACACGATCCACTATAACTTACCTTGCCCCGATCACAGTAAATCTACACAATCCACTATAACTTAACGGGCCCTGAACACAGTAAAACCATACAATCCACTATAACTTAACTGGCCCTGAACACACTAAACTACAGAATCCAATATAACTTACCTTGCTCTGAACACAGGAAAACTACACAATCCACTATAAATTACCTAGCTCTGATCACAGTAAAATTACACAATCACTATAACTTTTTTTGCCCTGAACACAGTAAAACTACACAAACCACTATAACTTACGTTGCTCTGAACACAGTAAAACTACACAATCCACTATAACTTACCTTGCCCTGAACACAGTAAAACTACACAAACCAGTATAAATTACCTTGCCCTGAACACAGTAAAACTACACAATCCACTATAACTTACCTTGCCCTGAACACAGTAAAACTACACAATCCACTATAAATTACCTTGCTCTAAACACAGTAAAGCTAGACAATCCACTATAACTGAACTGGCCCTGAACACAGTAAAACTACACAATCCACTATAAATTACCTTGCCCTGAACACAGTAAAACTACACAATCCACTATAACTTGCCTTACCCTGAACACAGTAAAACTACTTAATTCACTATAACTTACCTTGCCCTGAACACAGTAAAACTACACAATGCACTATACCTAACCTTGCCCTGAACACAGTAAAACTACACAATCCACTATAACTTAACTGGCCCTGAACACAGTAAACTACAGAATCCACTATAACTTACCTTGCCCAGAACAAATTAAAACTATGTAATCCACTATACCTTACCTTGCCCTGAACACAGTAAAACTACACAATCCACTATAGCTTACATTGCTCTGAACACAGTAAAACTACACAATCCACTATAGCTTACCTTGCCCTGAACACAGTAAAACTACACAATCCACTATAACTTACGTTGCCCTGAACACAGTAAACTACAGAATCCACTATAACTTACCTTGCCCAGAACAAAGTAAAACTACGTAATCCACTTTAACTTACCTTGCCCTGAAAACAGGAAAACTACACAATCCACTATAAATTACCTTGCCCTGATCACACTAAATCTACACAATCACTATAACTTTTTTTGCCCTGAACACAGTAAAACTACACAAACCACTATAAATTACCTTGCTCTAAACACAGTAAAGCTAGACAATCCACTATAACTTACCTTGCCCTGAACACTGTAAAACTACACAATCCACTATAACTTAACTGGCCCTGAACACAGTAAAACTACACAATCCACTATAACTTAACTGGCCCTGAACACACTAAACTACACAATCCATTATAACTCACCTTGCTCTGAACACAGGAAAACTACACAATCCACTATAACTTAACTGGGCCTGAACACACTAAAACAACACAATCCACTATAAGTTACCTTGCTCTGAAAACAGTAAAACTACACAATCCACTATAACTTACCTTGCTCTAAACACAGTAAAACTACACAATCCACTATAAATTACCTTGCCCTGATCACAGTAAAACTACACAATCACTATAACTTTTTTTGCCCTGAACACAGTAAAACTACACAAACCACTATAACTTACCTTGCTCTGAACACAGTAAAACTACACAATCCACTATAACTTACCTTGCCCTGAACACAGTAAAACTACACAAACCACTATAAATTACCTTGCCCTGAACACAGTAAAACTACACAATCCACTATAACTTACCTTGCCCTGAACACAGTAAAACTACACAAACCACTATAAATTACCTTGCCCTGAACACAGTAAAACTACACAATCCACTATAACTTACCTTGCCCTGAACACAGTAAAACTACACAATCCACTATAAATTACCTTGCTCTAAACACAGTAAAGCTAGACAATCCACTATAACTGAACTGGCCCTGAACACAGTAAAACTACACAATCCACTATAACTTAACTGGCCCTGAACACAGTAAAACTACACAATCCACTATAACTGAACTGGCCCTGAACACAGTAAAACTACACAATCCACTATAAATTACCTTGCCCTGAACACAGTAAAACTACACAATCCACTATAACTTGCCTTACCCTGAACACAGTAAAACTACTTAATTCACTATAACTTACCTTGCCCTGAACACAGTAAAACTACACAATGCACTATACCTAACCTTGCCCTGAACACAGTAAAACTACACAATCCACTATAACTTAACTGGCCCTGAACACAGTAAACTACAGAATCCACTATAACTTACCTTGCCCAGAACAAATTAAAACTATGTAATCCACTATACCTTACCTTGCCCTGAACACAGTAAAACTACACAATCCACTATAGCTTACATTGCTCTGAACACAGTAAAACTACACAATCCACTATAGCTTACCTTGCCCTGAACACAGTAAAACTACACAATCCACTATAACTTACGTTTCCCTGAACACAGTAAACTACAGAATCCACTATAACTTACCTTGCCCAGAACAAAGTAAAACTACGTAATCCACTATAACTTACCTTGCCCTGAAAACAGTAAAACTACACAATCCACTATAAATTACCTTGCCCTGATCACACTAAATCTACACAATCACTATAACTTTTTTTGCCCTGAACACAGTAAAACTACACAAACCACTATAAATTACCTTGCTCTAAACACAGTAAAGCTAGACAATCCACTATAACTTACCTTGCCCTGAACACTGTAAAACTACACAATCCACTATAACTTAACTGGCCCTGAACACAGTAAAACTACACAATCCACTATAACTTAACTGGCCCTGAACACACTAAACTACACAATCCATTATAACTTACCTTGCTCTGAACACAGGAAAACTACACAATCCACTATAACTTAACTGGGCCTGAACACACTAAAACAACACAATCCACTATAAGTTACCTTGCTCTGAAAACAGTAAAACTACACAATCCACTATAACTTAACTGGCCCTGAACACAGTAAAACTACACAATTCACTATAAGCTACCTTGCACTGAACACAGTAAAACTACTTAATTCACTATAACTTACCTTGCCCTGAACACAGTAAAACTACACAATCCACTACACCTTACCTTGCCCTGAACACAGTAAAACTACACAATCCACTATAACTTACCTTGCTCTGAACACAGTGAAACTACACAATCCACTATAACTTACCTTGCCCTGAACACAGTAAAACTACACAATCCACTTTAACTTACCTTGCCCTGAACACTGTAAAACTACACAATCCACTATAACTTACATTGCCCTGAACACAGTAAAACTACACAATCCACTATACCTAACCTTGCCCTGAACACAGTAAAACTACACAATCCACTATAACTTACCTTGCTCTGAACACAGTAAAACTACACAATCCACTATACCTTACCTTGCCCTGAACACAGTAAAACTACACGATCCACTATAACTTAACTGGCCCTGAACACAGTAAACTACAGAATCCACTATAACTTACCTTGCCCAGAACAAAGTAAAACTACGTAATCCACTATACCGTACCTTGCCCTGAACACAGTAAAACTACACAATCCACTATAACTTACTTTGCCCTGAACACAGTAAAACTACACAGACAACTATAAATTACCTTGCTCTTAACACAGTAAAACTACACAATCCACTATAACTTACCTTGCCCTGAACACATTAAAACTACACAATCCACTATAACATACCTTGCCCTGAACACAGTAAAACTACACAATCCACTATAAATTACCTTACCCTGAACACAGTAAAACTACACAATCCACTATAACTTACCTTGCCCTGAACACAGTAAAACTACACAATACACTATACCTAATCTTGCCCTGAACACATTAATACTACACAATCCACTATAACTTACCTTGCTCTGAACACAGTAAAACTACACAATCCACCATACCTTACGTTGCCCTGAACACAGTAAAACTACACAATCCACTATAACTTAACTGGCCCTGAACACAGTAAACTACAGAATCCACTATAACTTACCTTGCCCAGAACAAATTAAAACTACGTAATCCATTATACCTTACCTTGCCCTGAACACAATAAAACTAAACAATCCACTATAGCTTACATTGCTCTGAACACAGTAAAACTACACAATCCACTATAGCTTACCTTGCCCTGAACACAGTAAAACTACGTAATCCACTATAACTTACCTTGCCCTGAACACAGTAAAACTACACAATCCACTATAACCTACCATTGCCCTGAACACAGTAAACTACAGAATCCTCTATAACTTACCTTGCCCAGAACAAAGTAAAACTACGTAATCCACTATAACTTACCTTGCCCTGAACACAGTAAAACTAGACAATCCACTATAGCTTACCTTGCCCTGAAAACAGTAAAACTACACAATCCACTATAACTTACCTTGCCCTGATCACAGTAAAACTACACAATCACTATAACTTTTTTTGCCCTGAACACAGTAAAACTACACAAACCACTATAAATTACCTTGCTCTAAACACAGTAAAGCTAGACAATCCACTATAACTTACCTTGCCCTGAACACAGTAAAACTACACAATCCACTATAACTTAACTGGCCCTGAACACAGTAAAACTACACAATCCACTATAACTTAACTGGCCCTGAACCCACTAAACTACAGAATCCACTATAACTTACCTTGTTCTGAACACAGGAAAACTACACAATCCACTATAACTTAACTGGTCCTGAACACAGTAAAACTACACAATCCACTATAACTTACCTTGCCCTGAACACAGTAAAACTACAAAATCCACTATAACTTGCATTGCCCTGAACACAGTAAAACTACACAAACCACTATAACTTAACTGGGCCTGAACACACTAAAACAACACAATCCACTATAAGTTACCTTGCTCTGAAAACAGTAAAACTACACAATCCACTATAACTTAACTGGCCCTGAACACAGTAAAACTACACAATTCACTATAAGCTACCTTGCACTGAACACAGTAAAACTACTTAATTCACTATAACTTACCTTGCCCTGAACACAGTAAAACTACACAATCCACTACACCTTACCTTGCCCTGAACACAGTAAAACTACACAATCCACTATAACTTACCTTGCTCTGAACACAGTGAAACTACACAATCCACTATAACTTACCTTGCCCTGAACACAGTAAAACTACACAATCCACTTTAACTTACCTTGCCCTGAACACTGTAAAACTACACAATCCACTATAACTTACATTGCCCTGAACACAGTAAAACTACACAATCCACTATAGTTTACCTTGCCCTGAACACAGTAAAACTACTTAATTCACTATAACTTACCTTGCCCAGAACACAGTAAAACTACACAATCCAATATACCTTACCTTGCCCTGAACACAGTAAAACTACACAATCCACTATACCTTACCTTGCCCTTAACACAGTAAAACTACACAATCCACTATAGCTTACATTGCTCTGAACACAGTAAAACTACACCTTCCACTATAGCTTAGCTTGCCCTGAAAACAGTAGAACTACACAATCCACTATAAGTTACCTTGCCCTGAACACAGTAAAACTACACGATCCACTATAACTTAACTGGCCCTGAACACAGTAAAACTACACAATTCACTATAAGCTACCTTGCACTGAACACAGTAAAATTACTTAATTCACTATAACTTACCTTGCCCTGAACTCAGTAAAACTACACAATCCACTACACTTTACCTTGCCCTGAACACAGTAAAACTACACAATCCACTATAACTTACCTTGCTCTGAACACAGTGAAACTACACAATGCACTATAACTTACCTTGCCCTGAACACAGTAAAACTACACAATCCACTTTAACTTACCTTGCCCTGAACACTGTAAAACTACACAATCCACTATAACTTACATTGCCCTGAACACAGTAAAACTACACAATCCACTATACCTAACCTTGCCCTGAACACAGTAAAACTACACAATCCACTATAACTTACCTTGCTCTGAACACAGTAAAACTACACAATCCACTATACCTTACCTTGCCCTGAACACAGTAAAACTACACAATCCAGTATAACTTAACTGGCCCTGAACACAGTAAACTACAGAATCCACTATAAATTACCTTGCCCAGAACAAAGTAAAACTACGTAATCCACTATACCGTACCTTGCCCTGAACACAGTAAAACTACACAATCCACTATAACTTACTTTGCCCTGAACACAGTAAAACTACACAAACAACTATAAATTACCTTGCTCTTAACACAGTAAAACTACACAATCCACTATAACTTACCTTGCCCTGAACACATTAAAACTACACAATCCACTATAACATACCTTGCCCTGAACCCAGTAAAACTACACAATCCACTATAAATTACCTTACCCTGAACACAGTAAAACTACACAATCCACTATAACTTACCTTGCCCTGAACACAGTAAAACTACACAATACACTATACCTAATCTTGCCCTGAACACATTAATACTACACAATCCACTATAACTTACCTTGCTCTGAACACAGTAAAACTACACAATCCACCATACCTTACCTTGCCCTGAACACAGTAAAACTACACAATCCACTATAACTTAACTGGCCCTGAACACAGTAAACTACAGAATCCACTATAACTTACCTTGCCCAGAACAAATTAAAACTACGTAATCCATTATACCTTACCTTGCCCTGAACACAATAAAACTAAAGAATCCACTATAGCTTACATTGCTCTGAACACAGTAAAACTACACAATCCACTATAGCTTACCTTGCCCTGAACACAGTAAAACTACGTAATCCACTATAACTTACCTTGCCCTGAACACAGTAAAACTACACAATCCACTATAACCTACCATTGCCCTGAACACAGTAAACTACAGAATCCTCTATAACTTACCTTGCCCAGAACAAAGTCAAACTACGTAATCCACTATATGTTACCTTGCCCTGAACACAGTAAAACTACACAATCCACTATAGCTTACCTTGCCCTGAAAACAGTAAAACTACACAATCCACTATAACCTACCTTGCCCTGATCACAGTAAAACTACACAATCACTATAACTTTTTTTGCCCTGAACACAGTAAAACTACACAAACCACTATAAATTACCTTGCTCTAAACACAGTAAAGCTAGACAATCCACTATAACTTACCTTGCCCTGATCACAGTAAAACTACACAATCCACTATAACTTAACTGGCCCTGAACACAGTAAAACTACACAATCCACTATAACTTAACTGGCCCTGAACCCACTAAACTACAGAATCCACTATAACTTACCTTGTTCTGAACACAGGAAAACTACACAATCCACTATAACTTAACTGGTCCTGAACACAGTAAAACTACACAATCCACTATAACTTACCTTGCCCTGAACACAGTAAAACTACAAAATCCACTATAACTTGCATTGCCCTGAACACAGTAAAACTACACAAACCACTATAAATTACCTTGCCCTGAACACAGTAAAACTACACAATCCACTATAGTTTACCTTGCCCTGAACACAGTAAAACTACTTAATTCACTATAACTTACCTTGCCCTGAACACAGTAAAACTACACAATCCAATATACCTTACCTTGCCCTGAACACAGTAAAACTACACAATCCACTATACCTTACCTTGCCCTTAACACAGTAAAACTACACAATCCACTATAGCTTACATTGCTCTGAACACAGTAAAACTACACCTTCCACTATAGCTTAGCTTGCCCTGAAAACAGTAGAACTACACAATCCACTATAAGTTACCTTGCCCTGAACACAGTAAAACTACACGATCCACTATAACTTACCTTGCACTGAACACAGTAAAACTACACAATCCACTATAAATTATCTTGCTCTGAACACAGTAAAACTACACAATTCAATATAACTTACCTTGCACTGAACACAGTAAAACTACTTAATTCACTATAACTTACCTTGCCCTGAACACAGTAAAACTACACAATCCACTATAACTTACCTTGCCCTGAACACTGTAAAACTACACAATCCACTATAACTTACCTTGCCCTGAACACAGTAAAACTACACAAACTACTATAAATTATCTTGCCCTGAACACAGTAAAACTAAACAATCCACTATACCTTACCTTGCCCTGAACACAGTAAAACTACTTAATTCACTATAACTTACCTGGCCCTGAACACAGTAAAACTACACAATCCACTATACCTAACATTGCCCTGAACACAGTAAAACTACACAATCCACTATAACTTACCTTGCTCTGAACACAGTAAAACTACACCATCCACTATACCTTACCTTGCCCTGAACACAGTAAAACTACACAATCCACTATAACTTAACTGGCACTGAACACAGTAAACTACAGAATCCACTATAACTTACCTTGCCTAGAACAAATTAAAACTACGTAATCCACTATACCGTACCTTGCCCTGAACACAGTAAAACTACACAATCCACTATAACTTACTTTGCCCTGAACACAGTAAAACTACACAAACAACTATAAATTACCTTGCTCTAAACACAGTAAAACTACACAATCCACTATAACTTACCTTGCCCTGAACACATTAAAACTACACAATCCACTATAACATACCTTGCCCTGAACCCAGTAAAACTACACAATCCACTATAAATTACCTTACCCTGAACACAGTAAAACTACACAATCCACTATAACTTACCTTGCCCTGAACACAGTAAAACTACACAATACACTATACCTAACCTTGCCCTGAACACATTAATACTACACAATCCACTATAACTTACCTTGTTCTGAACACAGTAAAACTACACAATCCACCATACCTTACCTTGCCCTGAACACAGTAAAACTACACAATCCACTATAACTTAACTGGCCCTGAACACAGTAAACTACAGAATCCACTATAACTTACCTTGCCCAGAACAAATTAAAGCTACGTAATCCAATATACCTTACCTTGCCCTGAACACAGTAAAATTACATAATCCACTATAACTTGCCTTGCTCTGAACACAGTAAAACTACACAAACCACTATAAATTACCTTGCCCTGAACACAGTAAAACTAAACAATCCACTATAGCTTACATTGCTCTGAACACAGTAAAACTACACAATCCACTATAGCTTACCTTGCCCTGAACACAGTAAAACTACACGATCCACTATAACTTACCTTGCACTGAACACAATAAAACTAAACAATCCACTATAGCTTACATTGCTCTGAACACAGTAAAACTACACAATCCACTATAGCTTACCTTGCCCTGAACACAGTAAAACTACACAATCCACTATAACTCACCTTCCCCTGAACACAGTAAAATTACATAATCCACTATAACTTACCTTGCTCTGAACACAGTAAAACTACACAAACCACTATAAATTACCTTGCCCTGAACACAGTAAAACTACACAATCCAATATACCTTACCTTGCCCTGAACACAGTAAAACTACACAATCCACTATACCTTACCTTGCCCTTAACACAGTAAAACTACACAATCCACTATAGCTTACGTTGCTCTGAACACAGTAAAACTACACCATCCACTATAGCTTAGCTTGCCCTGAAAACAGTAGAACTACACAATCCACTATCAATTACCTTGCCCTGAACACAGTAAAACTACACGATCCACTATAACTTACCTTGCACTGAACACAGTAAAACTACACAATCCACTATAAATTACCTTGCCCTGAACACAGTAAAACTACACAATCCACTATAACTTAACTGGCCCTGAACACAGTAAACTACAGAATCCACTATAACTTACCTTGCCCAGAAAAAAGTAAGACTACGTAATCCACTATACCTTACCTTGCCCTGAAGACAGTAAAGCTACACAATCCACTATAACTTACCTTGCTCTGAACACAGTAAAACTACACAATCCACTATAGCTTACATTGTTCTGAACACAGTAAAACTACACGATCTACTATAGCTTACCTTGCCCTGAACACAGTAAACTACAGAATCCACTATAACTTACCTTGCCCAGAACAAAGTAAAACTACGTAATCCACTATACCTTACCTTGCCCTGATGACAGTAAAGCTACACAATCCACTATAACTTACCTTGCCCCGGTCACAGTAAATCTACACAATCCACTATAACTTAACGGGCCCTGAACACAGTAAAACCATACAATCCACTATAACTTAACTGGCCCTGAACACACTAAACTACAGAATCCAATATAACTTACCTTGCTCTGAACACAGGAAAACTACACAATCCACTATAAATTACCTAACTCTGAACACAGTAAAACTACACAATCCACTATAACTTACCTTGCTCTGAACACAGTAAAACTACATAATCCACTATAACTTACCTTGCCCTGAACACAGTAAAACTACACAATCCACTATAAGTTAACTGGCCCTGAACACACTAAACTACACAATCCATTATAACTTACCTTGCTCTGAACACAGGAAAACTACACAATCCACTATAACTTAACTGGGCCTGAACACACTAAAACAACACAATCCACTATAAGTTACCTTGCTCTGAAAACAGTAAAACTACACAATCCACTATAACTTAACTGGCCCTGAACACAGTAAAACTACACAATTCACTATAAGCTACCTTGCACTGAACACAGTAAAACTACTTAATTCACTATAACTTACCTTGCCCTGAACACAGTAAAACTACACAATCCACTACACCTTACCTTGCCCTGAACACAGTAAAACTACACAATCCACTATAACTTACCTTGCTCTGAACACAGTGAAACTACACAATCCACTATAACTTACCTTGCCCTGAACACAGTAAAACTACACAATCCACTTTAACTTACCTTGCCCTGAACACAGTAAAACTACACAATCCACTATAACTTACCTTGCTCTGAACACAGTAAAACTACACAATCCACTATACCTTACCTTGCCCTGAACACAGTAAAACTACACAATCCACTATAACTTAACTGGCCCTGAACACAGTAAACTACAGAATCCACTATAACTTACCTTGCCCAGAACAAAGTAAAACTACGTAATCCACTATACCGTACCTTGCCCTGAACACAGTAAAACTACACAATCCACTATAACTTACTTTGCCCTGAACACAGTAAAACTACACAATCAACTATAATTTACCTTGCTCTTAACACAGTAAAACTACACAATCCACTATAACTTACCTTGCCCTGAACACATTAAAACTACACAATCCACTATAACATACCTTGCCCTGAACACAGTAAAACTACACAATCCACTATAAATTACCTTACCCTGAACACAGTAAAACTACACAATCCACTATAACTTACCTTGCCCTGAACACAGTAAAACTACACAATACACTATACCTAATCTTGCCCTGAACACATTAATACTACACAATCCACTATAACTTACCTTGCTCTGAACACAGTAAAACTACACAATCCACCATAACTTACCTTGCCCTGAACACAGTAAAACTACACAATCCACTATAACTTAACTGGCCCTGAACACAGTAAACTACAGAATCCACTATAACTTACCTTGCCCAGAACAAATTAAAACTACGTAATCCATTATACCTTACCTTGCCCTGAACACAATAAAACTAAACAATCCACTATAGCTTACATTGCTCTGAACACAGTAAAACTACACAATCCACTATAGCTTACCTTGCCCTGAACACAGTAAAACTACGTAATCCACTATAACTTACCTTGCCCTGAACACAGTAAAACTACACAATCCTCTATAACCTACCATTGCCCTGAACACAGTAAACTACAGAATCCTCTATAACTTACCTTGCCCAGAACAAAGTAAAACTACGTAATCCACTATAACTTACCTTGCCCTGAACACAGTAAAACTAGACAATCCACTATAGCTTACCTTGCCCTGAAAACAGTAAAACTACACAATCCACTATAACTTACCTTGCCCTGATCACAGTAAAACTACACAATCACTATAACTTTTTTTGCCCTGAACACAGTAAAACTACACAAACCACTATAAATTACCTTGCTCTAAACACAGTAAAGCTAGACAATCCACTATAACTTACCTTGCCCTGAACACAGTAAAACTACACAATCCACTATAACTTAACTGGCCCTGAACACAGTAAAACTACACAATCCACTATAACTTAACTGGCCCTGAACCCACTAAACTACAGAATCCACTATAACTTACCTTGTTCTGAACACAGGAAAACTACACAATCCACTATAACTTAACTGGTCCTGAACACAGTAAAACTACACAATCCACTATAACTTACCTTGCCCTGAACACAGTAAAACTACAAAATCCACTATAACTTGCATTGCCCTGAACACAGTAAAACTACACAAACCACTATAACTTAACTGGGCCTGAACACACTAAAACAACACAATCCACTATAAGTTACCTTGCTCTGAAAAGAGTAAAACTACACAATCCACTATAACTTAACTGGCCCTGAACACAGTAAAACTACACAATTCACTATAAGCTACCTTGCACTGAACACAGTAAAAGTACTTAATTCACTATAACTTACCTTGCCCTGAACACAGTAAAACTACACAATCCACTACACCTTACCTTGCCCTGAACACAGTAAAACTACACAATCCGCTATAACTTACCTTGCTCTGAACACAGTGAAACTACACAATCCACTATAACTTACCTTGCCCTGAACACAGTAAAACTACACAATCCACTTTAACTTACCTTGCCCTGAACACTGTAAAACTACACAATCCACTATAACTTACATTGCCCTGAACACAGTAAAACTACACAATCCACTATAGTTTACCTTGCCCTGAACACAGTAAAACTACTTAATTCACTATAACTTACCTTGCCCTGAACACAGTAAAACTACACAATCCAATATACCTTACCTTGCCCTGAACACAGTAAAACTACACAATCCACTATACCTTACCTTGCCCTTAACACAGTAAAACTACACAATCCACTATAGCTTACATTGCTCTGAACACAGTAAAACTACACCTTCCACTATAGCTTAGCTTGCCCTGAAAACAGTAGAACTACACAATCCACTATAAGTTACCTTGCCCTGAACACAGTAAAACTACACGATCCACTATAACTTAACTGGCCCTGAACACAGTAAAACTACACAATTCACTATAAGCTACCTTGCACTGAACACAGTAAAACTACTTAATTCACTATAACTTACCTTGCCCTGAACTCAGTAAAACTACACAATCCGCTACACCTTACCTTGCCCTGAACACAGTAAAACTACACAATCCACTATAACTTACCTTGCTCTGAACACAGTGAAACTACACAATGCACTATAACTTACCTTGCCCTGAACACAGTAAAACTACACAATCCACTTTAACTTACCTTGCCCTGAACACAGTAAAACTACACAATCCACTATAACTTACATTGCCCTGAACACAGTAAAACTACACAATCCACTATACCTAACCTTGCCCTGAACACAGTAAAACTACACAATCCACTATAACTTACCTTGCTCTGAACACAGTAAAACTACACAATCCACTATACCTTACCTTGCCCTGAACACAGTAAAACAACACAATCCAGTATAACTTAACTGGCCCTGAACACAGTAAACTACAGAATCCACTATAAATTACCTTGCCCAGAACAAAGTAAAACTACGTAATCCACTATACCGTACCTTGCCCTGAACACAGTAAAACTACACAATCCACTATAACTTACTTTGCCCTGAACACAGTAAAACTACACAAACAACCATAAATTACCTTGCTCTTAACACAGTAAAACTACACAATCCACTATAACTTACCTTGCCCTGAACACATTAAAACTACACAATCCACTATAACATACCTTGCCCTGAACCCAGTAAAACTACACAATCCACTATAAATTACCTTACCCTGAACACAGTAAAACTACACAATCCACTATAACTTACCTTGCCCTGAACACAGTAAAACTACACAATACACTATACCTAATCTTGCCCTGAACACATTAATACTACACAATCCACTATAACTTACCTTGCTCTGAACACAGTAAAACTACACAATCCACCATACCTTACCTTGCCCTGAACACAGTAAAACTACACGATCCACTATAACTTAACTGGCCCTGAACACAGTAAACTACAGAATCCACTATAACTTACCTTGCCCAGAACAAATTAAAACTACGTAATCCATTATACCTTACCTTGCCCTGAACACAATAAAACTAAACAATCCACTATAGCTTACATTGCTCTGAACACAGTAAAACTACACAATCCACTATAGCTTACCTTGCCCTGAACACAGTAAAACTACGTAATCCACTATAACTTACCTTGCCCTGAACACAGTAAAACTACACAATCCACTATAACCTACCATTGCCCTGAACACAGTAAACTACAGAATCCTCTATAACTTACCTTGCCCAGAACAAAGTCAAACTACGTAATCCACTATATGTTACCTTGCCCTGAACACAGTAAAACTACACAATCCACTATAGCTTACCTTGCCCTGAAAACAGTAAAACTACACAATCCACTATAACCTACCTTGCCCTGATCACAGTAAAACTACACAATCACTATAACTTTTTTTGCCCTGAACACAGTAAAACTACACAAACCACTATAAATTACCTTGCTCTAAACACAGTAAAGCTAGACAATCCACTATAACTTACCTTGCCCTGAACACAGTAAAACTACACAATCCACTATAACTTAACTGGCCCTGAACACAGTAAAACTACACAATCCACTATAACTTAACTGGCCCTGAACCCACTAAACTACAGAATCCACTATAACTTACCTTGTTCTGAACACAGGAAAACTACACAATCCACTATAACTTAACTGGTCCTGAACACAGTAAAACTACACAATCCACTATAACTTACCTTGCCCTGAACACAGTAAAACTACAAAATCCACTATAACTTGCATTGCCCTGAACACAGTAAAACTACACAAACCACTATAAATTACCTTGCCCTGAACACAGTAAAACTACACAATCCACTATAGTTTACCTTGCCCTGAACACAGTAAAACTACTTAATTCACTATAACTTACCTTGCCCTGAACACAGTAAAACTACACAATCCAATATACCTTACCTTGCCCTGAACACAGTAAAACTACACAATCCACTATACCTTACCTTGCCCTTAACACAGTAAAACTACACAATCCACTATAGCTTACATTGCTCTGAACACAGTAAAACTACACCTTCCACTATAGCTTAGCTTGCCCTGAAAACAGTAGAACTACACAATCCACTATAAGTTACCTTGCCCTGAACACAGTAAAACTACACGATCCACTATAACTTACCTTGCACTGAACACAGTAAAACTACACGATCCACTATAAATTATCTTGCTCTGAACACAGTAAAACTACACAATTCAATATAACTTACCTTGCACTGAACACAGTAAAACTACTTAATTCACTATAACTTACCTTGCCCTGAACACAGTAAAACTACACAATCCACTATAACTTACCTTGCCCTGAACACTGTAAAACTACACAATCCACTATAACTTACCTTGCCCTGAACACAGTAAAACTACACAAACTACTATAAATTATCTTGCCCTGAACACAGTAAAACTAAACAATCCACTATACCTTACCTTGCCCTGAACACAGTAAAACTACTTAATTCACTATAACTTACCTTGCCCTGAACACAGTAAAACTACACAATCCACTATACCTAACATTGCCCTGAACACAGTAAAACTACACAATCCACTATAACTTACCTTGCTCTGAACACAGTAAAACTACACAATCCACTATACCTTACCTTGCCCTGAACACAGTAAAACTACACAATCCACTATAACTTAACTGGCACTGAACACAGTAAACTACAGAATCCACTATAACTTACCTTGCCTAGAACAAATTAAAACTACGTAATCCACTATACCGTACCTTGCCCTGAACACAGTAAAACTACACAATCCACTATAACTTACTTTGCCCTGAACACAGTAAAACTACACAAACAACTATAAATTACCTTGCTCTAAACACAGTAAAACTACACAATCCACTATAACTTACCTTGCCCTGAACACATTAAAACTACACAATCCACTATAACATACCTTGCCCTGAACCCAGTAAAACTACACAATCCACTATAAATTACCTTACCCTGAACACAGTAAAACTACACAATCCACTATAACTTACCTTGCCCTGAACACAGTAAAACTACACAATACACTATACCTAACCTTGCCCTGAACACATTAATACTACACAATCCACTATAACTTACCTTGTTCTGAACACAGTAAATCTACACAATCCACCATACCTTACCTTGCCCTGAACACAGTAAAACTACACAATCCACTATAACTTAACTGGCCCTGAACACAGTAAACTACAGAATCCACTATAACTTACCTTGCCCAGAACAAATTAAAACTACGTAATCCAATATACCTT
The DNA here is from genome assembly GCA_964016885.1 of Eledone cirrhosa. Classification (NCBI taxonomy): domain Eukaryota; kingdom Metazoa; phylum Mollusca; class Cephalopoda; order Octopoda; family Eledonidae; genus Eledone; species Eledone cirrhosa. The sequence goes on from OZ024744.1 coordinate 110,877,797, forward strand.
ACCTTGCCCTGAACACAGTAAAATTACATAATCCACTATAACTTACCTTGCTCTGAACACAGTAAAACTACACAAACCACTATAAATTACCTTGCCCTGAACACAGTAAAACTAAACAATCCACTATAGCTTACATTGCTCTGAACACAGTAAAACTACACAATCCACTATAGCTTACCTTGCCCTGAACACAGTAAAACTACACGATCCACTATAACTTACCTTGCACTGAACACAATAAAACTAAACAATCCACTATAGCTTACATTGCTCTGAACACAGTAAAACTACACAATCCACTATAGCTTACCTTGCCCTGAACACAGTAAAACTACACAATCCACTATAACTCACCTTCCCCAGAACACAGTAAAATTACATAATCCACTATAACTTACCTTGCTCTGAACACAGTAAAACTACACAAACCACTATAAATTACCTTGCCCTGAACACAGTAAAACTACACAATCCACTATAGTTTACCTTGCCCTGAACACAGTAAAACTACTTAATTCACTATAACTTACCTTGCCCTGAACACAGTAAAACTACACAATCCAATATACCTTACCTTGCCCTGAACACAGTAAAACTACACAATCCACTATACCTTACCTTGCCCTTAACACAGTAAAACTACACAATCCACTATAGCTTACGTTGCTCTGAACACAGTAAAACTACACCATCCACTATAGCTTAGCTTGCCCTGAAAACAGTAGAACTACACAATCCACTATCAGTTACCTTGCCCTGAACACAGTAAAACTACACGATCCACTATAACTTACCTTGCACTGAACACAGTAAAACTACACAATCCACTATAAATTACCTTGCCCTGAACACAGTAAAACTACACAATCCACTATAACTTAACTGGCCCTGAACACAGTAAACTACAGAATCCACTATAACTTACCTTGCCCAGAAAAAAGTAAGACTACGTAATCCACTATACCTTACCTTGCCCTGAAGACAGTAAAGCTACACAATCCACTATAACTTACCTTGCTCTGAACACAGTAAAACTACACAATCCACTATAGCTTACATTGTTCTGAACACAGTAAAACTACACGATCTACTATAGCTTACCTTGCCCTGAACACAGTAAACTACAGAATCCACTATAACTTACCTTGCCCAGAACAAAGTAAAACTACGTAATCCACTATACCTTACCTTGCCCTGATGACAGTAAAGCTACACAATCCACTATAACTTACCTTGCCCCGATCACAGTAAATCTACACAATCCACTATAACTTAACGGGCCCTGAACACAGTAAAACCATACAATCCACTATAACTTAACTGGCCCTGAACACACTAAACTACAGAATCCAATATAACTTACCTTGCTCTGAACACAGGAAAACTACACAATCCACTATAAATTACCTAGCTCTGAACACAGTAAAACTACACAATCCACTATAACTTACCTTGCTCTGAACACAGTAAAACTACATAATCCACTATAACTTACCTTGCCCTGAACACAGTAAAACTACACAATCCACTATAAGTTATCTTTCTCTGCACACGGTAAAACTACACAATCCACTATAACTTAACTGGCCCTGAACACAGTAAAACTACACAATCCACTATAAGTTACCCTGCTCTGAACACAGTAAAACTACACAATCCACTATAACTTACATTGCCCTGAACACAGGAAAACTACACAATTTACTATAACTTAACTGGCTCTGAACACAGTAAAACTACACAATCCAATATAACTTAACTGGCCCTGAACACAGTAAAACTACACAATCCACTATAACTTACTTTGCCCTGAATACAGTAAAACTACACAAACAACTATAACTTACCTTGCTCTAAACACAGTAAAACTACACAATCCACTATAACTTACCTTGCCCTGAACACATTAAAACTACACAATCCACTATAACTTACCTTGCCCTGAACACAGTAAAACTACACAATCCACTATAAGTTACCTTGCTCTGAACACAGTAAAACTACACAATCCACTATAACTTAACTGGCCCTGAACACAGTAAAACTACACGATCCACTATAGCGTACCTTGCCCTGAAAACAGTAAAACTACACGATCCACTATAACTTACCTTGCTCTAAACACAGTAAAGCTACACAATCCACTATAAATTACCTTGCCCTGATCACAATAAAACTACACAATCACTATAACTTTTTTTGCCCTGAACACAGTAAAACTACACAAACCACTATAACTTACCTTGCCCTGAACACAGTAAAACTACACAATCCACTATAACTTACCTTGCCCTGAACACAGTAAAACTACACAAACCACTATAAATTACCTTGCCCTGAACACAGTAAAACTACACAATCCACTATAACTTACCTTGCCCTGAACACAGTAAAACTACACAAACCACTATAAATTACCTTGCCCTGAACACAGTAAATCTACACAATCCACTATAACTTACCTTGCCCTGAACACAGTAAAACTACACAATCCACTATAACTTAACTGGCCCTGAACACAGTAAAACTACACAATCCACTATAACTTAACTGGCCCTGAACCCACTAAACTACACAATCCACTATAACCTACCATTGCCCTGAACACAGTAAACTACAGAATCCTCTATAACTTACCTTGCCCAGAACAAAGTCAAACTACGTAATCCACTATATGTTACCTTGCCCTGAACACAGTAAAACTACACAATCCACTATAGCTTACCTTGCCCTGAAAACAGTAAAACTACACAATCCACTATAACCTACCTTGCCCTGATCACAGTAAAACTACACAATCACTATAACTTTTTTTGCCCTGAACACAGTAAAACTACACAAACCACTATAAATTACCTTGCTCTAAACACAGTAAAGCTAGACAATCCACTATAACTTACCTTGCCCTGAACACAGTAAAACTACACAATCCACTATAACTTACTTTGCCCTGAATACAGTAAAACTACACAAACAACTATAACTTACCTTGCTCTAAACACAGTAAAACTACACAATCCACTATAACTTACCTTGCCCTGAACACATTAAAACTACACAATCCACTATAACTTACCTTGCCCTGAACACAGTAAAACTACACAATCCACTATAAGTTACCTTGCTCTGAACACAGTAAAACTACACAATCCACTATAACTTAACTGGCCCTGAACACAGTAAAACTACACAATCCACTATAACTTAACTGGCCCTGAACCCACTAAACTACAGAATCCACTATAACTTACCTTGTTCTGAACACAGGAAAACTACACAATCCACTATAACTTAACTGGTCCTGAACACAGTAAAACTACACAATCCACTATAACTTACCTTGCCCTGAACACAGTAAAACTACAAAATCCACTATAACTTGCATTGCCCTGAACACAGTAAAACTACACAAACCACTATAAATTACCTTGCCCTGAACACAGTAAAACTACACAATCCACTATAGTTTACCTTGCCCTGAACACAGTAAAACTACTTAATTCACTATAACTTACCTTGCCCTGAACACAGTAAAACTACACAATCCAATATACCTTACCTTGCCCTGAACACAGTAAAACTACACAATCCACTATACCTTACCTTGCCCTTAACACAGTAAAACTACACAATCCACTATAGCTTACATTGCTCTGAACACAGTAAAACTACACCTTCCACTATAGCTTAGCTTGCCCTGAAAACAGTAGAACTACACAATCCACTATAAGTTACCTTGCCCTGAACACAGTAAAACTACACGATCCACTATAACTTACCTTGCACTGAACACAGTAAAACTACACAATCCACTATAAATTATCTTGCTCTGAACACAGTAAAACTACACAATTCAATATAACTTACCTTGCACTGAACACAGTAAAACTACTTAATTCACTATAACTTACCTTGCCCTGAACACAGTAAAACTATAACTTACCTTGCCCTGAACACTGTAAAACTACACAATCCACTATAACTTACCTTGCCCTGAACACAGTAAAACTACACAAACTACTATAAATTATCTTGCCCTGAACACAGTAAAACTAAACAATCCACTATACCTTACCTTGCCCTGAACACAGTAAAACTACTTAATTCACTATAACTTACCTTGCCCTGAACACAGTAAAACTACACAATCCACTATACCTAACATTGCCCTGAACACAGTAAAACTACACAATCCACTATAACTTACCTTGCTCTGAACACAGTAACACTACACAATCCACTATACCTTACCTTGCCCTGAACACAGTAAAACTACACAATCCACTATAACTTAACTGGCACTGAACACAGTAAACTACAGAATCCACTATAACTTACCTTGCCTAGAACAAATTAAAACTACGTAATCCACTATACCGTACCTTGCCCTGAACACAGTAAAACTACACAATCCACTATAACTTACTTTGCCCTGAACACAGTAAAACTACACAAACAACTATAAATTACCTTGCTCTAAACACAGTAAAACTACACAATCCACTATAACTTACCTTGCCCTGAACACATTAAAACTACACAATCCACTATAACATACCTTGCCCTGAACCCAGTAAAACTACACAATCCACTATAAATTACCTTACCCTGAACACAGTAAAACTACACAATCCACTATAACTTACCTTGCCCTGAACACAGTAAAACTACACAATACACTATACCTAACCTTGCCCTGAACACATTAATACTACACAATCCACTATAACTTACCTTGTTCTGAACACAGTAAATCTACACAATCCACCATACCTTACCTTGCCCTGAACACAGTAAAACTACACAATCCACTATAACTTAACTGGCCCTGAACACAGTAAACTACAGAATCCACTATAACTTACCTTGCCCAGAACAAATTAAAACTACGTAATCCAATATTCCTTACCTTGCCCTGAACACAGTAAAATTACATAATCCACTATAACTTACCTTGCTCTGAACACAGTAAAACTACACAAACCACTATAAATTACCTTGCCCTGAACACAGTAAAACTAAACAATCCACTATAGCTTACATTGCTCTGAACACAGTAAAACTACACAATCCACTATAGCTTACCTTGCCCTGAACACAGTAAAACTACACGATCCACTATAACTTACCTTGCACTGAACACAATAAAACTAAACAATCCACTATAGCTTACATTGCTCTGAACACAGTAAAACTACACAATCCACTATAGCTTACCTTGCCCTGAACACAGTAAAACTACACAATCCACTATAACTCACCTTCCCCTGAACACAGTAAAATTACATAATCCACTATAACTTACCTTGCTCTGAACACAGTAAAACTACACAAACCACTATAAATTACCTTGCCCTGAACACAGTAAAACTACACAATCCACTATAGTTTACCTTGCCCTGAACACAGTAAAACTACTTAATTCACTATAACTTACCTTGCCCTGAACACAGTAAAACTACACAATCCACTATACCTTACCTTGCCCTTAACACAGTAAAACTACACAATCCACTATAGCTTACGTTGCTCTGAACACAGTAAAACTACACCATCCACTATAGCTTAGCTTGCCCTGAAAACAGTAGAACTACACAATCCACTATCAGTTACCTTGCCCTGAACACAGTAAAACTACACGATCCACTATAACTTACCTTGCACTGAACACAGTAAAACTACACAATCCACTATAAATTACCTTGCCCTGAACACAGTAAAACTACACAATCCACTATAACTTAACTGGCCCTGAACACAGTAAACTACAGAATCCACTATAACTTACCTTGCCCAGAAAAAAGTAAGACTACGTAATCCACTATACCTTACCTTGCCCTGAAGACAGTAAAGCTACACAATCCACTATAACTTACCTTGCTCTGAACACAGTAAAACTACACAATCCACTATAGCTTACATTGTTCTGAACACAGTAAAACTACACGATCTACTATAGCTTACCTTGCCCTGAACACAGTAAACTACAGAATCCACTATAACTTACCTTGCCCAGAACAAAGTAAAACTACGTAATCCACTATACCTTACCTTGCCCTGATGACAGTAAAGCTACACAATCCACTATAACTTACCTTGCCCCGATCACAGTAAATCTACACAATCCACTATAACTTAACGGGCCCTGAACACAGTAAAACCATACAATCCACTATAACTTAACTGGCCCTGAACACACTAAACTACAGAATCCAATATAACTTACCTTGCTCTGAACACAGGAAAACTACACAATCCACTATAAATTACCTAGCTCTGAACACAGTAAAACTACACAATCCACTATAACTTACCTTGCTCTGAACACAGTAAAACTACATAATCCACTATAACTTACCTTGCCCTGAACACAGTAAAACTACACAATTCACTATAAGTTATCTTTCTCTGCACACGGTAAAACTACACAATCCACTATAACTTAACTGGCCCTGAACACAGTAAAACTACACAATCCACTATAAGTTACCCTGCTCTGAACACAGTAAAACTACACAATCCACTATAACTTACATTGCCCTGAACACAGGAAAACTACACAATTTACTATAACTTAACTGGCTCTGAACACAGTAAAACTACACAATCCAATATAACTTAACTGGCCCTGAACACAGTAAAACTACACAATCCACTATAACTTACTTTGCCCTGAATACAGTAAAACTACACAAACAACTATAACTTACCTTGCTCTAAACACAGTAAAACTACACAATTCACTATAACTTACCTTGCCCTGAACACATTAAAACTACACAATCCACTATAACTTACCTTGCCCTGAACACAGTAAAACTACACAATCCACTATAAGTTACCTTGCTCTGAACACAGTAAAACTACACAATCCACTATAACTTAACTGGCCCTGAACACAGTAAAACTACACGATCCACTATAGCGTACCTTGCCCTGAAAACAGTAAAACTACACGATCCACTATAACTTACCTTGCTCTAAACACAGTAAAGCTACACAATCCACTATAAATTACCTTGCCCTGATCACAATAAAACTACACAATCACTATAACTTTTTTTGCCCTGAACACAGTAAAACTACACAAACCACTATAACTTACCTTGCCCTGAACACAGTAAAACTACACAATCCACTATAACTTACCTTGCCCTGAACACAGTAAAACTACACAAACCACTATAAATTACCTTGCCCTGAACACAGTAAAACTACACAATCCACTATAACTTACCTTGCCCTGAACACAGTAAAACTACACAAACCACTATAAATTACCTTGCCCTGAACACAGTAAATCTACACAATCCACTATAACTTACCTTGCCCTGAACACAGTAAAACTACACAATCCACTATAAATTACCTTGCTCTAAACACAGTAAAGCTAGACAATCCACTATAACTGAACTGGCCCTGAACACAGTAAAACTACACAATCCACTATAACTTAACTGGCCCTGAACACAGTAAAACTACACAATCCACTATAACTTAACTGGCCCTGAACACAGTAAACTACAGAATCCACTATAACTTACCTTGCCCAGAACAAATTAAAACTATGTAATCCACTATACCTTACCTTGCCCTGAACACAGTAAAACTACCCAATCCACTATAGCTTACATTGCTCTGAACACAGTAGAACTACACAATCCACTATAGCTTACCTTGCCCTGAACACAGTAAAACTACACAATCCACTATAACTTACGTTGCCCTGAACACAGTAAACTACAGAATCCACTATAACTTACCTTGCCCTGAAAACAGTAAAACTACACAATCCACTATAAATTACCTTGCCCTGATCACACTAAATCTACACAATCACTATAACTTTTTTTGCCCTGAACACAGTAAAACTACACAAACCACTATAAATTACCTTGCTCTAAACACAGTAAAGCTAGACAATCCACTATAACTTACCTTGCCCTGAACACTGTAAAACTACACAATCCACTATAACTTAACTGGCCCTGAACACAGTAAAACTACACAATCCACTATAACTTAACTGTCCCTGAACACACTAAACTACACAATCCATTATAACTTACCTTGCTCTGAACACAGGAAAACTACACAATCCACTATAACTTAACTGGGCCTGAACACACTAAAACAACACAATCCACTATAAGTTACCTTGCTCTGAACACAGTAAAACTACACAATCCACTATAACTTAACTGGCCCTGAACACAGTAAAACTATACAATTCACTATAAGCTACCTTGCACTGAACACAGTAAAACTACTTAATTCACTATAACTTACCTTGCCCTGAACACAGTAAAACTACACAATCCACTACACCTTACCTTGCCCTGAACACAGTAAAACTACACAATCCACTATAACTTACCTTGCTCTGAACACAGTGAAACTACACAATCCACTATAACTTACCTTGCCCTGAACACAGTAAAACTACACAATCCACTTTAACTTACCTTGCCCTGAACACTGTAAAACTACACAATCCACTATAACTTACATTGCCCTGAACACAGTAAAACTACACAATCCACTATACCTAACCTTGCCCTGAACACAGTAAAACTACACAATCCACTATAACTTACCTTGCTCTGAACACAGTAAAACTACACAATCCACTATACCTTACCTTGCCCTGAACACAGTAAAACTACACAATCCACTATAACTTAACTGGCCCTGAACACAGTAAACTACAGAATCCACTATAACTTACCTTGCCCAGAACAAAGTAAAACTACGTAATCCACTATACCGTACCTTGCCCTGAACACAGTAAAACTACACAATCCACTATAACTTACTTTGCCCTGAACACAGTAAAACTACACAAACAACTATAAATTACCTTGCTCTTAACACAGTAAAACTACACAATCCACTATAACTTACCTTGCCCTGAACACATTAAAACTACACAATCCACTATAACATACCTTGCCCTGAACCCAGTAAAACTACACAATCCACTATAAATTACCTTACCCTGAACACAGTAAAACTACACAATCCACTATAACTTACCTTGCCCTGAACACAGTAAAACTACACAATACACTATACCTAATCTTGCCCTGAACACATTAATACTACACAATCCACTATAACTTACCTCGCTCTGAACACAGTAAAACTACACAATCCACCATACCTTACCTTGCCCTGAACACAGTAAAACTACACAATCCACTATAACTTAACTGGCCCTGAACACAGTAAACTACAGAATCCACTATAACTTACCTTGCCCAGAACAAATTAAAACTACGTAATCCATTATACCTTACCTTGCCCTGAACACAATAAAACTAAACAATCCACTATAGCATACATTGCTCTGAACACAGTAAAACTACACAATCCACTATAGCTTACCTTGCCCTGAACACAGTAAAACTACGTAATCCACTATAACTTACCTTGCCCTGAACACAGTAAAACTACACAATCCACTATAACCTACCATTGCCCTGAACACAGTAAACTACAGAATCCTCTATAACTTACCTTGGCCAGAACAAAGTAAAACTATGTAATCCACTATAACTTACCTTGCCCTGAACACAGTAAAACTACACAATCCACTATAGCTTACCTTGCCCTGAAAACAGTAAAACTACACAATCCACTATACCTTACCTTGCCCTTAACACAGTAAAACTACACAATCCACTATAGCTTACGTTGCTCTGAACACAGTAAAACTACACCATCCACTATAGCTTAGCTTGCCCTGAAAACAGTAGAACTACACAATCCACTATAAGTTACCTTGCCCTGAACACAGTAAAACTACACGATCCACTATAACTTACCTTGCACTGAACACAGTAAAACTACACAATCCACTATAAATTACCTTGCCCTGAACACAGTAAAACTACACAATCCACTATAACTTAACTGGCCCTGAACACAGTAAACTACAGAATCCACTATAACTTACCTTGCCCAGAAAAAAGTAAGACTACGTAATCCACTATACCTTACCTTGCCCTGAAGACAGTAAAGCTACACAATCCACTATAACTTACCTTGCTCTGAACACAGTAAAACTACACAATCCACTATAGCTTACATTGTTCTGAACACAGTAAAACTACACGATCTACTATAGCTTACCTTGCCCTGAACACAGTAAACTACAGAATCCACTATAACTTACCTTGCCCAGAACAAAGTAAAACTACGTAATCCACTATACCTTACCTTGCCCTGATGACAGTAAAGCTACACAATCCACTATAACTTACCTTGCCCCGATCACAGTAAATCTACACAATCCACTATAACTTAACGGGCCCTGAACACAGTAAAACCATACAATCCACTATAACTTAACTGGCCCTGAACACACTAAACTACAGAATCCAATATAACTTACCTTGCTCTGAACACAGGAAAACTACACAATCCACTATAAATTACCTAGCTCTGAACACAGTAAAACTACACAATCCACTATAACTTACCTTGCTCTGAACACAGTAAAACTACATAATCCACTATAACTTACCTTGCCCTGAACACAGTAAAACTACACAATCCACTATAAGTTATCTTTCTCTGCACACGGTAAAACTACACAATCCACTATAACTTAACTGGCCCTGAACACAGTAAAACTACACAATCCACTATAAGTTACCTTGCTCTGAACACAGTAAAACTACACAATCCACTATAACTTACATTGCCCTGAACACAGGAAAACTACACAATTTACTATAACTTAACTGGCTCTGAACACAGTAAAACTACACAATCCAATATAACTTAACTGGCCCTGAACACAGTAAAACTACACAATCCACTATAACTTACTTTGCCCTGAACACAGTAAAACTACACAAACAACTATAACTTACCTTGCTCTAAACACAGTAAAACTACACAATCCACTATAACTTACCTTGCCCTGAACACATTAAAACTACACAATCCACTATAACTTACCTTGCCCTGAACACAGTAAAACTACACAATCCACTATAAGTTACCTTGCTCTGAACACAGTAAAACTACACAATCCACTATAACTTAACTGGCCCTGAACACAGTAAAACTACACGATCCACTATAGCGTACCTTGCCCTGAAAACAGTAAAACTACACGATCCACTATAAATTACCTTGCCCTGAACACAGTAAATCTACACAATCCACTATAACTTACCTTGCCCTGAACACAGTAAAACTACACAATCCACTATAAATTACCTTGCTCTAAACACAGTAAAGCTAGACAATCCACTATAACTGAACTGGCCCTGAACACAGTAAAACTACACAATCCACTATAACTTAACTGGCCCTGAACACAGTAAAACTACACAATTCACTATAACTGAAGTGGCCCTGAACACAGTAAAACTACTTAATTCACTATAACTTACCTTGCCCTGAACACAGTAAAACTACACAATGCACTATACCTAACCTTGCCCTGAACACAGTAAAACTACACAATCCACTATAACTTAACTGGCCCTGAACACAGTAAACTACAGAATCCACTATAACTTACCTTGCCCAGAACAAATTAAAACTATGTAATCCACTATACCTTACCTTGCCCTGAACACAGTAAAACTACACAATCCACTATAGCTTACATTGCTCTGAACACAGTAGAACTACACAATCCACTATAGCTTACCTTGCCCTGAACACAGTAAAACTACACAATCACTATAACTTTTTTTGCCCTGAACACAGTAAAACTACACAAACCACTATAACTTACCTTGCCCTGAACACAGTAAAACTACACAATCCACTATAACTTACCTTGCCCTGAACACAGTAAAACTACACAATCCACTATAACTTACCTTGCCCTGAACCCAGTAAAACTACACAAACCACTATAAATTACCTTGCCCTGAACACAGTAAATCTACACAATCCACTATAACTTACCTTGCCCTGAACACAGTAAAACTACACGATCCACTATAACTTACCTTGCTCTAAACACAGTAAAACTACACAATCCACTATAAATTACCTTGCCCTGATCACAGTAAAACTACACAATCACTATAACTTTTTTTGCCCTGAACACAGTAAAACTACACAAACCACTATAACTTACCTTGCCCTGAACACAGTAAAACTACACAATCCACTATAACTTACCTTGCCCTGAACACAGTAAAACTACACAAACCACTATAAATTACCTTGCCCTGAACACAGTAAAACTACACAATCCACTATAACTTACCTTGCCCTGAACACAGTAAAACTACACAAACCACTATAAATTACCTTGCTCTAAACACAGTAAAGCTAGACAATCCACTATAACTGAACTGGCCCTGAACACAGTAAAACTACACAATCCACTATAACTTAACTGGCCCTGAACACAGTAAAACTACACAATTCACTATAACTGAAGTGGCCCTGAACACAGTAAAACTACTTAATTCACTATAACTTACCTTGCCCTGAACACAGTAAAACTACACAATGCACTATACCTAACCTTGCCCTGAACACAGTAAAACTACACAATCCACTATAACTTAACTGGCCCTGAACACAGTAAACTACAGAATCCACTATAACTTACCTTGCCCAGAACAAATTAAAACTATGTAATCCACTATACCTTACCTTGCCCTGAACACAGTAAAACTACACAATCCACTATAGCTTACATTGCTCTGAACACAGTAGAACTACACAATCCACTATAGCTTACCTTGCCCTGAACACAGTAAAACTACACAATCACTATAACTTTTTTTGCCCTGAACACAGTAAAACTACACAAACCACTATAACTTACCTTGCCCTGAACACAGTAAAACTACACAATCCACTATAACTTACCTTGCCCTGAACACAGTAAAACTACACAATCCACTATAACTTACCTTGCCCTGAACACAGTAAAACTACACAAACCACTATAAATTACCTTGCCCTGAACACAGTAAATCTACACAATCCACTATAACTTACCTTGCCCTGAACACAGTAAAACTACACGATCCACTATAACTTACCTTGCTCTAAACACAGTAAAACTACACAATCCACTATAAATTACCTTGCCCTGATCACAGTAAAACTACACAATCACTATAACTTTTTTTGCCCTGAACACAGTAAAACTACACAAACGACTATAACTTACCTTGCCCTGAACACAGTAAAACTACACAATCCACTATAACTTACCTTGCCCTGAACACAGTAAAACTACACAAACCACTATAAATTACCTTGCCCTGAACACAGTAAAACTACACAATCCATTATAACTTAACTGGCCCTGAACACAGTAAACTACAGAATCCACTATAACTTACCTTGCCCAGAACAAAGTAAAACTACGTAATCCACTATACCGTACCTTGCCCTGAACACAGTAAAACTACACAATCCACTATAACTTACTTTGCCCTGAACACAGTAAAACTACACAAACAACTATAAATTACCTTGCTCTTAACACAGTAAAACTACACAATCCACTATAACTTACCTTGCCCTGAACACATTAAAACTACACAATCCACTATAACATACCTTGCCCTGAACCCAGTAAAACTACACAATCCACTATAAATTACCTTACCCTGAACACAGTAAAACTACACAATCCACTATAACTTACCTTGCCCTGAACACAGTAAAACTACACAATACACTATACCTAATCTTGCCCTGAACACATTAATACTACACAATCCACTATAACTTACCTCGCTCTGAACACAGTAAAACTACACAATCCACCATACCTTACCTTGCCCTGAACACAGTAAAACTACACAATCCACTATAACTTAACTGGCCCTGAACACAGTAAACTACAGAATCCACTATAACTAACCTTGCCCAGAACAAATTAAAACTACGTAATCCATTATACCTTACCTTGCCCTGAACACAATAAAACTAAACAATCCACTATAGCATACATTGCTCTGAACACAGTAAAACTACACAATCCACTATAGCTTACCTTGCCCTGAACACAGTAAAACTACGTAATCCACTATAACTTACCTTGCCCTGAACACAGTAAAACTACACAATCCACTATAACCTACCATTGCCCTGAACACAGTAAACTACAGAATCCTCTATAACTTACCTTGGCCAGAACAAAGTAAAACTATGTAATCCACTATAACTTACCTTGCCCTGAACACAGTAAAACTACACAATCCACTATAGCTTACCTTGCCCTGAAAACAGTAAAACTACACAATCCACTATACCTTACCTTGCCCTTAACACAGTAAAACTACACAATCCACTATAGCTTACGTTGCTCTGAACACAGTAAAACTACACCATCCACTATAGCTTAGCTTGCCCTGAAAACAGTAGAACTACACAATCCACTATAAGTTACCTTGCCCTGAACACAGTAAAACTACACGATCCACTATAACTTACCTTGCACTGAACACAGTAAAACTACACAATCCACTATAAATTACCTTGCCCTGAACACAGTAAAACTACACAATCCACTATAACTTAACTGGCCCTGAACACAGTAAACTACAGAATCCACTATAACTTACCTTGCCCAGAAAAAAGTAAGACTACGTAATCCACTATACCTTACCTTGCCCTGAAGACAGTAAAGCTACACAATCCACTATAACTTACCTTGCTCTGAACACAGTAAAACTACACAATCCACTATAGCTTACATTGTTCTGAACACAGTAAAACTACACGATCTACTATAGCTTACCTTGCCCTGAACACAGTAAACTACAGAATCCACTATAACTTACCTTGCCCAGAACAAAGTAAAACTACGTAATCCACTATACCTTACCTTGCCCTGATGACAGTAAAGCTACACAATCCACTATAACTTACCTTGCCCCGATCACAGTAAATCTACACAATCCACTATAACTTAACGGGCCCTGAACACAGTAAAACCATACAATCCACTATAACTTAACTGGCCCTGAACACACTAAACTACAGAATCCAATATAACTTACCTTGCTCTGAACACAGGAAAACTACACAATCCACTATAAATTACCTAGCTCTGAACACAGTAAAACTACACAATCCACTATAACTTACCTTGCTCTGAACACAGTAAAACTACATAATCCACTATAACTTACCTTGCCCTGAACACAGTAAAACTACACAATCCACTATAAGTTATCTTTCTCTGCACACGGTAAAACTACACAATCCACTATAACTTAACTGGCCCTGAACACAGTAAAACTACACAATCCACTATAAGTTACCTTGCTCTGAACACAGTAAAACTACACAATCCACTATAACTTACATTGCCCTGAACACAGGAAAACTACACAATTTACTATAACTTAACTGGCTCTGAACACAGTAAAACTACACAATCCAATATAACTTAACTGGCCCTGAACACAGTAAAACTACACAATCCACTATAACTTACTTTGCCCTGAACACAGTAAAACTACACAAACAACTATAACTTACCTTGCTCTAAACACAGTAAAACTACACAATCCACTATAACTTACCTTGCCCTGAACACATTAAAACTACACAATCCACTATAACTTACCTTGCCCTGAACACAGTAAAACTACACAATCCACTATAAGTTACCTTGCTCTGAACACAGTAAAACTACACAATCCACTATAACTTAACTGGCCCTGAACACAGTAAAACTACACGATCCACTATAGCGTACCTTGCCCTGAAAACAGTAAAACTACACGATCCACTATAACTTACCTTGCTCTAAACACAGTAAAACTACACAATCCACTATAAATTACCTTGCCCTGATCACAGTAAAACTACATAATCACTATAACTTTTTTTGCCCTGAACACAGTAAAACTACACAAACCACTATAACTTACCTTGCCCTGAAAACAGTAAAACTACACAATCCACTATAACTTACCTTGCCCTGAACACAGTAAAACTACACAAACCACTATAAATTACCTTGCCCTGAACACAGTAAAACTACACAATCCACTATAACTTACCTTGCCCTGAACACAGTAAAACTACACAAACCACTATAAATTACCTTGCCCTGAACACAGTAAATCTACACAATCCACTATAACTTACCTTGCCCTGAACACAGTAAAACTACACAATCCACTATAAATTACCTTGCTCTAAACACAGTAAAGCTAGACAATCCACTATAACTGAACTGGCCCTGAACACAGTAAAACTACACAATCCACTATAACTTAACTGGCCCTGAACACAGTAAAACTACACAATTCACTATAACTGAAGTGGCCCTGAACACAGTAAAACTACTTAATTCACTATAACTTACCTTGCCCTGAACACAGTAAAACTACACAATGCACTATACCTAACCTTGCCCTGAACACAGTAAAACTACACAATCCACTATAACTTAACTGGCCCTGAACACAGTAAACTACAGAATCCACTATAACTTACCTTGCCCAGAACAAATTAAAACTATGTAATCCACTATACCTTACCTTGCCCTGAACACAGTAAAACTACACAATCCACTATAGCTTACATTGCTCTGAACACAGTAGAACTACACAATCCACTATAGCTTACCTTGCCCTGAACACAGTAAAACTACACAATCACTATAACTTTTTTTGCCCTGAACACAGTAAAACTACACAAACCACTATAACTTACCTTGCCCTGAACACAGTAAAACTACACAATCCACTATAACTTACCTTGCCCTGAACACAGTAAAACTACACAATCCACTATAACTTACCTTGCCCTGAACCCAGTAAAACTACACAAACCACTATAAATTACCTTGCCCTGAACACAGTAAATCTACACAATCCACTATAACTTACCTTGCCCTGAACACAGTAAAACTACACGATCCACTATAACTTACCTTGCTCTAAACACAGTAAAACTACACAATCCACTATAAATTACCTTGCCCTGATCACAGTAAAACTACACAATCACTATAACTTTTTTTGCCCTGAACACAGTAAAACTACACAAACCACTATAACTTACCTTGCCCTGAACACAGTAAAACTACACAATCCACTATAACTTACCTTGCCCTGAACACAGTAAAACTACACAAACCACTATAAATTACCTTGCCCTGAACACAGTAAAACTACACAATCCACTATAACTTACCTTGCCCTGAACACAGTAAAACTACACAAACCACTATAAATTACCTTGCTCTAAACACAGTAAAGCTAGACAATCCACTATAACTGAACTGGCCCTGAACACAGTAAAACTACACAATCCACTATAACTTAACTGGCCCTGAACACAGTAAAACTAAACAATTCACTATAACTGAAGTGGCCCTGAACACAGTAAAACTACTTAATTCACTATAACTTACCTTGCCCTGAACACAGTAAAACTACACAATGCACTATACCTAACCTTGCCCTGAACACAGTAAAACTACACAATCCACTATAACTTAACTGGCCCTGAACACAGTAAACTACAGAATCCACTATAACTTACCTTGCCCAGAACAAATTAAAACTATGTAATCCACTATACCTTACCTTGCCCTGAACACAGTAAAACTACACAATCCACTATAGCTTACATTGCTCTGAACACAGTAGAACTACACAATCCACTATAGCTTACCTTGCCCTGAACACAGTAAAACTACACAACCCACTATAACTTACGTTGCCCTAAACACAGTAAACTACAGAATCCACTATAACTTACCTTGCCCTGAACAAAGTAAAACTACGTAATCCACTATAACTTACCTTGCCCTGAAAACAGTAAAACTACACAATCCACTATAAATTACCTTGCCCTGATCACACTAAATCTACACAATCACTATAACTTTTTTTGCCCTGAACACAGTAAAACTACACAAACCACTATAAATTACCTTGCTCTAAACACAGTAAAGCTAGACAATCCACTATAACTTACCTTGCCCTGAACACTGTAAAACTACACAATCCACTATAACTTAACTGGCCCTGAACACAGTAAAACTACACAATCCACTATAATTTAACTGGCCCTGAACACACTAAACTACACAATCCATTATAACTTACCTTGCTCTGAACACAGGAAAACTACACAATCCACTATAACTTAACTGGGCCTGAACACACTAAAACAACACAATCCACTATAAGTTACCTTGCTCTGAACACAGTAAAACTACACAATCCACTATAACTTAACTGGCCCTGAACACAGTAAAACTACACAATTCACTATAAGCTACCTTGCACTGAACACAGTAAAACTACTTAATTCACTATAACTTACCTTGCCCTGAACACAGTAAAACTACACAATTCACTATAAGTTATCTTTCTCTGCACACGGTAAAACTACACAATCCACTATAACTTAACTGGCCCTGAACACAGTAAAACTACACAATCCACTATAAGTTACCCTGCTCTGAACACAGTAAAACTACACAATCCACTATAACTTACATTGCCCTGAACACAGGAAAACTACACAATTTACTATAACTTAACTGGCTCTGAACACAGTAAAACTACACAATCCAATATAACTTAACTGGCCCTGAACACAGTAAAACTACACAATCCACTATAACTTACTTTGCCCTGAATACAGTAAAACTACACAAACAACTATAACTTACCTTGCTCTAAACACAGTAAAACTACACAATCCACTATAACTTACCTTGCCCTGAACACATTAAAACTACACAATCCACTATAACTTACCTTGCCCTGAACACAGTAAAACTACACAATCCACTATAAGTTACCTTGCTCTGAACACAGTAAAACTACACAATCCACTATAACTTAACTGGCCCTGAACACAGTAAAACTACACGATCCACTATAGCGTACCTTGCCCTGAAAACAGTAAAACTACACGATCCACTATAACTTACCTTGCTCTAAACACAGTAAAGCTACACAATCCACTATAAATTACCTTGCCCTGATCACAATAAAACTACACAATCACTATAACTTTTTTTGCCCTGAACACAGTAAAACTACACAAACCACTATAACTTACCTTGCCCTGAACACAGTAAAACTACACAATCCACTATAACTTACCTTGCCCTGAACACAGTAAAACTACACAAACCACTATAAATTACCTTGCCCTGAACACAGTAAAACTACACAATCCACTATAACTTACCTTGCCCTGAACACAGTAAAACTACACAAACCACTATAAATTACCTTGCCCTGAACACAGTAAATCTACACAATCCACTATAACTTACCTTGCCCTGAACACAGTAAAACTACACAATCCACTATAAATTACCTTGCTCTAAACACAGTAAAGCTAGACAATCCACTATAACTGAACTGGCCCTGAACACAGTAAAACTACACAATCCACTATAACTTAACTGGCCCTGAACACAGTAAAACTACACAATTCACTATAACTGAAGTGGCCCCCTGAACACAGTAAAACTACTTAATTCACTATAACTTACCTTGCCCTGAACACAGTTAAACTACACAATGCACTATACCTAACCTTGCCCTGAACACAGTAAAACTACACAATCCACTATAACTTAACTGGCCCTGAACACAGTAAACTACAGAATCCACTATAACTTACCTTGCCCAGAACAAATTAAAACTATGTAATCCACTATACCTTACCTTGCCCTGAACACAGTAAAACTACACAATCCACTATAGCTTACATTGCTCTGAACACAGTAGAACTACACAATCCACTATAGCTTACCTTGCCCTGAACACAGTAAAACTACACAATCCACTATAACTTACGTTGCCCTGAACACAGTAAACTACAGAATCCACTATAACTTACCTTGCCCTGAAAACAGTAAAACTACACAATCCACTATAAATTACCTTGCCCTGATCACACTAAATCTACACAATCACTATAACTTTTTTTGCCCTGAACACAGTAAAACTACACAAACCACTATAAATTACCTTGCTCTAAACACAGTAAAGCTAGACAATCCACTATAACTTACCTTGCCCTGAACACTGTAAAACTACACAATCCACTATAACTTAACTGGCCCTGAACACAGTAAAACTACACAATCCACTATAACTTAACTGGCCCTGAACACACTAAACTACACAATCCATTATAACTTACCTTGCTCTGAACACAGGAAAACTACACAATCCACTATAACTTAACTGGGCCTGAACACACTAAAACAACACAATCCACTATAAGTTACCTTGCTCTGAACACAGTAAAACTACACAATCCACTATAACTTAACTGGCCCTGAACACAGTAAAACTATACAATTCACTATAAGCTACCTTGCACTGAACACAGTAAAACTACTTAATTCACTATAACTTACCTTGCCCTGAACACAGTAAAACTACACAATCCACTACACCTTACCTTGCCCTGAACACAGTAAAACTACACAATCCACTATAACTTACCTTGCTCTGAACACAGTGAAACTACACAATCCACTATAACTTACCTTGCCCTCAACACAGTAAAACTACACAATCCACTTTAACTTACCTTGCCCTGAACACTGTAAAACTACACAATCCACTATAACTTACATTGCCCTGAACACAGTAAAACTACACAATCCACTATACCTAACCTTGCCCTGAACACAGTAAAACTACACAATCCACTATAACTTACCTTGCTCTGAACACAGTAAAACTACACAATCCACTATACCTTACCTTGCCCTGAACACAGTAAAACTAGACAATCCACTATAACTTAACTGGCCCTGAACACAGTAAACTACAGAATCCACTATAACTTACCTTGCCCAGAACAAAGTAAAACTACGTAATCCACTATACCGTACCTTGCCCTGAACACAGTAAAACTACACAATCCACTATAACTTACTTTGCCCTGAACACAGTAAAACTACACAAACAACTATAAATTACCTTGCTCTTAACACAGTAAAACTACACAATCCACTATAACTTACCTTGCCCTGAACACATTAAAACTACACAATCCACTATAACATACCTTGCCCTGAACCCAGTAAAACTACACAATCCACTATAAATTACCTTACCCTGAACACAGTAAAACTACACAATCCACTATAACTTACCTTGCCCTGAACACAGTAAAACTACACAATACACTATACCTAATCTTGCCCTGAACACATTAATACTACACAATCCACTATAACTTACCTCGCTCTGAACACAGTAAAACTACACAATCCACCATACCTTACCTTGCCCTGAACACAGTAAAACTACACAATCCACTATAACTTAACTGGCCCTGAACACAGTAAACTACAGAATCCACTATAACTTACCTTGCCCAGAACAAATTAAAACTACGTAATCCATTATACCTTACCTTGCCCTGAACACAATAAAACTAAACAATCCACTATAGCATACATTGCTCTGAACACAGTAAAACTACACAATCCACTATAGCTTACCTTGCCCTGAACACAGTAAAACTACGTAATCCACTATAACTTACCTTGCCCTGAACACAGTAAAACTACACAATCTACTATAACCTACCATTGCCCTGAACACAGTAAACTACAGAATCCTCTATAACTTACCTTGGCCAGAACAAAGTAAAACTATGTAATCCACTATAACTTACCTTGCCCTGAACACAGTAAAACTACACAATCCACTATAGCTTACCTTGCCCTGAAAACAGTAAAACTACACAATCCACTATACCTTACCTTGCCCTTAACACAGTAAAACTACACAATCCACTATAGCTTACGTTGCTCTGAACACAGTAAAACTACACCATCCACTATAGCTTAGCTTGCCCTGAAAACAGTAGAACTACACAATCCACTATAAGTTACCTTGCCCTGAACACAGTAAAACTACACGATCCACTATAACTTACCTTGCACTGAACACAGTAAAACTACACAATCCACTATAAATTACCTTGCCCTGAACACAGTAAAACTACACAATCCACTATAACTTAACTGGCCCTGAACACAGTAAACTACAGAATCCACTATAACTTACCTTGCCCAGAAAAAAGTAAGACTACGTAATCCACTATACCTTACCTTGCCCTGAAGACAGTAAAGCTACACAATCCACTATAACTTACCTTGCTCTGAACACAGTAAAACTACACAATCCACTATAGCTTACATTGTTCTGAACACAGTAAAACTACACGATCTACTATAGCTTACCTTGCCCTGAACACAGTAAACTACAGAATCCACTATAACTTACCTTGCCCAGAACAAAGTAAAACTACGTAATCCACTATACCTTACCTTGCCCTGATGACAGTAAAGCTACACAATCCACTATAACTTACCTTGCCCCGATCACAGTAAATCTACACAATCCACTATAACTTAACGGGCCCTGAACACAGTAAAACCATACAATCCACTATAACTTAACTGGCCCTGAACACACTAAACTACAGAATCCAATATAACTTACCTTGCTCTGAACACAGGAAAACTACACAATCCACTATAAATTACCTAGCTCTGAACACAGTAAAACTACACAATCCACTATAACTTACCTTGCTCTGAACACAGTAAAACTACATAATCCACTATAACTTACCTTGCCCTGAACACAGTAAAACTACACAATCCACTATAAGTTATCTTTCTCTGCACACGGTAAAACTACACAATCCACTATAACTTAACTGGCCCTGAACACAGTAAAACTACACAATCCACTATAAGTTACCTTGCTCTGAACACAGTAAAACTACACAATCCACTATAACTTACATTGCCCTGAACACAGGAAAACTACACAATTTACTATAACTTAACTGGCTCTGAACACAGTAAAACTACACAATCCAATATAACTTAAATGGCCCTGAACACAGTAAAACTACACAATCCACTATAACTTACTTTGCCCTGAACACAGTAAAACTACACAAACAACTATAACTTACCTTGCTCTAAACACAGTAAAACTACACAATCCACTATAACTTACCTTGCCCTGAACACATTACAACTACACAATCCACTATAACTTACCTTGCCCTGAACACAGTAAAACTACACAATCCACTATAAGTTACCTTGCTCTGAACACAGTAAAACTACACAATCCACTATAACTTAACTGGCCCTGAACACAGTAAAACTACACGATCCACTATAGCGTACCTTGCCCTGAAAACAGTAAAACTACACGATCCACTATAACTTACCTTGCTCTAAACACAGTAAAACTACACAATCCACTATAAATTACCTTGCCCTGATCACAGTAAAACTACATAATCACTATAACTTTTTTTGCCCTGAACACAGTAAAACTACACAAACCACTATAACTTACCTTGCCCTGAAAACAGTAAAACTACACAATCCACTATAACTTACCTTGCCCTGAACACAGTAAAACTACACAAACCACTATAAATTACCTTGCCCTGAACACAGTAAAACTACACAATTCACTATAACTGAAGTGGCCCTGAACACAGTAAAACTACTTAATTCACTATAACTTACCTTGCCCTGAACACAGTAAAACTACACAATGCACTATACCTAACCTTGCCCTGAACACAGTAAAACTACACAATCCACTATAACTTAACTGGCCCTGAACACAGTAAACTACAGAATCCACTATAACTTACCTTGCCCAGAACAAATTAAAACTATGTAATCCACTATACCTTACCTTGCCCTGAACACAGTAAAACTACACAATCCACTATAGCTTACATTGCTCTGAACACAGTAGAACTACACAATCCACTATAGCTTACCTTGCCCTGAACACAGTAAAACTACACAATCACTATAACTTTTTTTGCCCTGAACACAGTAAAACTACACAAACCACTATAACTTACCTTGCCCTGAACACAGTAAAACTACACAATCCACTATAACTTACCTTGCCCTGAACACAGTAAAACTACACAATCCACTATAACTTACCTTGCCCTGAACCCAGTAAAACTACACAAACCACTATAAATTACCTTGCCCTGAACACAGTAAATCTACACAATCCACTATAACTTACCTTGCCCTGAACACAGTAAAACTACACGATCCACTATAACTTACCTTGCTCTAAACACAGTAAAACTACACAATCCACTATAAATTACCTTGCCCTGATCACAGTAAAACTACACAATCACTATAACTTTTTTTGCCCTGAACACAGTAAAACTACACAAACCACTATAACTTACCTTGCCCTGAACACAGTAAAACTACACAATCCACTATAACTTACCTTGCCCTGAACACAGTAAAACTACACAAACCACTATAAATTACCTTGCCCTGAACACAGTAAAACTACACAATCCACTATAACTTACCTTGCCCTGAACACAGTAAAACTACACAAACCACTATAAATTACCTTGCTCTAAACACAGTAAAGCTAGACAATCCACTATAACTGAACTGGCCCTGAACACAGTAAAACTACACAATCCACTATAACTTAACTGGCCCTGAACACAGTAAAACTACACAATTCACTATAACTGAAGTGGCCCTGAACACAGTAAAACTACTTAATTCACTATAACTTACCTTGCCCTGAACACAGTAAAACTACACAATGCACTATACCTAACCTTGCCCTGAACACAGTAAAACTACACAATCCACTATAACTTAACTGGCCCTGAACACAGTAAACTACAGAATCCACTATAACTTACCTTGCCCAGAACAAATTAAAACTATGTAATCCACTATACCTTACCTTGCCCTGAACACAGTAAAACTACACAATCCACTATAGCTTACATTGCTCTGAACACAGTAGAACTACACAATCCACTATAGCTTACCTTGCCCTGAACACAGTAAAACTACACAACCCACTATAACTTACGTTGCCCTAAACACAGTAAACTACAGAATCCACTATAACTTACCTTGCCCTGAACAAAGTAAAACTACGTAATCCACTATAACTTACCTTGCCCTGAAAACAGTAAAACTACACAATCCACTATAAATTACCTTGCCCTGATCACACTAAATCTACACAATCACTATAACTTTTTTTGCCCTGAACACAGTAAAACTACACAAACCACTATAAATTACCTTGCTCTAAACACAGTAAAGCTAGACAATCCACTATAACTTACCTTGCCCTGAACACTGTAAAACTACACAATCCACTATAACTTAACTGGCCCTGAACACAGTAAAACTACACAATCCACTATAATTTAACTGGCCCTGAACACACTAAACTACACAATCCATTATAACTTACCTTGCTCTGAACACAGGAAAACTACACAATCCACTATAACTTAACTGGGCCTGAACACACTAAAACAACACAATCCACTATAAGTTACCTTGCTCTGAACACAGTAAAACTACACAATCCACTATAACTTAACTGGCCCTGAACACAGTAAAACTACACAATTCACTATAAGCTACCTTGCACTGAACACAGTAAAACTACTTAATTCACTATAACTTACCTTGCCCTGAACACAGTAAAACTACACAATCCACTACACCTTACCTTGCCCTGAACACAGTAAAACTACACAATCCACTATAACTTACCTTGCTCTGAACACAGTGAAACTACACAATCCACTATAACTTACCTTGCCCTGAACACAGTAAAACTACACAATCCACTTTAACTTACCTTGCCCTGAACACTGTAAAACTACACAATCCACTATAACTTACATTGCCCTGAACACAGTAAAACTACACAATCCACTATACCTAACCTTGCCCTGAACACAGTAAAACTACACAATCCACTATAACTTACCTTGCTCTGAACACAGTAAAACTACACAATCCACTATACCTTACCTTGCCCTGAACACAGTAAAACTACACAATCCACTATAACTTAACTGGCCCTGAACACAGTAAACTACAGAATCCACTATAACTTACCTTGCCCAGAACAAAGTAAAACTACGTAATCCACTATACCGTACCTTGCCCTGAACACAGTAAAACTACACAATCCACTATAACTTACTTTGCCCTGAACACAGTAAAACTACACAAACAACTATAACTTACCTTGCTCTAAACACAGTAAAACTACACAATCCACTATAACTTACCTTGCCCTGAACACATTAAAACTACACAATCCACTATAACTTACCTTGCCCTGAACACAGTAAAACTACACAATCCACTATAAGTTACCTTGCTCTGAACACAGTAAAACTACACAATCCACTATAACTTAACTGGCCCTGAACACAGTAAAACTACACGATCCACTATAGCGTACCTTGCCCTGAAAACAGTAAAACTACACGATCCACTATAACTTACCTTGCTCTAAACACAGTAAAACTACACAATCCACTATAAATTACCTTGCCCTGATCACAGTAAAACTACATAATCACTATAACTTTTTTTGCCCTGAACACAGTAAAACTACACAAACCACTATAACTTACCTTGCCCTGAAAACAGTAAAACTACACAATCCACTATAACTTACCTTGCCCTGAACACAGTAAAACTACACAAACCACTATAAATTACCTTGCCCTGAACACAGTAAAACTACACAATCCACTATAACTTACCTTGCCCTGAACACAGTAAAACTACACAAACCACTATAAATTACCTTGCCCTGAACACAGTAAATCTACACAATCCACTATAACTTACCTTGCCCTGAACACAGTAAAACTACACAATCCACTATAAATTACCTTGCTCTAAACACAGTAAAGCTAGACAATCCACTATAACTGAACTGGCCCTGAACACAGTAAAACTACACAATCCACTATAACTTAACTGGCCCTGAACACAGTAAAACTACACAATTCACTATAACTGAAGTGGCCCTGAACACAGTAAAACTACTTAATTCACTATAACTTACCTTGCCCTGAACACAGTAAAACTACACAATGCACTATACCTAACCTTGCCCTGAACACAGTAAACTACACAATCCACTATAACTTAACTGGCCCTGAACACAGTAAACTACAGAATCCACTATAACTTACCTTGCCCAGAACAAATTAAAACTATGTAATCCACTATACCTTACCTTGCCCTGAACACAGTAAAACTACACAATCCACTATAGCTTACATTGCTCTGAACACAGTAGAACTACACAATCCACTATAGCTTACCTTGCCCTGAACACAGTAAAACTACACAATCACTATAACTTTTTTTGCCCTGAACACAGTAAAACTACACAAACCACTATAACTTACCTTGCCCTGAACACAGTAAAACTACACAATCCACTATAACTTACCTTGCCCTGAACACAGTAAAACTACACAATCCACTATAACTTACCTTGCCCTGAACCCAGTAAAACTACACAAACCACTATAAATTACCTTGCCCTGAACACAGTAAATCTACACAATCCACTATAACTTACCTTGCCCTGAACACAGTAAAACTACACGATCCACTATAACTTACCTTGCTCTAAACACAGTAAAACTACACAATCCACTATAAATTACCTTGCCCTGATCACAGTAAAACTACACAATCACTATAACTTTTTTTGCCCTGAACACAGTAAAACTACACAAACCACTATAACTTACCTTGCCCTGAACACAGTAAAACTACACAATCCACTATAACTTACCTTGCCCTGAACACAGTAAAACTACACAAACCACTATAAATTACCTTGCCCTGTACACAGTAAAACTACACAATCCACTATAACTTACCTTGCCCTGAACACAGTAAAACTACACAAACCACTATAAATTACCTTGCTCTAAACACAGTAAAGCTAGACAATCCACTATAACTGAACTGGCCCTGAACACAGTAAAACTACACAATCCACTATAACTTAACTGGCCCTGAACACAGTAAAACTACACAATTCACTATAACTGAAGTGGCCCTGAACACAGTAAAACTACTTAATTCACTATAACTTACCTTGCCCTGAACACAGTAAAACTACACAATGCACTATACCTAACCTTGCCCTGAACACAGTAAAACTACACAATCCACTATAACTTAACTGGCCCTGAACACAGTAAACTACAGAATCCACTATAACTTACCTTGCCCAGAACAAATTAAAACTATGTAATCCACTATACCTTACCTTGCCCTGAACACAGTAAAACTACACAATCCACTATAGCTTACATTGCTCTGAACACAGTAGAACTACACAATCCACTATAGCTTACCTTGCCCTGAACACAGTAAAACTACACAACCCACTATAACTTACGTTGCCCTAAACACAGTAAACTACAGAATCCACTATAACTTACCTTGCCCTGAACAAAGTAAAACTACGTAATCCACTATAACTTACCTTGCCCTGAAAACAGTAAAACTACACAATCCACTATAAATTACCTTGCCCTGATCACACTAAATCTACACAATCACTATAACTTTTTTTGCCCTGAACACAGTAAAACTACACAAACCACTATAAATTACCTTGCTCTAAACACAGTAAAGCTAGACAATCCACTATAACTTACCTTGCCCTGAACACTGTAAAACTACACAATCCACTATAACTTAACTGGCCCTGAACACAGTAAAACTACACAATCCACTATAATTTAACTGGCCCTGAACACACTAAACTACACAATCCATTATAACTTACCTTGCTCTGAACACAGGAAAACTACACAATCCACTATAACTTAACTGGGCCTGAACACACTAAAACAACACAATCCACTATAAGTTACCTTGCTCTGAACACAGTAAAACTACACAATCCACTATAACTTAACTGGCCCTGAACACAGTAAAACTACACAATTCACTATAAGCTACCTTGCACTGAACACAGTAAAACTACTTAATTCACTATAACTTACCTTGCCCTGAACACAGTAAAACTACACAATCCACTACACCTTACCTTGCCCTGAACACAGTAAAACTACACAATCCACTATAACTTACCTTGCTCTGAACACAGTGAAACTACACAATCCACTATAACTTACCTTGCCCTGAACACAGTAAAACTACACAATCCACTTTAACTTACCTTGCCCTGAACACTGTAAAACTACACAATCCACTATAACTTACATTGCCCTGAACACAGTAAAACTACACAATCCACTATACCTAACCTTGCCCTGAACACAGTAAAACTACACAATCCACTATAACTTACCTTGCTCTGAACACAGTAAAACTACACAATCCACTATAACTTACCTTGCCCTGAACACAGTAAAACTACACAATCCACTATAACTTAACTGGCCCTGAACACAGTAAACTACAGAATCCACTATAACTTACCTTGCCCAGAACAAAGTAAAACTACGTAATCCACTATACCGTACCTTGCCCTGAACACAGTAAAACTACACAATCCACTATAACTTACTTTGCCCTGAACACAGTAAAACTACACAAACAACTATAAATTACCTTGCTCTTAACACAGTAAAACTACACAATCCACTATAACTTACCTTGCCCTGAACACATTAAAACTACACAATCCACTATAACATACCTTGCCCTGAACCCAGTAAAACTACACAATCCACTATAAATTACCTTACCCTGAACACAGTAAAACTACACAATCCACTATAACTTACCTTGCCATGAACACAGTAAAACTACACAATACACTATACCTAATCTTGCCCTGAACACATTAATACTACACAATCCACTATAACTTACCTCGCTCTGAACACAGTAAAACTACACAATCCACCATACCTTACCTTGCCCTGAACACAGTAAAATTACACAATCCACTATAACTTAACTGGCCCTGAACACAGTAAACTACAGAATCCACTATAACTTACCTTGCCCAGAACAAATTAAAACTACGTAATCCATTATACCTTACCTTGCCCTGAACACAATAAAACTAAACAATCCACTATAGCTTACATTGCTCTGAACACAGTAAAACTACACAATCCACTATAGCTTACCTTGCCCTGAACACAGTAAAACTACGTAATCCACTATAACTTACCTTGCCCTGAACACAGTAAAACTACACAATCCACTATAACCTACCATTGCCCTGAACACAGTAAACTACAGAATCCTCTATAACTTACCTTGCCCAGAACAAAGTAAAACTACGTAATCCACTATAACTTACCTTGCCCTGAACACAGTAAAACTACACAATCCACTATAGCTTACCTTGCCCTGAAAACAGTAAAACTACACAATCCACTATAACTTACCTTGCCCTGATCACAGTAAAACTACACAATCACTATAACTTTTTTTGCCCTGAACACAGTAAAACTACACAAACCACTATAAATTACCTTGCTCTAAACACAGTAAAGCTAGACAATCCACTATAACTTACCTTGCCCTGAACACAGTAAAACTACACAATCCACTATAACTTAACTGGCCCTGAACACAGTAAAACTACACAATCCACTATAACTTAACTGGCCCTGAACCCACTAAACTACAGAATCCACTATAACTTACCTTGTTCTGAACACAGGAAAACTACACAATCCACTATAACTTAACTGGTCCTGAACACAGTAAAACTACACAATCCACTATAACTTACCTTGCCCTGAACACAGTAAAACTACAAAATCCACTATAACTTGCATTGCCCTGAACACAGTAAAACTACACAAACCACTATAAATTACCTTGCCCTGAACACAGTAAAACTACACAATCCACTATAGTTTACCTTGCCCTGAACACAGTAAAACTACTTAATTCACTATAACTTACTTTGCCCTGAACACACTAAAACTACACAATCCAATATACCTTACCTTGCCCTGAACACAGTAAAACTACACAATCCACTATACCTTACCTTGCCCTTAACACAGTAAAACTACACAATCCACTATAGCTTACATTGCTCTGAACACAGTAAAACTACACCTTCCATTATAGCTTAGCTTGCCCTGAAAACAGTAGAACTACACAATCCACTATAAGTTACCTTGCCCTGAACACAGTAAAACTACACGATCCACTATAACTTACCTTGCACTGAACACAGTAAAACTACACAATCCACTATAAATTATCTTGCTCTGAACACAGTAAAAATACACAATCCACTATAACTTAACTGGCCCTGAACACAGTAAACTACAGAATCCACTATAACTTAACTGGCCCTGAACACAGTAAAACTACAGAATCCACTCTAAGTTACCTTGCTCTGAACACAGTAAACTACAGAATCCACTATAACTTACCTTGCCCTGAACACATTAAAACTACACAATCCACTATAACTTACCTTGCTCTGAACACAGTAAACTACGTAATCCACTATAACTTACCTTGCTCTGAACACAGTAAACTACAGAATCCACTATAACTTGCCTTGCCCAGAACAAAGTAAAACTACGTAATCCACTATACCTTACCTTGCCCTGAACACAGTAAAACTACACAATCCACTATAACTTACCTTGCCCTGAAGACAGTAAAGCTACAAAATCCACTATAACTTACCTTGCACTGAACACAGTAAAACTACACAGTCCACTATAACTTACCTTGCCCTGAAGACAGTAAAGCTACACAATCCACTATAACTTACCTTGCTCTGAACACAGTAAAACTACGTGATCCACTATACCTTACCTTGCCCTGAACACAGTAAAACTACACAATCCACTATAACTTACATTGCCCTGAACACAGTAAAACTACATAATCCACTATAAATTACCTTGCCCTGAACACAGTAAAACTACACAATCCACTATAAGTTACCTTGCTCTGAACACAGTAAAACTACATAATCCACTATAACTTAACTGGCTCTGAACACAGTAAAACTACACAATCCACTATAACTTAACTGGCCCTGAACACAGTAAAATTACACAATCCACTATAACTGAACTGGCCCTGAACACAGTAAACTGCAGGATCCACTATAACTTACCTTGCTCTGAACACAGTAAAACTACACAATCCACTATAACGTAACTGGCCCTGAACACAGTAAACTGCAGGATCCACTATAACCTACCTTGCTCTGAACACAGTAAAACTACACAATCCAATATAACTTAACTGGCCCTGAACACATTAAAACTACACAATCCACTATAACTTACTTTGCCCTGAACACAGTAAAACTACACAAACAACTATAACTTACCTTGCTCTAAACACAGTAAAACTACACAATCCACTATAACTTACCTTGCCCTGAACACATTAAAACTACACAATCCACTATAACTTATCTTGCCCTGAACACAGTAAAACTACAAAATCCACTATAACTTAACTGGCCCTGAACACAGTAAAACTACACGATCCTCTATAACTTACCTTGCCCTGAACAATTTAAAACTACACAATCCACTATAACTTACCTTGCCCTGAACACAGTAAAACTACACAATCCACTATAAATTACCTTACCCTGAACACAGTAAAACTACACAATCCACTATAGCGTACCTTGCCCTGAAAACAGTAAAACTACACAATCCACTATAACTTACCTTGCCCTGATCACAGTAAAACTACACAATCACTATAACTTTTTTTGCCCTGAACACAGTAAAACTACACAAACCACTATAAATTACCTTGCTCTAAACACAGTAAAGCTAGACAATCCACTATAACTTACCTTGCCCTGAACACAGTAAAACTACACAATCCACTATAACTTAACTGGCCCTGAACACATTAAAACTACACAATCCACTATAACTTACCTTGCTCTGAACACAGTAAACTACGTAATCCACTATAACTTACCTTGCTCTGAACACAGTAAACTACAGAATCCACTATAACTTGCCTTGCCCAGAACAAAGTAAAACTACGTAATCCACTATACCTTACCTTGCCCTGAACACAGTAAAACTACACGATCCTCTATAACTTACCTTGCCCTGAACAATTTAAAACTACACAATCCACTATAACTTACCTTGCCCTGAAGACAGTAAAGCTACACAATCCACTATAACTTACCTTGCACTGAACACAGTAAAACTACACAGTCCACTATAACTTACCTTGCCCTGAAGACAGTAAAGCTACACAATCCACTATAACTTACCTTGCTCTGAACACAGTAAAACTACGTGATCCACTATACCTTACCTTGCCCTGAACACAGTAAAACTACACAATCCACTATAACTTACATTGCCCTGAACACAGTAAAACTACATAATCCACTATAAATTACCTTGCCCTGAACACAGTAAAACTACACAATCCACTATAAGTTACCTTGCTCTGAACACAGTAAAACTACATAATCCACTATAACTTAACTGGCTCTGAACACAGTAAAACTACACAATCCACTATAACTTAACTGGCCCTGAACACAGTAAAATTACACAATCCACTATAACTGAACTGGCCCTGAACACAGTAAACTGCAGGATCCACTATAACTTACCTTGCTCTGAACACAGGAAAACTACACAATCCACTATAACTTAACTGGCTCTGAACACAGTAAAACTACACAATCCACTATAACGTAACTGGCCCTGAACACAGTAAACTGCAGGATCCACTATAACCTACCTTGCTCTGAACACAGTAAAACTACACAATCCAATATAACTTAACTGGCCCTGAACACATTAAAACTACACAATCCACTATAACTTACTTTGCCCTGAACACAGTAAAACTACACAAACAACTATAACTTACCTTGCTCTAAACACAGTAAAACTACACAATCCACTATAACTTACCTTGCCCTGAACACATTAAAACTACACAATCCACTATAACTTATCTTGCCCTGAACACAGTAAAACTACACAATCCACTATAACTTAACTGGCCCTGAACACAGTAAAACTACACGATCCACTATAACTTACCTTGCCCTGAACAATTTAAAACTACACAATCCACTATAACTTACCTTGCCCTGAACACAGTAAAACTACACAATCCACTATAAATTACCTTACCCTGAACACAGTAAAACTACACAATCCACTATAGCGTACCTTGCCCTGAAATCAGTAAAACTACACAATCCACTATAACTTACCTTGCC
Source organism: Eledone cirrhosa (assembly GCA_964016885.1). NCBI lineage: Eukaryota > Metazoa > Mollusca > Cephalopoda > Octopoda > Eledonidae > Eledone > Eledone cirrhosa. The sequence continues at coordinate 110,911,855 of OZ024744.1, forward strand.
CTGATCACAGTAAAACTACACAATCACTATAACTTTTTTTGCCCTGAACACAGTAAAACTACACAAACCACTATAAATTACCTTGCTCTAAACACAGTAAAGCTAGACAATCCACTATAACTTACCTTGCCCTGAACACAGTAAAACTACACAATCCACTATAACTTAACTGGCCCTGAACACATTAAAACTACACAATCTACTATAAGTTACCTTGCTCTGAACACAGTAAAACTACACAATCCACTATAACTTAACTGACCCTGAACACAGTAAAACTACACCATCCACTATAACTTACCTTGCCGTGAACACAGTAAAACTAAACAATCCACTATAACTTACATTGCCCTGAACACAGTAAAACTACACAAACCACCACAAATTACCTTGCCCTGAACACAGTAAAATTACACGATCCACTATAGTTTACCTTGCCCTGAACACAGTAAAACTACACAAACCACTATAAATTACCTTGCCCTGAACACAGTAAAACTACACAATCCACTATAACTTGCCTTACCCTGAACACAGTAAAACTATTTAATTCACTATAACTTACCTTGCCCTGAACACAGTAAAACTACACAATGCACTATACCTAACCTTGCTCTGAACACAGTAAAACTACACAATCCACTATAACTTACCTTGCTCTGAACACAGTAAAACTACACAATCCACTATAACTTAACTGGCCCTGAACACAGTAAAACTACACAATCCACTATAACTTAACTGGCCCTGAACACAGTAAAACTACACAATCCACTATAACTTAACTGGCCATGAACACAGTAAAACTACACAATTCACTATAAGTTACCTTGCTCTGAACACAGTAAAACTACACAATCCACTATAACTTACCTTGCCCTGAACACAGTAAAACTACAAAATGCACTATAACTTACATGGCCCTGAACACAGTAAAACTACACAATCCACTATAAATTACCTTGCCCTGAACACAGTAAAACTACACAATCCACTATAACTTAACTGGCCCTGAACACAGTAAAACTACACAATCACTATAACTTAACTTGCTCTGAACACAGTAAAACTACACTATCCACTATAACTTAACTGGCCCTGAACACAGTAAAACTACAGAATCCACTATAACTTAACTTGCCCTGAACATACTAAAACAACACAATCACTATAACTGAACTGGACCTGAACACAGTGAAACTACACAATCCACTATAACTTAACTTGCTCTGAACACAGTAAAACTACACAATCCACTATAACTTAACTGGCCCTGAACACAGTAAAACTACACCATCCACTATAACTTAACTGGCCCTGAACACAGTAAAATTACACAATCCACTATAACTTAACTGGCCCTGAACACAGTAAAACTACACAATCCACTATAACTTAACTGGCCCTGAACGCAGTAAAATTACACAATCCACTATAACTTAACTTGCTCTGAACACAGTAAAACTACACAATCCACTATAACTTAACTGGCCCTGAACACAGTAAAACTACACCATCCACTATAACTTACCTTGCCGTGAACACAGTAAAACTAAACAATCCACTATAACTTACATTGCCCTGAACACAGTAAAACTACACAAACCACCAGAAATTACCTTGCCCTGAACACAGTATAATTACACAATCCACTATAGTTTACCTTGCCCTGAACACAGTAAAACTACACAAACCACTATAGTTTACCTTGCCCTGAACACAGTAAAACTACACAAACCACTATAAATTACCTTGCCCTGAACACAGTAAAACTACACAATCCACTATAACTTACCTTGCTCTGAACACAGTAAAACTACACAATCCACTATACCTTACCTTGCCCTGAACACAGTAAAACTACACAATCCACTATAACTTAACTGGCCCTGAACACAGTAAACTACAGAATCCACTATAACTTACCTTGCCCAGAACAAATTATAACTATGTAATCCACTATAACTTACCGTGCCGTGAACACAGTAAAACTACACAATCCACTATAACTTACTTTGCCCTTAACACAGTAAAACTACACAAACCACTATAAATTACCTTGCCCTGAAAACAGTAAAACTACACAATCCACTATAAATTACCTTGTCCTGAAAACAGTAAAACTACACAATCCACTATAAATTACCTTGCCCTGAACACAGTAAAACTACACAATCCACTATAACTTACTTTGCCATGAACACAGTAAAACTGCACAATCCACTATAACTGAACTGGCCTTGAACACAGTAACACTACACAATGCACTATAACTTAACTGGCCCTGAACACAGTAAAACTACACAATCCACTATAACTTAACTGGCCCTGAACACATTAAAACTACACAATCCACTATAAGTTACCTTGCTCTGAACACAGTAAAACTACACAATCCACTATAACTTACCTTGCCCTGAAAACAGTAAAACTACACAATCCACTATAACTTACCTTGCCCTGATCACAGTAAAACTACACAATCACTATAAATTACCTTGCTCTAAACACAGTAAAGCTAGACAATCCACTATAACTTACCTTGCCCTGAACACAGTAAAACTACACAATCCACTATAACTTAACTGGCCATGAACACAGTAAAACTACACAATCCACTATAACTTAACTGGCCCTGAACGCAGTAAAACTACACAATCCACTATAACTTAACTGGCCCTGAACACAGTAAAACTACACAATCCACTATAACTTACCTTGCCCTGAACACAGTAAAACTACAAAATCCACTATAACTTACATTGCCTTGATCACAGTAAAACTACACAAACCACTATAAATTACCTTGCCTTGAACACAGTAAAACTACACAATCCACTATAGCTTACCTTGCCCTGAAAACAGTAAAACTAAACAATCCACTATAACTTACATTGCCCTGAACACAGTAAAACTACACAAACCACCAGAAATTACCTTGCCCTGAACACAGTAAAATTACACAATCCACTATAGTTTACCTTGCCCTGAACACAGTAAAACTACTTAATTCACTATAACTTACCTTGCCCTGAACACAGTAAAACTACACTATGCACTATACCTAACCTTGCCCTGAACACAGTAAAACTACACAATCCACTATAACTTACCTTGCCCAGAACAAATTAAAACTATGTAATCCACTATACCTTACCTTGCCCTGAACACAGTAAAACTACACAATTCACTATAGCTTACATTGCTCTGAACACAGTAAAACTACACAATCCACTATAGCTTACCTTGCCCTGAACACAGTAAAACTACACAATCCAGTATAACTTACCTTACCCTGAACACAGTAAAACTACACAATCCACTATAACTTACCTTGCCCTGAACACAGTAAACTACAGAATCCACTATAACTTACCTTGCCCAGAACAAAGTAAAACTACGTAATCCACTATAACTTACCTTGACCTGAAAACAGTAAAACTACAGAATCCACTATAACTTACCTTGCCCTGATCACACTAAATCTGCACAATCACTATAACTTTTTTTGCCCTGAACACAGTAAAACTTCAGAAACCACTATAAATTACCTTGCTCTAAACACAGTAAAACTACACAATCCACTATAACTTAACTGGCCCTGAACACACTAAACTACAGAATCCACTATAACTTACCTTGCTCTGAACACAGTAAAACTACACAACCCACTATAACTTAACTGGGACTGAACACAGTAAAACAACACAATCCACTATAAGTTACCTTGCTCTGAACACAGTAAAACTGCACAATCCACTATAACTTAACTGGCCCTGAACACAGTAAAACTACACAATTCACTATAAGTTACCTTGCTCTGAACACAGTAAAACTACACAATCCACTATAACTTAACTGGCCATGAACACAGTAAAACTACACAATCCACTATAACTTACCTTGCCCTGAACACAGTAAAACTACAAAATCCACTATAACTTACATTGCCCTGAACACAGTAAAACTACACAAACCACTATAAATTACCTTGCTCTGAACACAGTAAAACTACACAATCCACTATAGTTTACCTTGCCCTGAACACAGTCAAACTACACAATCCACTATAACTTACCTTGTCCTGAACACAGTAAAACTACTTAATTCACTATAACTTACCTTGCCCATTAACACAGTAAAACTACACAATCCACTATACCTTACCTTGCCCTGAACACAGTAAAACTACACAATCCACTATAACTTACCTTGCTCTGAACACAGTGAAACTACACAATCCACTATAACTTACCTTGCCCTGAAGACAGTAAAACTACACAATCCACTATAACTTACCTTGCCCTGAACACTGTAAAACTACACAATCCACTATAACTTACATTGCCCTGAACACAGTAAAACTACACAAACCACTATAAATTACCTTGCCCTGAACACAGTAAAACTACACAATCCACTATACCTTACCTTGCCCTGAACACAGTAAAACTACTTAATTCACTATAACTTTCCTTGCCCTGAACACAGTAAAACTACACAATCCACTATACCTAACCTTGCCCTGAACACAGTAAACTACACATTCCACTATAACTTACCTTGCTCTGAACACAGTAAAACTACACAATCCACTATACCTTACCTTGCCCTGAACACAGTAAAAGTACACAATCCACTATAACTTAACTGGCCCTGAACACAGTAAACTACAGAATCCACTATAACTTACCTTGCCCAGAACAAATTAAAACTACGTAATCCACTATACCGTACCTTGCCCTGAACACAGTAAAACTACACAATCCACTATAACTTACTTTGCCCTGAACACAGTAAAACTACACAAACAACTATAAATTACCTTGCTCTAAACACAGTAAAACTACACAATCCACTATAACTTACCTTGCCCTGAACACATTAAAAGTACACAATCCACTATAACATACCTTGCCCTGAACCCAGTAAAACTACACAATCCACTATAAATTACTTTGCCCTGAACACAGTAAAACTACACAAACCACTATAAATTACCTTGCCCTGAAAACAGTAAAACTACACAATCCACTATAAATTACCTTGCCCTGAAAACAGTAAAACTACACAATCCACTATAAATTACCTTGCCCTGAACCGAGTAAAACTAAACAATCCACTATAACTTACCTGGACCTGAACACAGTAAAACTACACAATCCACTATAACTTAACTGGCCCTGAACACAGTAAAACTACACAATCCACTATAACTTAACTGGACCTGTACACAGTAAAACTAAACAATCCACTATAGCTTACCTTGCCCTGAAAACAGTAAGACTAGACAATCCACTATAACTTACCTTGCCCTGATCACAGTAAAACTACATAATCACTATAAATTACCTTGCTCTAAACACAGTAAAGCTAGACAATCCACTATAACTTACCTTGCCCTGAACACAGTAAACTACAGAATCCACTATAACTTACCTTGCCCAGAATAAAGTAAAACTACGTAATCCACTATAACTTACCTTGACCTGAAAACAGTAAAACTACAGAATCCACTATAACTTACCTTGCCCTGATCACACTAAATCTGCACAATCACTATAACTTTTTTTGCCCTGAACACAGTAAAACTTCACAAACCACTATAAATTACCTTGCTCTAAACACAGTAAAGCTAGACAATCCACTATAACTTACCTTGCCCTGAACACAGTAAAACTACACAATCCACTATAACTTAACTGGGACTGAACACAGTAAAACAACACAATCCACTATAAGTTACCTTGCTCTGAACACAGTAAAACTACACAATCCACTATAACTTAACTGGCTCTGAACACAGTAAAACTACACAATTCACTATAAATTACCTTGCTCTGAACACAGTAAAACTACACAATCCACTATAACTTAACTGGCCATGAACACAGTAAAACTACACAATCCACTATAACTTACCTTGCCCTGAACACAGTAAAACTACACAATCCACTATAACTTACCTTGCCCTGAACACAGTAAAACTACACAATCCACTATAATTTACCTTGCTCTGAACACAGTGAAACTACACAATCCACTATAACTTACCTTGCCCTGAACACAGTAAAACTACACAATCCACTATAACTTAACTGGCCCTGAACACAGTAGAACTACACAATCCACTATAACTTACCTTGCCCTGATCACAGTAAAACTACATAATCACTATAACTTACCTTGCCCTGAACACAGTAAAGCTAGACAATCCACTATAACTTACCTGGCCCTGAACACAGTAAAACTACACAATCCACTATAACTTAACTGGCCCTGAACACAGTAAAACTACACAATCCACTATAACTTACCTTGCCCTCAACACAGTAAAACTACACAAACCACTATAACTTAACTGGCCCTGAACACAGTAAAACTACACAAACCACTATAAATTACCTTGCCCTGAACACAGTAAAACTACATAATCCACTATAGTTTACCTTGCCCTGAACACAATAAAACTACACAATCCACTATGAATTAACTTGCCCTGAACACAGTAAAACTACACAATCCACTATAAATTACCTTGCCCTGAACACAGTAAAACTACACAATCCACTATAACTTACCTTGACCTGAACACAGTAAAACTACTTAATTCACTATAACTTACCTTGCCCTGAACACAGTAAAACTACACAATCCACTATAACTTAACTGGCCCTGAACACAGTAAAACTACACGATCCACTATAACTTACCTTGCCCTGAACACAGTAAAACTACACAATCCACTATAACTTAACTGGGCCTGAACACAGTAAAACAACACAATCCACTATAAGTTACCTTGCTCTGAACACAGTAAAACTACACAATCCACTATAACTTAACTGTCCCTGAACACAGTAAAACTACACAATTCACTATAAGTTACCTTGCTCTGAACACAGTAAAACTACACAATCCACTATAACTTAACTGGCCATGAACACAGTAAAACTACACGATCCACTATAACATACCTTGCCCTGAACAGAGTAAAACTACACAATCCACTATAACTTACCTGGACCTGAACACAGTAAAACTACACAATCCACTATAAGTTACCTTGCTCTGAACACAGTAAAACTACACAATCCACTATAACTTACCTTGCCCTGAACACAGTAAAGCTAGACAATCCACTATAACTTACTTTGCACTGAACACAGTAAAACTACACAATCCACTATAACTTACTTTGCCATGAACACAGTAAAACTACACAATCCACTATAACTTAACTGGCCCTGATCACAGTAAAACTACACAATCCACTATAACTTACTTTGCCATGAACAGAGTAAAACTACACAATCCACTATAACTTACTTTGCCATGAACAGAGTAAAACTACACAATCCACTATAGCTTACCTTGCCCTGAAAACAGTAAAACTACACAATCCACTATAACTTAACTGGCCCTGATCACAGTAAAACTACACAATCCACTATAACTTACTTTGCCATGAACAGAGTAAAACTACACAATCCACTATAACTTACTTTGCCATGAACAGAGTAAAACTACACAATCCACTATAGCTTATCTTGCCCTGAAAACAGTAAAATTACACAATCCACTATAACTTACCTTGCCCTGAACACAGTAAAACTACACAATCCACTATAACTTAACTGGCCCTGAACACAGTAAAACTACACAATCCACTATAACTTACCTTGCTCTGAACACAGTAAAACTACACGATCCACTATAACTTACCTTGCCCGGAACAGAGTAAAACTACACAACCCACTATAACTTACCTTGCCCTGAACACAGTAAAACTACAAAATCCACTATAACTTACATTGCCCTGAACACAGTAAAACTACACAAACCACTATAAATTACCTTGCCCTGAACACAGTAAAACTACACAATCCACTATAGTTTACCTTGCCCTGAACACAGTCAAACTACACAATCCACTATAACTTACCTTGCCCTGAACACAGTAAAACTACTTAATTCACTATAACTTACCTTGCTCCGAACACAGTAAAACTACACAATCCACTATACCTTACCTTGCCCTGAACACAGTAAAAGTACACAATCCACTATAGTTTACCTTGCCCTGAACACAGTAAAACTACACAAACCACTATAGTTTACCTTGCCCTGAACACAGTAAAACTACACAAACCACTATAAATTACCTTGCCCTGAACACAGTAAACTACACAATCCACTATAACTTACCTTGCTCTGAACACAGTAAAACTACACAATCCACTATACCTTACCATGCCCTGAACACAGTAAAACTACACAATCCACTATAACTTAACTGGCCCTGAACACAGTAAACTACAGAATCCACTATAACTTACCTTGCCCAGAACAAATTAAAACTATGTAATCCAGTATACCTTACCTTGCCCTGAACACAGTAAAACTACACAATCCACTATAACTTACTTTGCCCTTAACACAGTAAAACTACACAAACCACTATAAATTACCTTGCCCTGAAAACAGTAAAACTACACAATCCACTATAAATTACCTTGCCCTGAAAACAGTAAAACTACACAATCCACTATAACTTAACTGGCCCTGAACACAGTAAAACTACACAATCCACTATAACTTAACTGGCCCTGAACACAGTAAAACTACACAATCCACTATAACTTAACTGGCCCTGAACACAGTAAAACTACACAATCCACTATAACTTAACTGGCCCTGAACACAGTAAAACTACACAATCCACTATAACTTAACTGGCCCTGAACACAGTAAAACTACACAATCCACTATAACTTAACTGGCCCTGAACACAGTAAAACTACACAATCCAGTATAACTTAACTGGCCATGAACACAGTAAAACTACACAATCCACTATAACTTACCTTGCTCTGAACACAGTAAAACTACACAATCCACTATAACTGAACTGGCCCTGAACACAGTAAAACTATACAATCCACTATAACTTAACTGACCCTGAACACATTAAAACTACACAATCTACTATAAGTTACCTTGCTCTGAACACAGTAAAACTACACAATCCACTATAACTTAACTGGCCCTGAACACAGTAAAACTACAACATCCACTATAACTTACATTGCCCTGAACACAGTAAAACTACACAAACCACCAGAAATTACCTTGCCCTGAACACAATAAAATTACACAATCCACTATAGTTTACCTTGCCCTGAACACAGTAAAACTACTTAATTCACTATAACTTACCTAGCCCTGAACACAGTAAAACTACACAATGCACTATACCTAACCTTGCCCTGAACACAGTAAAACTACACAATCCACTATAACTTACCTTGCCCAGAACAAATTAAAACTATGTGATCCACTATACCTTACCTTGCCCTGAACACAGTAAAACTACACAATCCACTATAGCTTACATTGCTCTGAACACAGTAAAACTACACAATCCACTATAGCTTACCTTGCCCTGAACACAGTAAAACTACACAATCCACTATAATTTACCTTACCCTGAACACAGTAAAACTACACAATCCACTATAACTTACCTTGCCCTGAACACAGTAAACTACATAATCCACTATAACTTACCTTGCCCAGAACAAAGTAAAACTACGTAATCCACTATAACTTACCTTGCCCTGAAAACAGTAAAACTACAGAATCCACTATAACTTACCTTGCTCTGATCACACTAAATCTGCACAATCACTATAACTTTTTTTGCCCTGAACACAGTAAAACTTCACAAACCACTATAAATTACCTTGCTCTAAACACAGTAAAGCTAGACAATCCACTATAACTTACCTTGCCCTGAACACAGTAAAACTACACAATCCACTATAACTTAACTGACCCTGAACACACTAAACTACAGAATCCACTATAACTTACCTTGCTCTGAACACAGGAAAACTACACAATCCACTATAACTTAACTGGCCACGAACACATTAAAACTACACAATCCACTATAACTTACCTTGCCCTGAACACAGTAAAACTACAAAATAAACTATAACTTACATTGCCCTGAACACAGTAAAACTACACAAACCACTATAAATTACCTTGCCCTGAACACAGTAAAACTACACAATCCACTATAGTTTACCTTGCCCTGAACACAGTCAAACTACACAATCCACTAGAACTTACCTTGCCCTGAACACAGTAAAACTACACAATCCACTATAACTTACCTTGCCCTGAACACAGTAAAACTACACAATCCACTATACCTTACCTTGCCCTGAACACAGTAAAACTACACAATCCACTATAACTTACGTTGCCCTGAACACAGTAAAACTACACAAAGCACTATAAATTACCTTGCCCTGAACACAGTAAAACTACACAATCCACTATAACTTACCTTGCCCTGAACACAGTAAAACTACACAATCCACTATACCTAACCTTGCCCTGAACACAGTAAAACTACACAATCCACTATAACTTACCTTGCTCTGAACACAGTAAATGTACACAATCCACTATACCTTACCTTGCCCTGAACACAGTAAAACTACACGATCCACTATATCTTAACTGGCCCTGAGCACAGTAAACTACAGAATCCACTATAACTTACCTTGCCCAGAACAAATTAAAACTACGTAATCCACTATACCGTACCTTGCCCTGAACACAGTAAAACTACACAATCCACTATAACTTACTTTGCCCTGAACACAGTAAATCTACACAAACAACTATAAATTACCTTGCTCTAAACACAGTAAAACTACACAATCCACTATAACTTACCTTGCCCTGAACACATTAATACTACACAATCCACTATAACATACCTTGCCCTGAACACAGTAAAACTACACAATCCACTATAAATTAACTTACCCTGAACACAGTAAAACTACACAATCCACTATACCTTACCATGCCCTGAACACAGTAAAACTACACAATCCACTATACCTTACCATGCCCTGAACACAGTAAAACTACACAATCCACTATAGCTTACCTTGCCCTGAACACAGAAAAACTAAACAATCCACTATAACTTACCTTGCCCTGAACACAGTAAAACTACACAATCCACTATAACCTACCTTGCTCTGAACACAGTAAACCTACACAATCCACTATAAATTACCTTGCCCTGAACACAGTAAAACTACACAATCCACTATAACTTACCATGCCCTGAACACAGTAAAACTACACAATCCACTATAACTTACATTGCTCTGAACACAGTAAAATTACACAAACCACTATAAATTACCTTGCACTGAACACAGTAAAACTACACAATCCACTATAGTTTACCTTGCCCTGAACACAGTAAAACTACACAATCCACTATAAATTACCTTGCCCTGAACACAGGAAAACTACACAATCCACTATAACTTACCTTGCCCTGGACACAGTAAAACTACACAATCCACTATAACTTAACTGGCCCTGAACACAGTAAAACTACACAATCCACTATAACTTAACTGGCCCTGAACACAGTAAAACTACACAATCCACTATAACTTAACTGGCCCTGAACACAGTAAAACTACACAATCCAGTATAACTTAACTGGCCATGAACACAGTAAAACTACACAATCCACTATAACTTACCTTGCTCTGAACACAGTAAAACTACACAATCCACTATAACTGAACTGGCCCTGAACACAGTAAAACTATACAATCCACTATAACTTAACTGACCCTGAACACATTAAAACTACACAATCTACTATAAGTTACCTTGCTCTGAACACAGTAAAACTACACAATCCACTATAACTTAACTGGCCCTGAACACAGTAAAACTACACCATCCACTATAACTTACATTGCCCTGAACACAGTAAAACTACACAAACCACCAGAAATTACCTTGCCCTGAACACAATAAAATTACACAATCCACTATAGTTTACCTTGCCCTGAACACAGTAAAACTACTTAATTCACTATAACTTACCTAGCCCTGAACACAGTAAAACTACACAATGCACTATACCTAACCTTGCCCTGAACACAGTAAAACTACACAATCCACTATAACTTACCTTGCCCAGAACAAATTAAAACTATGTGATCCACTATACCTTACCTTGCCCTGAACACAGTAAAACTACACAATCCACTATAGCTTACATTGCTCTGAACACAGTAAAACTACACAATCCACTATAGCTTACCTTGCCCTGAACACAGTAAAACTACACAATCCACTATAATTTACCTTACCCTGAACACAGTAAAACTACACAATCCACTATAACTTACCTTGCCCTGAACACAGTAAACTACATAATCCACTATAACTTACCTTGCCCAGAACAAAGTAAAACTACGTAATCCACTATAACTTACCTTGCCCTGAAAACAGTAAAACTACAGAATCCACTATAACTTACCTTGCTCTGATCACACTAAATCTGCACAATCACTATAACTTTTTTTGCCCTGAACACAGTAAAACTTCACAAACCACTATAAATTACCTTGCTCTAAACACAGTAAAGCTAGACAATCCACTATAACTTACCTTGCCCTGAACACAGTAAAACTACACAATCCACTATAACTTAACTGACCCTGAACACACTAAACTACAGAATCCACTATAACTTACCTTGCTCTGAACACAGGAAAACTACACAATCCACTATAACTTAACTGGCCACGAACACATTAAAACTACACAAACCACTATAAATTACCTTGCCCTGAACACAGTAAAACTACACAATCCACTATAGTTTACCTTGCCCTGAACACAGTCAAACTACACAATCCACTAGAACTTACCTTGCCCTGAACACAGTAAAACTACACAATCCACTATAACTTACCTTGCCCTGAACACAGTAAAACTACACAATCCACTATACCTTACCTTGCCCTGAACACAGTAAAACTACACAATCCACTATAACTTACGTTGCCCTGAACACAGTAAAACTACACAAAGCACTATAAATTACCTTGCCCTGAACACAGTAAAACTACACAATCCACTATAACTTACCTTGCCCTGAACACAGTAAAACTACACAATCCACTATACCTAACCTTGCCCTGAACACAGTAAAACTACACAATCCACTATAACTTACCTTGCTCTGAACACAGTAAATGTACACAATCCACTATACCTTACCTTGCCCTGAACACAGTAAAACTACACGATCCACTATATCTTAACTGGCCCTGAGCACAGTAAACTACAGAATCCACTATAACTTACCTTGCCCAGAACAAATTAAAACTACGTAATCCACTATACCGTACCTTGCCCTGAACACAGTAAAACTACACAATCCACTATAACTTACTTTGCCCTGAACACAGTAAATCTACACAAACAACTATAAATTACCTTGCTCTAAACACAGTAAAACTACACAATCCACTATAAATTACCTTGTCCTGAAAACAGTAAAACTACACAATCCGCTATAAATTACCTTGCCCTGAACACAGTAAAACTACACAATCCACTATAACTTACTTTGCCATGAACACAGTAAAACTGCACAATCCACTATAACTGAACTGGCCTTGAACACAGTAACACTACACAATGCACTATAACTTAACTGGCCCTGAACACAGTAAAACTACACAATCCACTATAACTTAACTGGCCCTGAACACATTAAAACTACACAATCCACTATAAGTTACCTTGCTCTGAACACAGTAAAACTACACAATCCACTATAACTTACCTTGCCCTGAAAACAGTAAAACTACACAATCCACTATAACTTACCTTGCCCTGATCACAGTAAAACTACACAATCACTATAAATTACCTTGCTCTAAACACAGTAAAGCTAGACAATCCACTATAACTTACCTTGCCCTGAACACAGTAAAACTACACAATCCACTATAACTTAACTGGCCATGAACACAGTAAAACTACACAATCCACTATAACTTAACTGGCCCTGAACGCAGTAAAACTACACAATCCACTATAACTTAACTGGCCCTGAACCCAGTAAAACTACACAATCCACTATAACTTACCTTGCCCTGAACACAGTAAAACTACAAAATCCACTATAACTTACATTGCCTTGATCACAGTAAAACTACACAAACCACTATAAATTACCTTGCCTTGAACACAGTAAAACTACACAATCCACTATAGCTTACCTTGCCCTGAAAACAGTAAAACTAAACAATCCACTATAACTTACATTGCCCTGAACACAGTAAAACTACACAAACCACCAGAAATTACCTTGCCCTGAACACAGTAAAATTACACAATCCACTATAGTTTACCTTGCCCTGAACACAGTAAAACTACTTAATTCACTATAACTTACCTTGCCCTGAACACAGTAAAACTACACTATGCACTATACCTAACCTTGCCCTGAACACAGTAAAACTACACAATCCACTATAACTTAACTGGCCCTGAACACAGTAAACTACAGAATCCACTATAACTTACCTTGCCCAGAACAAATTAAAACTATGTAATCCACTATACCTTACCTTGCCCTGAACACAGTAAAACTACACAATTCACTATAGCTTACATTGCTCTGAACACAGTAAAACTACACAATCCACTATAGCTTACCTTGCCCTGAACACAGTAAAACTACACAATCCAGTATAACTTACCTTACCCTGAACACAGTAAAACTACACAATCCACTATAACTTACCTTGCCCTGAACACAGTAAACTACAGAATCCACTATAACTTACCATGCCCAGAACAAAGTAAAACTACGTAATCCACTATAACTTACCTTGACCTGAAAACAGTAAAACTACAGAATCCACTATAACTTACCTTGCCCTGATCACACTAAATCTGCACAATCACTATAACTTTTTTTGCCCTGAACACAGTAAAACTTCAGAAACCACTATAAATTACCTTGCTCTAAACACAGTAAAACTACACAATCCACTATAACTTAACTGGCCCTGAACACACTAAACTACAGAATCCACTATAACTTACCTTGCTCTGAACACAGTAAAACTACACAACCCACTATAACTTAACTGGGACTGAACACAGTAAAACAACACAATCCACTATAAGTTACCTTGCTCTGAACACAGTAAAACTGCACAATCCACTATAACTTAACTGGCCCTGAACACAGTAAAACTACACAATTCACTATAAGTTACCTTGCTCTGAACACAGTAAAACTACACAATCCACTATAACTTAACTGGCCATGAACACAGTAAAAGTACACAATCCACTATAACTTACCTTGCCCTGAACACAGTAAAACTACAAAATCCACTATAACTTACATTGCCCTGAACACAGTAAAACTACACAAACCACTATAAATTACCTTGCTCTGAACACAGTAAAACTACACAATCCACTATAGTTTACCTTGCCCTGAACACAGTCAAACTACACAATCCACTATAACTTACCTTGTCCTGAACACAGTAAAACTACTTAATTCACTATAACTTACCTTGCCCATTAACACAGTAAAACTACACAATCCACTATACCTTACCTTGCCCTGAACACAGTAAAACTACACAATCCACTATAACTTACCTTGCTCTGAACACAGTGAAACTACACAATCCACTATAACTTACCTTGCCCTGAAGACAGTAAAACTACACAATCCACTATAACTTACCTTGCCCTGAACACTGTAAAACTACACAATCCACTATAACTTACATTGCCCTGAACACAGTAAAACTACACAAACCACTATAAATTACCTTGCCCTGAACACAGTAAAACTACACAATCCACTATACCTTACCTTGCCCTGAACACAGTAAAACTACTTAATTCACTATAACTTTCCTTGCCCTGAACACAGTAAAACTACACAATCCACTATACCTAACCTTGCCCTGAACACAGTAAACTACACATTCCACTATAACTTACCTTGCTCTGAACACAGTAAAACTACACAATCCACTATACCTTACCTTGCCCTGAACACAGTAAAAGTACACAATCCACTATAACTTAACTGGCCCTGAACACAGTAAACTACAGAATCCACTATAACTTACCTTGCCCAGAACAAATTAAAACTACGTAATCCACTATACCGTACCTTGCCCTGAACACAGTAAAACTACACAATCCACTATAACTTACTTTGCCCTGAACACAGTAAAACTACACAAACAACTATAAATTACCTTGCTCTAAACACAGTAAAACTACACAATCCACTATAACTTACCTTGCCCTGAACACATTAAAAGTACACAATCCACTATAACATACCTTGCCCTGAACCCAGTAAAACTACACAATCCACTATAAATTACTTTGCCCTGAACACAGTAAAACTACACAAACCACTATAAATTACCTTGCCCTGAAAACAGTAAAACTACACAATCCACTATAAATTACCTTGCCCTGAAAACAGTAAAACTACACAATCCACTATAAATTACCTTGCCCTGAACCGAGTAAAACTAAACAATCCACTATAACTTACCTGGACCTGAACACAGTAAAACTACACAATCCACTATAACTTAACTGGCCCTGAACACAGTAAAACTACACAATCCACTATAACTTAACTGGCCCTGTACACAGTAAAACTAAACAATCCACTATAGCTTACCTTGCCCTGAAAACAGTAAGACTAGACAATCCACTATAACTTACCTTGCCCTGATCACAGTAAAACTACATAATCACTATAAATTACCTTGCTCTAAACACAGTAAAGCTAGACAATCCACTATAACTTACCTTGCCCTGAACACAGTAAACTACAGAATCCACTATAACTTACCTTGCCCAGAATAAAGTAAAACTACGTAATCCACTATAACTTACCTTGACCTGAAAACAGTAAAACTACAGAATCCACTATAACTTACCTTGCCCTGATCACACTAAATCTGCACAATCACTATAACTTTTTTTGCCCTGAACACAGTAAAACTTCACAAACCACTATAAATTACCTTGCTCTAAACACAGTAAAGCTAGACAATCCACTATAACTTACCTTGCCCTGAACACAGTAAAACTACACAATCCACTATAACTTAACTGGCCCTGAACACACTAAACTACAGAATCCACTATAACTTACCTTGCTCTGAACACAGTAAAACTACACAATCCACTATAACTTAACTGGGACTGAACACAGTAAAACAACACAATCCACTATAAGTTACCTTGCTCTGAACACAATAAAACTACACAATCCACTATAACTTAACTGGCTCTGAACACAGTAAAACTACACAATTCACTATAAATTACCTTGCTCTGAACACAGTAAAACTACACAATCCACTATAACTTAACTGGCCATGAACACAGTAAAACTACACAATCCACTATAACTTACCTTGCCCTGAACACAGTAAAACTACACAATCCACTATAACTTACCTTGCCCTGAACACAGTAAAACTACACAATCCACTATAATTTACCTTGCTCTGAACACAGTGAAACTACACAATCCACTATAACTTACCTTGCCCTGAACACAGTAAAACTACACAATCCACTATAACTTAACTGGCCCTGAACACAGTAGAGCTACACAATCCACTATAACTTACCTTGCCCTGATCACAGTAAAACTACATAATCACTATAACTTACCTTGCCCTGAACACAGTAAAGCTAGACAATCCACTATAACTTACCTGGCCCTGAACACAGTAAAACTACACAATCCACTATAACTTAACTGGCCCTGAACACAGTAAAAC
This sequence comes from Eledone cirrhosa, assembly GCA_964016885.1. Lineage (NCBI taxonomy): Eukaryota > Metazoa > Mollusca > Cephalopoda > Octopoda > Eledonidae > Eledone > Eledone cirrhosa. The sequence continues at coordinate 110,929,569 of OZ024744.1, forward strand.
TACACAATCCACTATAACTTACCTTGCCCTCAACACAGTAAAACTACACAAACCACTATAACTTAACTGGCCCTGAACACAGTAAAACTACACAAACCACTATAAATTACCTTGCCCTGAACACAGTAAAACTACATAATCCACTATAGTTTACCTTGCCCTGAACACAATAAAACTACACAATCCACTATGAATTACCTTGCCCTGAACACAGTAAAACTACACAATCCACTATAAATTACCTTGCCCTGAACACAGTAAAACTACACAATCCACTATAACTTACCTTGACCTGAACACAGTAAAACTACTTAATTCACTATAACTTACCTTGCCCTGAACACAGTAAAACTACACAATCCACTATAACTTAACTGGGCCTGAACACAGTAAAACAACACAATCCACTATAAGTTACCTTGCTCTGAACACAGTAAAACTACACAATCCACTATAACTTAACTGTCCCTGAACACAGTAAAACTACACAATTCACTATAAGTTACCTTGCTCTGAACACAGTAAAACTACACAATCCACTATAACTTAACTGGCCATGAACACAGTAAAACTACACGATCCACTATAACATACCTTGCCCTGAACAGAGTAAAACTACACAATCCACTATAACTTACCTGGACCTGAACACAGTAAAACTACACAATCCACTATAAGTTACCTTGCTCTGAACACAGTAAAACTACACAATCCACTATAACTTACCTTGCCCTGAACACAGTAAAGCTAGACAATCCACTATAACTTACTTTGCACTAAACACAGTAAAACTACACAATCCACTATAACTTACTTTGCCATGAACACAGTAAAACTACACAATCCACTATAACTTAACTGGCCCTGATCACAGTAAAACTACACAATCCACTATAACTTACTTTGCCATGAACAGAGTAAAACTACACAATCCACTATAACTTACTTTGCCATGAACAGAGTAAAACTACACAATCCACTATAGCTTACCTTGCCCTGAAAACAGTAAAACTACACAATCCACTATAACTTAACTGGCCCTGATCACAGTAAAACTACACAATCCACTATAACTTACTTTGCCATGAACAGAGTAAAACTACACAATCCACTATAACTTACTTTGCCATGAACAGAGTAAAACTACACAATCCACTATAGCTTATCTTGCCCTGAAAACAGTAAAATTACACAATCCACTATAACTTACCTTGCCCTGAACACAGTAAAACTACACAATCCACTATAACTTAACTGGCCCTGAACACAGTAAAACTACACAATCCACTATAACTTACCTTGCTCTGAACACAGTAAAACTACACGATCCACTATAACTTACCTTGCCCGGAACAGAGTAAAACTACACAACCCACTATAACTTACCTTGCCCTGAACACAGTAAAACTACAAAATCCACTATAACTTACATTGCCCTGAACACAGTAAAACTACACAAACCACTATAAATTACCTTGCCCTGAACACAGTAAAACTACACAATCCACTATAGTTTACCTTGCCCTGAACACAGTCAAACTACACAATCCACTATAACTTACCTTGCCCTGAACACAGTAAAACTACTTAATTCACTATAACTTACCTTGCTCCGAACACAGTAAAACTACACAATCCACTATACCTTACCTTGCCCTGAACACAGTAAAAGTACACAATCCACTATAGTTTACCTTGCCCTGAACACAGTAAAACTACACAAACCACTATAGTTTACCTTGCCCTGAACACAGTAAAACTACACAAACCACTATAAATTACCTTGCCCTGAACACAGTAAACTACACAATCCACTATAACTTACCTTGCTCTGAACACAGTAAAACTACACAATCCACTATACCTTACCATGCCCTGAAAACAGTAAAACTACACAATCCACTATAACTTAACTGGCCCTGATCACAGTAAAACTACACAATCCACTATAACTTACTTTGCCATGAACAGAGTAAAACTACACAATCCACTATAACTTACTTTGCCATGAACAGAGTAAAACTACACAATCCACTATAGCTTATCTTGCCCTGAAAACAGTAAAATTACACAATCCACTATAACTTACCTTGCCCTGAACACAGTAAAACTACACAATCCACTATAACTTAACTGGCCCTGAACACAGTAAAACTACACAATCCACTATAACTTACCTTGCTCTGAACACAGTAAAACTACACGATCCACTATAACTTACCTTGCCCGGAACAGAGTAAAACTACACAACCCACTATAACTTACCTTGCCCTGAACACAGTAAAACTACAAAATCCACTATAACTTACATTGCCCTGAACACAGTAAAACTACACAAACCACTATAAATTACCTTGCCCTGAACACAGTAAAACTACACAATCCACTATAGTTTACCTTGCCCTGAACACAGTCAAACTACACAATCCACTATAACTTACCTTGCCCTGAACACAGTAAAACTACTTAATTCACTATAACTTACCTTGCTCCGAACACAGTAAAACTACACAATCCACTATACCTTACCTTGCCCTGAACACAGTAAAAGTACACAATCCACTATAGTTTACCTTGCCCTGAACACAGTAAAACTACACAAACCACTATAGTTTACCTTGCCCTGAACACAGTAAAACTACACAAACCACTATAAATTACCTTGCCCTGAACACAGTAAACTACACAATCCACTATAACTTACCTTGCTCTGAACACAGTAAAACTACACAATCCACTATACCTTACCATGCCCTGAACACAGTAAAACTACACAATCCACTATAACTTAACTGGCCCTGAACACAGTAAACTACAGAATCCACTATAACTTACCTTGCCCAGAACAAATTAAAACTATGTAATCCAGTATACCTTACCTTGCCCTGAACACAGTAAAACTACACAATCCACTATAACTTACTTTGCCCTTAACACAGTAAAACTACACAAACCACTATAACTTAACTGGCCCTGAACACAGTAAAACTACACAAACCACTATAAATTACCTTGCCCTGAACACAGTAAAACTACATAATCCACTATAGTTTACCTTGCCCTGAACACAATAAAACTACACAATCCACTATGAATTACCTTGCCCTGAACACAGTAAAACTACACAATCCACTATAACTTACCTTGACCTGAACACAGTAAAACTACTTAATTCACTATAACTTACCTTGCCCTGAACACAGTAAAACTACACAATCCACTATAACTTAACTGGCCCTGAACACAGTAAAACTACACGATCCACTATAACTTACCTTGCCCTGAACACAGTAAAACTACACAATCCACTATAACTTAACTGGGCCTGAACACAGTAAAACAACACAATCCACTATAAGTTACCTTGCTCTGAACACAGTAAAACTACACAATCCACTATAACTTAACTGTCCCTGAACACAGTAAAACTACACAATTCACTATAAGTTACCTTGCTCTGAACACAGTAAAACTACACAATCCACTATAACTTAACTGGCCATGAACACAGTAAAACTACACGATCCACTATAACATACCTTGCCCTGAACAGAGTAAAACTACACAATCCACTATAACTTACCTGGACCTGAACACAGTAAAACTACACAATCCACTATAAGTTACCTTGCTCTGAACACAGTAAAACTACACAAGCCACTATAACTTACCTTGCCCTGAACACAGTAAAGCTAGACAATCCACTATAACTTACTTTGCACTGAACACAGTAAAACTACACAATCCACTATAACTTACTTTGCCATGAACACAGTAAAACTACACAATCCACTATAACTTAACTGGCCCTGATCACAGTAAAACTACACAATCCACTATAACTTACTTTGCCATGAACAGAGTAAAACTACACAATCCACTATAACTTACTTTGCCATGAACAGAGTAAAACTACACAATCCACTATAGCTTACCTTGCCCTGAAAACAGTAAAACTACACAATCCACTATAACTTAACTGGCCCTGATCACAGTAAAACTACACAATCCACTATAACTTACTTTGCCATGAACAGAGTAAAACTACACAATCCACTATAACTTACTTTGCCATGAACAGAGTAAAACTACACAATCCACTATAGCTTATCTTGCCCTGAAAACAGTAAAATTACACAATCCACTATAACTTACCTTGCCCTGAACACAGTAAAACTACACAATCCACTATAACTTAACTGGCCCTGAACACAGTAAAACTACACAATCCACTATAACTTACCTTGCTCTGAACACAGTAAAACTACACGATCCACTATAACTTACCTTGCCTGGAACAGAGTAAAACTACACAACCCACTATAACTTACCTTGCCCTGAACACAGTAAAACTACAAAATCCACTATAACTTACATTGCCCTGAACACAGTAAAACTACACAAACCACTATAAATTACCTTGCCCTGAACACAGTAAAACTACACAATCCACTATAGTTTACCTTGCCCTGAACACAGTCAAACTACACAATCCACTATAACTTACCTTGCCCTGAACACAGTAAAACTACTTAATTCACTATAACTTACCTTGCTCCGAACACAGTAAAACTACACAATCCACTATACCTTACCTTGCCCTGAACACAGTAAAAGTACACAATCCACTATAGTTTACCTTGCCCTGAACACAGTAAAACTACACAAACCACTATAGTTTACCTTGCCCTGAACACAGTAAAACTACACAAACCACTATAAATTACCTTGCCCTGAACACAGTAAACTACACAATCCACTATAACTTACCTTGCTCTGAACACAGTAAAACTACACAATCCACTATACCTTACCATGCCCTGAAAACAGTAAAACTACACAATCCACTATAACTTAACTGGCCCTGATCACAGTAAAACTACACAATCCACTATAACTTACTTTGCCATGAACAGAGTAAAACTACACAATCCACTATAACTTACTTTGCCATGAACAGAGTAAAACTACACAATCCACTATAGCTTATCTTGCCCTGAAAACAGTAAAATTACACAATCCACTATAACTTACCTTGCCCTGAACACAGTAAAACTACACAATCCACTATAACTTAACTGGCCCTGAACACAGTAAAACTACACAATCCACTATAACTTACCTTGCTCTGAACACAGTAAAACTACACGATCCACTATAACTTACCTTGCCCGGAACAGAGTAAAACTACACAACCCACTATAACTTACCTTGCCCTGAACACAGTAAAACTACAAAATCCACTATAACTTACATTGCCCTGAACACAGTAAAACTACACAAACCACTATAAATTACCTTGCCCTGAACACAGTAAAACTACACAATCCACTATAGTTTACCTTGCCCTGAACACAGTCAAACTACACAATCCACTATAACTTACCTTGCCCTGAACACAGTAAAACTACTTAATTCACTATAACTTACCTTGCTCCGAACACAGTAAAACTACACAATCCACTATACCTTACCTTGCCCTGAACACAGTAAAAGTACACAATCCACTATAGTTTACCTTGCCCTGAACACAGTAAAACTACACAAACCACTATAGTTTACCTTGCCCTGAACACAGTAAAACTACACAAACCACTATAAATTACCTTGCCCTGAACACAGTAAACTACACAATCCACTATAACTTACCTTGCTCTGAACACAGTAAAACTACACAATCTACTATACCTTACCATGCCCTGAACACAGTAAAACTACACAATCCACTATAACTTAACTGGCCCTGAACACAGTAAACTACAGAATCCACTATAACTTACCTTGCCCAGAACAAATTAAAACTATGTAATCCAGTATACCTTACCTTGCCCTGAACACAGTAAAACTACACAATCCACTATAACTTACTTTGCCCTTAACACAGTAAAACTACACAAACCACTATAAATTACCTTGCCCTGAAAACAGTAAAACTACACAAACCACTATAAATTACCTTGCCCTGAACACAGTAAAACTACATAATCCACTATAGTTTACCTTGCCCTGAACACAATAAAACTACACAATCCACTATGAATTACCTTGCCCTGAACACAGTAAAACTACACAATCCACTATAAATTACCTTGCCCTGAACACAGTAAAACTACACAATCCACTATAACTTACCTTGACCTGAACACAGTAAAACTACTTAATTCACTATAACTTACCTTGCCCTGAACACAGTAAAACTACACAATCCACTATAACTTAACTGGCCCTGAACACAGTAAAACTACACGATCCACTATAACTTACCTTGCCCTGAACACAGTAAAACTACACAATCCACTATAACTTAACTGGGCCTGAACACAGTAAAACAACACAATCCACTATAAGTTACCTTGCTCTGAACACAGTAAAACTACACAATCCACTATAACTTAACTGTCCCTGAACACAGTAAAACTACACAATTCACTATAAGTTACCTTGCTCTGAACACAGTAAAACTACACAATCCACTATAACTTAACTGGCCATGAACACAGTAAAACTACACGATCCACTATAACATACCTTGCCCTGAACAGAGTAAAACTACACAATCCACTATAACTTACCTGGACCTGAACACAGTAAAACTACACAATCCACTATAAGTTACCTTGCTCTGAACACAGTAAAACTACACAATCCACTATAACTTACCTTGCCCTGAACACAGTAAAGCTAGACAATCCACTATAACTTACTTTGCACTGAACACAGTAAAACTACACAATCCACTATAACTTACTTTGCCATGAACACAGTAAAACTACACAATCCACTATAACTTAACTGGCCCTGATCACAGTAAAACTACACAATCCACTATAACTTACTTTGCCATGAACAGAGTAAAACTACACAATCCACTATAACTTACTTTGCCATGAACAGAGTAAAACTACACAATCCACTATAGCTTACCTTGCCCTGAAAACAGTAAAACTACACAATCCACTATAACTTAACTGGCCCTGATCACAGTAAAACTACACAATCCACTATAACTTACTTTGCCATGAACAGAGTAAAACTACACAATCCACTATAACTTACTTTGCCATGAACAGAGTAAAACTACACAATCCACTATAGCTTATCTTGCCCTGAAAACAGTAAAATTACACAATCCACTATAACTTACCTTGCCCTGAACACAGTAAAACTACACAATCCACTATAACTTAACTGGCCCTGAACACAGTAAAACTACACAATCCACTATAACTTACCTTGCTCTGAACACAGTAAAACTACACGATCCACTATAACTTACCTTGCCTGGAACAGAGTAAAACTACACAACCCACTATAACTTACCTTGCCCTGAACACAGTAAAACTACAAAATCCACTATAACTTACATTGCCCTGAACACAGTAAAACTACACAAACCACTATAAATTACCTTGCCCTGAACACAGTAAAACTACACAATCCACTATAGTTTACCTTGCCCTGAACACAGTCAAACTACACAATCCACTATAACTTACCTTGCCCTGAACACAGTAAAACTACTTAATTCACTATAACTTACCTTGCTCCGAACACAGTAAAACTACACAATCCACTATACCTTACCTTGCCCTGAACACAGTAAAAGTACACAATCCACTATAGTTTACCTTGCCCTGAACACAGTAAAACTACACAAACCACTATAGTTTACCTTGCCCTGAACACAGTAAAACTACACAAACCACTATAAATTACCTTGCCCTGAACACAGTAAACTACACAATCCACTATAACTTACCTTGCTCTGAACACAGTAAAACTACACAATCCACTATACCTTACCATGCCCTGAAAACAGTAAAACTACACAATCCACTATAACTTAACTGGCCCTGATCACAGTAAAACTACACAATCCACTATAACTTACTTTGCCATGAACAGAGTAAAACTACACAATCCACTATAACTTACTTTGCCATGAACAGAGTAAAACTACACAATCCACTATAGCTTATCTTGCCCTGAAAACAGTAAAATTACACAATCCACTATAACTTACCTTGCCCTGAACACAGTAAAACTACACAATCCACTATAACTTAACTGGCCCTGAACACAGTAAAACTACACAATCCACTATAACTTACCTTGCTCTGAACACAGTAAAACTACACGATCCACTATAACTTACCTTGCCCGGAACAGAGTAAAACTACACAACCCACTATAACTTACCTTGCCCTGAACACAGTAAAACTACAAAATCCACTATAACTTACATTGCCCTGAACACAGTAAAACTACACAAACCACTATAAATTACCTTGCCCTGAACACAGTAAAACTACACAATCCACTATAGTTTACCTTGCCCTGAACACAGTCAAACTACACAATCCACTATAACTTACCTTGCCCTGAACACAGTAAAACTACTTAATTCACTATAACTTACCTTGCTCCGAACACAGTAAAACTACACAATCCACTATACCTTACCTTGCCCTGAACACAGTAAAAGTACACAATCCACTATAGTTTACCTTGCCCTGAACACAGTAAAACTACACAAACCACTATAGTTTACCTTGTCCTGAACACAGTAAAACTACACAAACCACTATAAATTACCTTGCCCTGAACACAGTAAACTACACAATCCACTATAACTTACCTTGCTCTGAACACAGTAAAACTACACAATCCACTATACCTTACCATGCCCTGAACACAGTAAAACTACACAATCCACTATAACTTAACTGGCCCTGAACACAGTAAACTACAGAATCCACTATAACTTACCTTGCCCAGAACAAATTAAAACTATGTAATCCAGTATACCTTACCTTGCCCTGAACACAGTAAAACTACACAATCCACTATAACTTACTTTGCCCTTAACACAGTAAAACTACACAAACCACTATAAATTACCTTGCCCTGAAAACAGTAAAACTACACAATCCACTATAAATTACCTTGCCCTGAAAACAGTAAAACTACACAATCCACTATAACTTAACTGGCCCTGAACACAGTAAAACTACACAATCCACTATAACTTAACTGGCCCTGAACACAGTAAAACTACACAATCCACTATAACTTAACTGGCCCTGAACACAGTAAAACTACACAATCCACTATAACTTAACTGGCCCTGAACACAGTAAAACTACACAATCCAGTATAACTTAACTGGCCATGAACACAGTAAAACTACACAATCCACTATAACTTACCTTGCTCTGAACACAGTAAAACTACACAATCCACTATAACTGAACTGGCCCTGAACACAGTAAAACTATACAATCCACTATAACTTAACTGACCCTGAACACATTAAAACTACACAATCTACTATAAGTTACCTTGCTCTGAACACAGTAAAACTACACAATCCACTATAACTTAACTGGCCCTGAACACAGTAAAACTACACCATCCACTATAACTTACATTGCCCTGAACACAGTAAAACTACACAAACCACCAGAAATTACCTTGCCCTGAACACAATAAAATTACACAATCCACTATAGTTTACCTTGCCCTGAACACAGTAAAACTACTTAATTCACTATAACTTACCTAGCCCTGAACACAGTAAAACTACACAATGCACTATACCTAACCTTGCCCTGAACACAGTAAAACTACACAATCCACTATAACTTACCTTGCCCAGAACAAATTAAAACTATGTGATCCACTATACCTTACCTTGCCCTGAACACAGTAAAACTACACAATCCACTATAGCTTACATTGCTCTGAACACAGTAAAACTACACAATCCACTATAGCTTACCTTGCCCTGAACACAGTAAAACTACACAATCCACTATAATTTACCTTACCCTGAACACAGTAAAACTACACAATCCACTATAACTTACCTTGCCCTGAACACAGTAAACTACATAATCCACTATAACTTACCTTGCCCAGAACAAAGTAAAACTACGTAATCCACTATAACTTACCTTGCCCTGAAAACAGTAAAACTACAGAATCCACTATAACTTACCTTGCTCTGATCACACTAAATCTGCACAATCAATATAACTTTTTTTGCCCTGAACACAGTAAAACTTCACAAACCACTATAAATTACCTTGCTCTAAACACAGTAAAGCTAGACAATCCACTATAACTTACCTTGCCCTGAACACAGTAAAACTACACAATCCACTATAACTTAACTGACCCTGAACACACTAAACTACAGAATCCACTATAACTTACCTTGCTCTGAACACAGGAAAACTACACAATCCACTATAACTTAACTGGCCACGAACACATTAAAACTACACAATCCACTATAACTTACCTTGCCCTGAACACAGTAAAACTACAAAATCCACTATAACTTACATTGCCCTGAACACAGTAAAACTACACAAACCACTATAAATTACCTTGCCCTGAACACAGTAAAACTACACAATCCACTATAGTTTACCTTGCCCTGAACACAGTCAAACTACACAATCCACTAGAACTTACCTTGCCCTGAACACAGTAAAACTACACAATCCACTATAACTTACCTTGCCCTGAACACAGTAAAACTACACAATCCACTATACCTTACCTTGCCCTGAACACAGTAAAACTACACAATCCACTATAACTTACGTTGCCCTGAACACAGTAAAACTACACAAAGCACTATAAATTACCTTGCCCTGAACACAGTAAAACTACACAATCCACTATAACTTACCTTGCCCTGAACACAGTAAAACTACACAATCCACTATACCTAACCTTGCCCTGAACACAGTAAAACTACACAATCCACTATAACTTACCTTGCTCTGAACACAGTAAATGTACACAATCCACTATACCTTACCTTGCCCTGAACACAGTAAAACTACACGATCCACTATATCTTAACTGGCCCTGAGCACAGTAAACTACAGAATCCACTATAACTTACCTTGCCCAGAACAAATTAAAACTACGTAATCCACTATACCGTACCTTGCCCTGAACACAGTAAAACTACACAATCCACTATAACTTACTTTGCCCTGAACACAGTAAATCTACACAAACAACTATAAATTACCTTGCTCTAAACACAGTAAAACTACACAATCCACTATAACTTACCTTGCCCTGAACACATTAATACTACACAATCCACTATAACATACCTTGCCCTGAACACAGTAAAACTACACAATCCACTATAAATTAACTTACCCTGAACACAGTAAAACTACACAATCCACTATACCTTACCATGCCCTGAACACAGTAAAACTACACAATCCACTATACCTTACCATGCCCTGAACACAGTAAAACTACACAATCCACTATAGCTTACCTTGCCCTGAACACAGAAAAACTAAACAATCCACTATAACTTACCTTGCCCTGAACACAGTAAAACTACACAATCCACTATAATCTACCTTGCTCTGAACACAGTAAACCTACACAATCCACTATAAATTACCTTGCCCTGAACACAGTAAAACTACACAATCCACTATAACTTACCATGCCCTGAACACAGTAAAACTACACAATCCACTATAACTTACATTGCTCTGAACACAGTAAAATTACACAAACCACTATAAATTACCTTGCACTGAACACAGTAAAACTACACAATCCACTATAGTTTACCTTGCCCTGAACACAGTAAAACTACACAATCCACTATAAATTACCTTGCCCTGAACACAGGAAAACTACACAATCCACTATAACTTACCTTGCCCTGGACACAGTAAAACTACACAATCCACTATAACTTAACTGGCCCTGAACACAGTAAAACTACACAATCCACTATAACTTAACTGGCCATGAACACAGTAAAACTACACAATCCACTATAACTTAACTGGCCCTGAACACAGTAAAACTACACAATCCAGTATAACTTAACTGGCCATGAACACAGTAAAACTACACAATCCACTATAACTTACCTTGCTCTGAACACAGTAAAACTACACAATCCACTATAACTGAACTGGCCCTGAACACAGTAAAACTATACAATCCACTATAACTTAACTGACCCTGAACACATTAAAACTACACAATCTACTATAAGTTACCTTGCTCTGAACACAGTAAAACTACACAATCCACTATAACTTAACTGGCCCTCAACACAGTAAAACTACACCATCCACTATAACTTACATTGCCCTGAACACAGTAAAACTACACAAACCACCAGAAATTACCTTGCCCTGAACACAATAAAACTACACAATCCACTATAACTTACCTTGCCCTGGACACAGTAAAACTACACAATCCACTATAACTTACCATGCTCTGAACACAGTAAAAACTACACGATCCACTATAACTTACCTTGCTGTGAACACAGTAAAACTACACAATCCACTATAACTTACCTTGCCCTGGACACAGTAAAACTACACAATCCACTATAACTTACCTTGCTCTGAACACAGTAAAACTACACAATCCACTATACCTTACCTTGCCCTGAACACAGTAAAACTACACAATCCACTATAGCTTACATTGCTCTGAACACAGTAAAACTACACAATCCATTATAGCTTACCTTGACCTGAAAACAGTGGAACTACACAATCCACTATTAATTACCTTCCTCTGAACACAGTAAAACTACACAATCCACTATAACTTACCTTGCTCTGAACACAGTAAAACTACACAATCCACTATAACTTACATTGCCCTGAACACAGTAAAACTACACAAACCACCAGAAATTACCTTGCCCTGAACACAATAAAATTACACAATCCACTATAGTTTACCTTGCCCTGAACACAGTAAAACTACTTAATTCACTATAACTTACCTAGCCCTGAACACAGTAAAACTACACAATGCACTATACCTAACCTTGCCCTGAACACAGTAAAACTACACAATCCACTATAACTTACCTTGCCCAGAACAAATTAAAACTATGTGATCCACTATACCTTACCTTGCCCTGAACACAGTAAAACTACACAATCCACTATAGCTTACATTGCTCTGAACACAGTAAAACTACACAATCCACTATAGCTTACCTTGCCCTGAACACAGTAAAACTACACAATCCACTATAATTTACCTTACCCTGAACACAGTAAAACTACACAATCCACTATAACTTACCTTGCCCTGAACACAGTAAACTACATAATCCACTATAACTTACCTTGCCCAGAACAAAGTAAAACTACGTAATCCACTATAACTTACCTTGCCCTGAAAACAGTAAAACTACAGAATCCACTATAACTTACCTTGCTCTGATCACACTAAATCTGCACAATCACTATAACTTTTTTTGCCCTGAACACAGTAAAACTTCACAAACCACTATAAATTACCTTGCTCTAAACACAGTAAAGCTAGACAATCCACTATAACTTACCTTGCCCTGAACACAGTAAAACTACACAATCCACTATAACTTAACTGACCCTGAACACACTAAACTACAGAATCCACTATAACTTACCTTGCTCTGAACACAGGAAAACTACACGATCCACTATAACTTAACTGGCCACGAACACATTAAAACTACACAATCCACTATAACTTACCTTGCCCTGAACACAGTAAAACTACAAAATCCACTATAACTTACATTGCCCTGAACACAGTAAAACTACACAAACCACTATAAATTACCTTGCCCTGAACACAGTAAAACTACACAATCCACTATAGTTTACCTTGCCCTGAACACAGTCAAACTACACAATCCACTAGAACTTACCTTGCCCTGAACACAGTAAAACTACACAATCCACTATAACTTACCTTGCCCTGAACACAGTAAAACTACACAATCCACTATACCTTACCTTGCCCTGAACACAGTAAAACTACACAATCCACTATAACTTACGTTGCCCTGAACACAGTAAAACTACACAAAGCACTATAAATTACCTTGCCCTGAACACAGTAAAACTACACAATCCACTATAACTTACCTTGCCCTGAACACAGTAAAACTACACAATCCACTATACCTAACCTTGCCCTGAACACAGTAAAACTACACAATCCACTATAACTTACCTTGCTCTGAACACAGTAAATGTACACAATCCACTATACCTTACCTTGCCCTGAACACAGTAAAACTACACGATCCACTATATCTTAACTGGCCCTGAGCACAGTAAACTACAGAATCCACTATAACTTACCTTGCCCAGAACAAATTAAAACTACGTAATCCACTATACCGTACCTTGCCCTGAACACAGTAAAACTACACAATCCACTATAACTTACTTTGCCCTGAACACAGTAAATCTACACAAACAACTATAAATTACCTTGCTCTAAACACAGTAAAACTACACAATCCACTATAACTTACCTTGCCCTGAACACATTAATACTACACAATCCACTATAACATACCTTGCCCTGAACACAGTAAAACTACACAATCCACTATAAATTAACTTACCCTGAACACAGTAAAACTACACAATCCACTATACCTTACCATGCCCTGAACACAGTAAAACTACACAATCCACTATACCTTACCATGCCCTGAACAAAGTAAAACTACACAATCCACTATAGCTTACCTTGCCCTGAACACAGAAAAACTAAACAATCCACTATAACTTACCTTGCCCTGAACACAGTAAAACTACACAATCCACTATAACCTACCTTGCTCTGAACACAGTAAACCTACACAATCCACTATAAATTACCTTGCCCTGAACACAGTAAAACTACACAATCCACTATAACTTACCATGCCCTGAACACAGTAAAACTACACAATCCACTATAACTTACATTGCTCTGAACACAGTAAAATTACACAAACCACTATAAATTACCTTGCACTGAACACAGTAAAACTACACAATCCACTATAGTTTACCTTGCCCTGAACACAGTAAAACTACACAATCCACTATAAATTACCTTGCCCTGAACACAGGAAAACTACACAATCCACTATAACTTACCTTGCCCTGGACACAGTAAAACTACACAATCCACTATAACTTAACTGGCCCTGAACACAGTAAAACTACACAATCCACTATAACTTAACTGGCCATGAACACAGTAAAACTACACAATCCACTATAACTTAACTGGCCCTGAACACAGTAAAACTACACAATCCAGTATAACTTAACTGGCCATGAACACAGTAAAACTACACAATCCACTATAACTTACCTTGCTCTGAACACAGTAAAACTACACAATCCACTATAACTGAACTGGCCCTGAACACAGTAAAACTATACAATCCACTATAACTTAACTGACCCTGAACACATTAAAACTACACAATCTACTATAAGTTACCTTGCTCTGAACACAGTAAAACTACACAATCCACTATAACTTAACTGGCCCTCAACACAGTAAAACTACACCATCCACTATAACTTACATTGCCCTGAACACAGTAAAACTACACAAACCACCAGAAATTACCTTGCCCTGAACACAATAAAATTACACAATCCACTATAGTTTACCTTGCCCTGAACACAGTAAAACTACTTAATTCACTATAACTTACCTAGCCCTGAACACAGTAAAACTACACAATGCACTATACCTAACCTTGCCCTGAACACAGTAAAACTACACAATCCACTATAACTTACCTTGCCCAGAACAAATTAAAACTATGTGATCCACTATACCTTACCTTGCCCTGAACACAGTAAAACTACACAATCCACTATAGCTTACATTGCTCTGAACACAGTAAAACTACACAATCCACTATAGCTTACCTTGCCCTGAACACAGTAAAACTACACAATCCACTATAATTTACCTTACCCTGAACACAGTAAAACTACACAATCCACTATAACTTACCTTGCCCTGAACACAGTAAACTACATAATCCACTATAACTTACCTTGCCCAGAACAAAGTAAAACTACGTAATCCACTATAACTTACCTTGCCCTGAAAACAGTAAAACTACAGAATCCACTATAACTTACCTTGCTCTGATCACACTAAATCTGCACAATCACTATAACTTTTTTTGCCCTGAACACAGTAAAACTTCACAAACCACTATAAATTACCTTGCTCTAAACACAGTAAAGCTAGACAATCCACTATAACTTACCTTGCCCTGAACACAGTAAAACTACACAATCCACTATAACTTAACTGACCCTGAACACACTAAACTACAGAATCCACTATAACTTACCTTGCTCTGAACACAGGAAAACTACACGATCCACTATAACTTAACTGGCCACGAACACATTAAAACTACACAATCCACTATAACTTACCTTGCCCTGAACACAGTAAAACTACAAAATCCACTATAACTTACATTGCCCTGAACACAGTAAAACTACACAAACCACTATAAATTACCTTGCCCTGAACACAGTAAAACTACACAATCCACTATAGTTTACCTTGCCCTGAACACAGTCAAACTACACAATCCACTAGAACTTACCTTGCCCTGAACACAGTAAAACTACACAATCCACTATAACTTACCTTGCCCTGAACACAGTAAAACTACACAATCCACTATACCTTACCTTGCCCTGAACACAGTAAAACTACACAATCCACTATAACTTACGTTGCCCTGAACACAGTAAAACTACACAAAGCACTATAAATTACCTTGCCCTGAACACAGTAAAACTACACAATCCACTATAACTTACCTTGCCCTGAACACAGTAAAACTACACAATCCACTATACCTAACCTTGCCCTGAACACAGTAAAACTACACAATCCACTATAACTTACCTTGCTCTGAACACAGTAAATGTACACAATCCACTATACCTTACCTTGCCCTGAACACAGTAAAACTACACGATCCACTATATCTTAACTGGCCCTGAGCACAGTAAACTACAGAATCCACTATAACTTACCTTGCCCAGAACAAATTAAAACTACGTAATCCACTATACCGTACCTTGCCCTGAACACAGTAAAACTACACAATCCACTATAACTTACTTTGCCCTGAACACAGTAAATCTACACAAACAACTATAAATTACCTTGCTCTAAACACAGTAAAACTACACAATCCACTATAACTTACCTTGCCCTGAACACATTAATACTACACAATCCACTATAACATACCTTGCCCTGAACACAGTAAAACTACACAATCCACTATAAATTAACTTACCCTGAACACAGTAAAACTACACAATCCACTATACCTTACCATGCCCTGAACACAGTAAAACTACACAATCCACTATACCTTACCATGCCCTGAACACAGTAAAACTACACAATCCACTATAGCTTACCTTGCCCTGAACACAGAAAAACTAAACAATCCACTATAACTTACCTTGCCCTGAACACAGTAAAACTACACAATCCACTATAACCTACCTTGCTCTGAACACAGTAAACCTACACAATCCACTATAAATTACCTTGCCCTGAACACAGTAAAACTACACAATCCACTATAACTTACCATGCCCTGAACACAGTAAAACTACACAATCCACTATAACTTACATTGCTCTGAACACAGTAAAATTACACAAACCACTATAAATTACCTTGCACTGAACACAGTAAAACTACACAATCCACTATAGTTTACCTTGCCCTGAACACAGTAAAACTACACAATCCACTATAAATTACCTTGCCCTGAACACAGGAAAACTACACAATCCACTATAACTTACCTTGCCCTGGACACAGTAAAACTACACAATCCACTATAACTTACCTTGCTCTGAACACAGTAAAAACTACACGATCCACTATAACTTACCTTGCTGTGAACACAGTAAAACTACACAATCCACTATAACTTACCTTGCCCTGGACACAGTAAAACTACACAATCCACTATAACTTACCTTGCTCTGAACACAGTAAAACTACACAATCCACTATACCTTACCTTGCCCTGAACACAGTAAAACTACACAATCCACTATAGCTTACATTGCTCTGAACACAGTAAAACTACACAATCCATTATAGCTTACCTTTACCTGAAAACAGTGGAACTACACAATCCACTATTAATTACCTTCCTCTGAACACAGTAAAACTACACAATCCACTATAACTT
Organism: Eledone cirrhosa; assembly: GCA_964016885.1. Lineage (NCBI taxonomy): Eukaryota > Metazoa > Mollusca > Cephalopoda > Octopoda > Eledonidae > Eledone > Eledone cirrhosa. Next base: position 110,947,654 of record OZ024744.1, read on the forward strand.
ACCTTGCTCTGAACACAGTAAAACTACACAATCCACTATAACTTACCTTGCTCTGAACGCAGTAAAACTACACAATCCACTATAACTTACGTTGCCATGAACACAGTAAAATTACACAATCCACTATAACTTACCTTGCACTGAACACAGTAAAACTACACAATCCACTATAGTTTACCTTGCCCTGAACAGAGTAAAACTACTTAATTCACTATAACTTACCTTGCTCTGAACACAGTAAAACTACACAATCCACTATAGCTTACCTTGCCCTGAACACAGTAAAACTACACAATCCACTATAGCTTACATTGCTCTGAACACAGTAAAACTACACAATCCACTATAAATTACCTTGCTCTGAACACAGAATAACTACACAATCCACTATAACTTAACTGACCCTGAACACAGTAAAACTACACAATCCACTATTACTTACCTTGCTCTGAACACAGAAAAACTACACAATCCACTATAACTTACTTTGCCATGAACACATTAAAACTACACAATCCACTATAACTTACCTTGCACTGAACACAGTAAAACTACACAATACACTATAAATTACCTTGTTCTGAACACAGTAAAACTACACATTCCACTCTAACTTACCTTGCCCAGAATAAAGTAAAACTACGTAATCCACTATACCTTACCTTGCCCTGAACACAGTGAAACTACACAATCCACTATAACTTACCTTGCTCTGAACACAGTAAAACTACACAATCCACTATACCTTACCTTGCCCTGAACACAGTAAAACTACATAATCCACTATAGCTTACCTTGCCCTGAACACAATAAAACTACACAATCCACTATAAATTACCTTGCCCTGAAAACAGTAGAACTACACAATCCACTATAAATTACCTTGCTCTGAACACAATAAAACTACACAATCCACTATAACTTAACTGGCCCTGAACACAGTAAAACTACACAATCCACTATAACTTACCTTGCCCTGAACACAGTAAAACTACACAATCCACTATAACAAACATTGCCCTGAACACGGTAAAACTACACAAACCACTATAAATTACCTTGCCCTGAACACAGTAAAACTACATAATCCACTATAGTTTACCTTGCCCTGAACACAATAAAACTACACAATCCACTATAAATTACCTTGCCATGAACACAGTAAAACTACACAATCCTCTATAACTTACCTTGCTGTGAACACAGTAAAACTACACAATCCACTATGCCTTACCTTGCCCTGAACACAGTAAAACTACACAATCCACTATTACTTACATTGCTCTGAACACAGAAAAACTACACAATCCACTATAACTTACTTTGCCATGAACACAGTAAAACTACACGATCCACTACAACTTACCTTGCACTGAACACAGTAAAACTACACAATCCACTATAAATTACCTTCCTCTGAACACAGTAAAACTACACAATCCACTATAACTTAACTGGCCCTGAACACAGTAACACTACACATATCCACTCTAACTTACCTTGCCCAGAACAAAGTATAACTACGTAATCCACTATACCTTACCTTGCCCTGAACACAGTAAAACTACACAATCCACTATAGCTTACATTGCCCTGAAAACAGTAAAACTACACAATCCACTATAAATTACCTTGCCCTGAAAACAGTAAAACTACACAATCCACTATAACTTAACTGGCCCTGAACACAGTAAAACTACACAATCCACTATAACTTAACTGGCCCTGAACACAGTAAAACTACACAATCCACTATAACTTAACTGGCCCTGAACACAGTAAAACTACACAATCCACTATAACTTAACTGGCCCTGAACATAGTAAAACTACACAATCCACTATAACTTAACTGGCCCTGAACACAGTAAAACTACACAATCCACTATAACTTAACTGACCCTGAACACAGTAAAACTACACAATCCAGTATAACTTAACTGGCCATGAACACAGTAAAACTACACAATCCACTATAACTTAACTGGTCCTGAACACACTAAACTACAGAATCCACTATAACTTACCTTGCTCTGAACACAGTAAAACTACACAATCCACTATAACTTAACTGGCCCTGAACACAGTAAAACTACACCATCCACTATAACTTACATTGCCCTGAACACAGTAAAACTACACAAACCACCAGAAATTACCTTGCCCTAAACACAATAAAATTACACAATCCACTATAGTTTACCTTGCCCTGAACACCATAAAACTACTTAATTCACTATAACTTACCTAGCCCTGAACACAGTAAAACTACACAATGCACTATACCTAACCTTGCCCTCAACACAGTAAAACTACACAATCCACTATAACTTACCTTGCCCAGAACAAATTAAAACTATGTGATCCACTATACCTTACCTTGCCCTGAACACAGTAAAACTACACAATCCACTATAGCTTACATTGCTCTGAACACAGTAAAACTACACAATCCACTATAGCTTACCTTGCCCTGAACACAGTAAAACTACACAATCCACTATAATTTACCTTACCCTGAACACAGTAAAACTACACAATCCACTATAACTTACCTTGCCCTGAACACAGTAAACTACATAATCCACTATAACTTACCTTGCCCAGAACAAAGTAAAACTACGTAATCCACTATAACTTACCTTGCCCTGAAAACAGTAAAACTACAGAATCCACTATAACTTACCTTGCTCTGATCACACTAAATCTGCACAATCACTATAACTTTTTTTGCCCTGAACACAGTAAAACTTCACAAACCACTATAAATTACCTTGCTCTAAACACAGTAAAGCTAGACAATCCACTATAACTTACCTTGCCCTGAACACAGTAAAACTACACAATCCACTATAACTTAACTGACCCTGAACACACTAAACTACAGAATCCACTATAACTTACCTTGCTCTGAACACAGGAAAACTACACAATCCACTATAACTTAACTGGGCCTGAACACAGTAAAACTACACAATTCACTATAAGTTACCTTGCTCTGAACACAGTAAAACTACACAATCCACTATAACTTAACTGGCCATGAACACAGTAAAACTACACAATCCACTATAACTTACCTTGCCCTGAACACAGTAAAACTACAAAATCCACTATAACTTACATTGCCCTGAACTCAGTAAAACTACACAAACCACTATAAATTACCTTGCCCTGAACACAGTAAAACTACACAATCCACTATAGTTTACCTTGCCCTGAACACAGTCAAACTACACAATCCACTATAACTTACCTTGCCCTGAACACAGTAAAACTACACAATCCACTATAACTGACCTTGCCCTGAACACAGTAAAACTACACAATCCACTATACCTTACCTTGCCCTGAACACAGTAAAACTACACAATCCACTATAACTTACGTTGCCCTGAACACAGTAAAACTACACAAACCACTATAAATTACCTTGCCCTGAACACAGTAAAACTACACAATCCACTATACCTTACCTTGCCCTGAACACAGTAATACTACTTAATTCACTATAACTTACCTTGCCCTGAACACAGTAAAACTACACAATCCACTATACCTAACCTTGCCCTGAACACAGTAAAACTACACAATCCACTATAACATACCTTGCTCTGAACACAGTAAAAGTACACAATCCACTATACCTTACCTTGCCCTGAACACAGTAAAACTACACGATCCACTATATCTTAACTGGCCCTGAGCACAGTAAACTACAGAATCCACTATAACTTACCTTGCCCAGAACAAATTAAAACTACGTAATCCACTATACCGTACCTTGCCCTGAACACAGTAAAACTACACAATCCACTATAACTTACTTTGCCCTGAACACAGTAAATCTACACAAACAACTATAAATTACCTTGCTCTAAACATAGTAAAACTACACAATCCACTATAACTTACCTTGCCCTGAACACATTAATACTACACAATCCACTATAACATACCTTGCCCTGAACACAGTAAAACTACACAATCCACTATAAATTACCTTACCCTGAACACAGTAAAACTACACAATCCACTATACCTTACCATGCCCTGAACACAGTAAAACTACACAATCCACTATACCTTACCATGCCCTGAACACAGTAAAACTACACAATCCACTATAGCTTACCTTGCCCTGAACACAGAAAAACTAAACAATCCACTATAACTTACCTTGCCCTGAACACAGTAAAACTACACAATCCACTATAACCTACCTTGCCCTGAACACAGTAAAACTACACAATCCACTATAACTTACATTGCCCTGAACACAGTAAAATTACACAATCCACTATAACTTACCTTGCTCTGAACACAGTAAACCTACACAATCCACTATAAATTACCTTGCCCTGAACACAGTAAAACTACATAATCCACTATAGCTTACCTTGCCCTGAACACAATAAAACTACACAATCCACTATAAATTACCTTGCCCTGAAAACAGTAGAACTACACAATCCACTATAAATTACCTTGCTCTGAACACAATAAAACTACACAATCCACTATAACTTAACTGGCCCTGAACACAGTAAAACTACACAATCCACTATAACTTACCTTGCCCTGAACACAGTAAAACTACACAATCCACTATAACAAACATTGCCCTGAACACGGTAAAACTACACAAACCACTATAAATTACCTTGCCCTGAACACAGTAAAACTACATAATCCACTATAGTTTACCTTGCCCTGAACACAATAAAACTACACAATCCACTATAAATTACCTTGCCATGAACACAGTAAAACTACACAATCCTCTATAACTTACCTTGCTGTGAACACAGTAAAACTACACAATCCACTATGCCTTACCTTGCCCTGAACACAGTAAAACTACACAATCCACTATTACTTACATTGCTCTGAACACAGAAAAACTACACAATCCACTATAACTTACTTTGCCATGAACACAGTAAAACTACACGATCCACTACAACTTACCTTGCACTGAACACAGTAAAACTACACAATCCACTATAAATTACCTTCCTCTGAACACAGTAAAACTACACAATCCACTATAACTTAACTGGCCCTGAACACAGTAACACTACACATATCCACTCTAACTTACCTTGCCCAGAACAAAGTATAACTACGTAATCCACTATACCTTACCTTGCCCTGAACACAGTAAAACTACACAATCCACTATAGCTTACATTGCCCTGAAAACAGTAAAACTACACAATCCACTATAAATTACCTTGCCCTGAAAACAGTAAAACTACACAATCCACTATAACTTAACTGGCCCTGAACACAGTAAAACTACACAATCCACTATAACTTAACTGGCCCTGAACACAGTAAAACTACACAATCCACTATAACTTAACTGGCCCTGAACACAGTAAAACTACACAATCCACTATAACTTAACTGGCCCTGAACATAGTAAAACTACACAATCCACTATAACTTAACTGGCCCTGAACACAGTAAAACTACACAATCCACTATAACTTAACTGACCCTGAACACAGTAAAACTACACAATCCAGTATAACTTAACTGGCCATGAACACAGTAAAACTACACAATCCACTATAACTTAACTGGTCCTGAACACACTAAACTACAGAATCCACTATAACTTACCTTGCTCTGAACACAGTAAAACTACACAATCCACTATAACTTAACTGGCCCTGAACACAGTAAAACTACACCATCCACTATAACTTACATTGCCCTGAACACAGTAAAACTACACAAACCACCAGAAATTACCTTGCCCTAAACACAATAAAATTACACAATCCACTATAGTTTACCTTGCCCTGAACACCATAAAACTACTTAATTCACTATAACTTACCTAGCCCTGAACACAGTAAAACTACACAATGCACTATACCTAACCTTGCCCTCAACACAGTAAAACTACACAATCCACTATAACTTACCTTGCCCAGAACAAATTAAAACTATGTGATCCACTATACCTTACCTTGCCCTGAACACAGTAAAACTACACAATCCACTATAGCTTACATTGCTCTGAACACAGTAAAACTACACAATCCACTATAGCTTACCTTGCCCTGAACACAGTAAAACTACACAATCCACTATAATTTACCTTACCCTGAACACAGTAAAACTACACAATCCACTATAACTTACCTTGCCCTGAACACAGTAAACTACATAATCCACTATAACTTACCTTGCCCAGAACAAAGTAAAACTACGTAATCCACTATAACTTACCTTGCCCTGAAAACAGTAAAACTACAGAATCCACTATAACTTACCTTGCTCTGATCACACTAAATCTGCACAATCACTATAACTTTTTTTGCCCTGAACACAGTAAAACTTCACAAACCACTATAAATTACCTTGCTCTAAACACAGTAAAGCTAGACAATCCACTATAACTTACCTTGCCCTGAACACAGTAAAACTACACAATCCACTATAACTTAACTGACCCTGAACACACTAAACTACAGAATCCACTATAACTTACCTTGCTCTGAACACAGGAAAACTACACAATCCACTATAACTTAACTGGGCCTGAACACAGTAAAACTACACAATTCACTATAAGTTACCTTGCTCTGAACACAGTAAAACTACACAATCCACTATAACTTAACTGGCCATGAACACAGTAAAACTACACAATCCACTATAACTTACCTTGCCCTGAACACAGTAAAACTACAAAATCCACTATAACTTACATTGCCCTGAACTCAGTAAAACTACACAAACCACTATAAATTACCTTGCCCTGAACACAGTAAAACTACACAATCCACTATAGTTTACCTTGCCCTGAACACAGTCAAACTACACAATCCACTATAACTTACCTTGCCCTGAACACAGTAAAACTACACAATCCACTATAACTGACCTTGCCCTGAACACAGTAAAACTACACAATCCACTATACCTTACCTTGCCCTGAACACAGTAAAACTACACAATCCACTATAACTTACGTTGCCCTGAACACAGTAAAACTACACAAACCACTATAAATTACCTTGCCCTGAACACAGTAAAACTACACAATCCACTATACCTTACCTTGCCCTGAACACAGTAATACTACTTAATTCACTATAACTTACCTTGCCCTGAACACAGTAAAACTACACAATCCACTATACCTAACCTTGCCCTGAACACAGTAAAACTACACAATCCACTATAACATACCTTGCTCTGAACACAGTAAAAGTACACAATCCACTATACCTTACCTTGCCCTGAACACAGTAAAACTACACGATCCACTATATCTTAACTGGCCCTGAGCACAGTAAACTACAGAATCCACTATAACTTACCTTGCCCAGAACAAATTAAAACTACGTAATCCACTATACCGTACCTTGCCCTGAACACAGTAAAACTACACAATCCACTATAACTTACTTTGCCCTGAACACAGTAAATCTACACAAACAACTATAAATTACCTTGCTCTAAACATAGTAAAACTACACAATCCACTATAACTTACCTTGCCCTGAACACATTAATACTACACAATCCACTATAACATACCTTGCCCTGAACACAGTAAAACTACACAATCCACTATAAATTACCTTACCCTGAACACAGTAAAACTACACAATCCACTATACCTTACCATGCCCTGAACACAGTAAAACTACACAATCCACTATACCTTACCATGCCCTGAACACAGTAAAACTACACAATCCACTATAGCTTACCTTGCCCTGAACACAGAAAAACTAAACAATCCACTATAACTTACCTTGCCCTGAACACAGTAAAACTACACAATCCACTATAACCTACCTTGCCCTGAACACAGTAAAACTACACAATCCACTATAACTTACATTGCCCTGAACACAGTAAAATTACACAATCCACTATAACTTACCTTGCTCTGAACACAGTAAACCTACACAATCCACTATAAATTACCTTGCCCTGAACACAGTAAAACTACACAATCCACTATAACTTACCATGCCCTGAACACAGTAAAACTACACAATCCACTATAACTTACATTGCCCTGAACACAGTAAAATTACACAAACCACTATAAATTACCTTGCACTGAACACAGTAAAACTACACAATCCACTATAGTTTACCTTGCCCTGAACCCAGTAAAACTACACAATCCACTATAAATTACCTTGCCCTGAACACAGGAAAACTACACAATCCACTATAACTTACCTTGCCCTGGACACAGTAAAACTACACAATCCACTATAACTTACCTTGCTCTGAACACAGTAAAACTACACAATCCACTATAACTTACCTTGCTGTGAACACAGTAAAACTACACCATCCACTATAACTTACCTTGCCCTGAACACAGTAAAACTACACGATCCACTATAACTTACCTTGCTCTGAACACAGTAAAACTACACAATCCACTATACCTTACCTTGCCCTGAACACAGTAAAACTACACAATCCACTATAGCTTACATTGCTCTGAACACAGTAAAACTACACAATCCATTATAACTTACCTTGCCCTGAAAATAGTGGAACTACACAATCCACTATTAATTACCTTCCTCTGAACACAGTAAAACTACACAATCCACTATACCTTACCTTGCTCTGAACACAGTAAAACTACACAATCCACTATAACTTACCTTGCTCTGAACGCAGTAAAACTACACAATCCACTATAACTTACGTTGCCATGAACACAGCAAAATTACACAATCCACTATAACTTACCTTGCACTGAACACAGTAAAACTACACAATCCACTATAGTTTACCTTGCCCTGAACACAGTAAAACTACTTAATTCACTATAACTTACCTTGCTCTGAACACAGTAAAACTACACAATCCACTATAGCTTACCTTGCCCTGAACACAGTAAAACTACACAATCCACTATAGCTTACATTGCTCTGAACACAGTAAAACTACACAATCCACTATAAATTACCTTGCTCTGAACACAGAATAACTACACAATCCACTATAACTTAACTGGCCCTGAACACAGTAAAACTACACAATCCACTATTACTTACCTTGCTCTGAACACAGAAAAACTACACAATCCACTATAACTTACTTTGCCATGAACACATTAAAACTACACAATCCACTATAACTTACCTTGCACTGAACACAGTAAAACTACACAATACACTATAAAATACCTTGTTCTGAACACAGTAAAACTACACATTCCACTCTAACTTACCTTGCCCAGAACAAAGTAAAACTACGTAATCCACTATACCTTACCTTGCCCTGAACACAGTGAAACTACACAATCCACTATAACTTACCTTGCTCTGAACACAGTAAAACTACACAATCCACTATACCTTACCTTGCCCTGAACACAGTAAAACTACATAATCCACTATAGCTTACTTTGCCCTGAACACAATAAAACTACACAATCCACTATAAATTACCTTGCCCTGAAAACAGTAGAACTACACAATCCACTATAGATTACCTTGCTCTGAACACAATAAAACTACACAATCCACTATAACTTAACTGGCCCTGAACACAGTAAAACTACACAATCCACTATAACTTACCTTGCCCTGAACACAGTAAAACTACACAATCCACTATAACATACCTTGCTCTGAACACAGTAAAAGTACACAATCCACTATACCTTACCTTGCCCTGAACACAGTAAAACTACACGATCCACTATAACTTACCTTGCCCTGAACACAGTAAAACTACACAATCCACTATAACTTACCTTGCCCTGAACACAGTAAAACTACACAATCCACTATACCTTACCTTGCCCTGAACACAGTAAAACTACACAATCCACTATAACTTACGTTGCCCTGAACACAGTAAAACTACACAAACCACTATAAATTACCTTGCCCTGAACACAGTAAAACTACACAATCCACTATACCTTACCTTGCCCTGAACACAGTAATACTACTTAATTCACTATAACTTACCTTGCCCTGAACACAGTAAAACTACACAATCCACTATACCTAACCTTGCCCTGAACACAGTAAAACTACACAATCCACTATAACATACCTTGCTCTGAACACAGTAAAAGTACACAATCCACTATACCTTACCTTGCCCTGAACACAGTAAAACTACACGATCCACTATATCTTAACTGGCCCTGAGCACAGTAAACTACAGAATCCACTATAACTTACCTTGCCCAGAACAAATTAAAACTACGTAATCCACTATACCGTACCTTGCCCTGAACACAGTAAAACTACACAATCCACTATAACTTACTTTGCCCTGAACACAGTAAATCTACACAAACAACTATAAATTACCTTGCTCTAAACACAGTAAAACTACACAATCCACTATAACTTACCTTGCCCTGAACACATTAATACTACACAATCCACTATAACATACCTTGCCCTGAACACAGTAAAACTACGCAATCCACTATAAATTACCTTACCCTGAACACAGTAAAACTACACAATCCACTATACCTTACCATGCCCTGAACACAGTAAAACTACACAATCCACTATACCTTACCATGCCCTGAACACAGTAAAACTACACAATCCACTATAGCTTACCTTGCCCTGAACACAGAAAAACTAAACAATCCACTATAACTTACCTTGCCCTGAACACAGTAAAACTACACAATCCACTATAACCTACCTTGCTCTGAACACAGTAAACCTACACAATCCACTATAAATTACCTTGCCCTGAACACAGTAAAACTACACAATCCACTATAACTTACCATGCCCTGAACACAGTAAAACTACACAATCCACTATAACTTACATTGCCCTGAACACAGTAAAATTACACAAACCACTATAAATTACCTTGCCCTGAACCCAGTAAAACTACACAATCCACTATAAATTACCTTGCCCTGAACACAGGAAAACTACACAATCCACTATAACTTACCTTGCCCTGGACACAGTAAAACTACACAATCCACTATAACTTACCTTGCTCTGAACACAGTAAAACTACACAATCCACTATAACTTACCTTGCTGTGAACACAGTAAAACTACACAATCCACTATAACTTACCTTGCCCTGGACACAGTAAAACTACACAATCCACTATAACTTACCTTGCTCTGAACACAGTAAAACTACACAATCCACTATACCTTACCTTGCCCTGAACACAGTAAAACTACACAATCCACTATAGCTTACATTGCTCTGAACACAGTAAAACTACACAATCCATTATAGCTTACCTTGCCCTGAAAACAGTGGAACTACACAATCCACTATTAATTACCTTCCTCTGAACACAGTAAAACTACACAATCCACTATAACTTACCTTGCTCTGAACACAGTAAAACTACACAATCCACTATAACTTACCTTGCTCTGAACGCAGTAAAACTACACAATCCACTATAACTTACGTTGCCATGAACACAGCAAAATTACACAATCCACTATAACTTACCTTGCACTGAACACAGTAAAACTACACAATCCACTATAGTATACCTTGCCCTGAACACAGTAAAACTACTTAATTCACTATAACTTACCTTGCTCTGAAGACAGTAAAACTACACAATCCACTATAGCTTACCTTGCCCTGAACATAGTAAAACTACACAATCCACTATAGCTTACATTGCTCTGAACACAGTAAAACTACACAATCCACTATAAATTACCTTGCTCTGAACACAGAATAACTACACAATCCACTATAACTTAACTGGCCCTGAACACAGTAAAACTACACAATCCACTATTACTTACCTTGCTCTGAACACAGAAAAACTACACAATCCACTATAACTTACTTTGCCATGAACACATTAAAACTACACAATCCACTATAGCTTACTTTGCCCTGAACACAATAAAACTACACAATCCACTATAAATTACCTTGCCCTGAAAACAGTAGAACTACACAATCCACTATAGATTACCTTGCTCTGAACACAATAAAACTACACAATCCACTATAACTTAACTGGCCCTGAACACAGTAAAACTACACAATCCACTATAACTTACCTTGCCCTGAACACAGTAAAACTACACAATCCACTATAACATACCTTGCTCTGAACACAGTAAAAGTACACAATCCACTATACCTTACCTTGCCCTGAACACAGTAAAACTACACGATCCACTATAACTTACCTTGCCCTGAACACAGTAAAACTACACAATCCACTATAACTTACCTTGCCCTGAACACAGTAAAACTACACAATCCACTATACCTTACCTTGCCCTGAACACAGTAAAACTACACAATCCACTATAACTTACGTTGCCCTGAACACAGTAAAACTACACAAACCACTATAAATTACCTTGCCCTGAACACAGTAAAACTACACAATCCACTATACCTTACCTTGCCCTGAACACAGTAATACTACTTAATTCACTATAACTTACCTTGCCCTGAACACAGTAAAACTACACAATCCACTATACCTAACCTTGCCCTGAACACAGTAAAACTACACAATCCACTATAACATACCTTGCTCTGAACACAGTAAAAGTACACAATCCACTATACCTTACCTTGCCCTGAACACAGTAAAACTACACGATCCACTATATCTTAACTGGCCCTGAGCACAGTAAACTACAGAATCCACTATAACTTACCTTGCCCAGAACAAATTAAAACTACGTAATCCACTATACCGTACCTTGCCCTGAACACAGTAAAACTACACAATCCACTATAACTTACTTTGCCCTGAACACAGTAAATCTACACAAACAACTATAAATTACCTTGCTCTAAACACAGTAAAACTACACAATCCACTATAACTTACCTTGCCCTGAACACATTAATACTACACAATCCACTATAACATACCTTGCCCTGAACACAGTAAAACTACGCAATCCACTATAAATTACCTTACCCTGAACACAGTAAAACTACACAATCCACTATACCTTACCATGCCCTGAACACAGTAAAACTACACAATCCACTATACCTTACCATGCCCTGAACACAGTAAAACTACACAATCCACTATAGCTTACCTTGCCCTGAACACAGAAAAACTAAACAATCCACTATAACTTACCTTGCCCTGAACACAGTAAAACTACACAATCCACTATAACCTACCTTGCTCTGAACACAGTAAACCTACACAATCCACTATAAATTACCTTGCCCTGAACACAGTAAAACTACACAATCCACTATAACTTACCATGCCCTGAACACAGTAAAACTACACAATCCACTATAACTTACATTGCCCTGAACACAGTAAAATTACACAAACCACTATAAATTACCTTGCACTGAACACAGTAAAACTACACAATCCACTATAGTTTACCTTGCCCTGAACCCAGTAAAACTACACAATCCACTATAAATTACCTTGCCCTGAACACAGGAAAACTACACAATCCACTATAACTTACCTTGCCCTGGACACAGTAAAACTACACAATCCACTATAACTTACCTTGCTCTGAACACAGTAAAACTACACAATCCACTATAACTTACCTTGTTGTGAACACAGTAAAACTACACAATCCACTATAACTTACCTTGCCCTGGACACAGTAAAACTACACAATCCACTATAACTTACCTTGCTCTGAACACAGTAAAACTACACAATCCACTATACCTTACCTTGCCCTGAACACAGTAAAACTACACAATCCACTATAGCTTACATTGCTCTGAACACAGTAAAACTACACAATCCATTATAGCTTACCTTGCCCTGAAAACAGTGGAACTACACAATCCACTATTAATTACCTTCCTCTGAACACAGTAAAACTACACAATCCACTATAACTTACCTTGCTCTGAACACAGTAAAACTACACAATCCACTATAACTTACCTTGCTCTGAACGCAGTAAAACTACACAATCCACTATAACTTACGTTGCCATGAACACAGCAAAATTACACAATCCACTATAACTTCACCTTGCACTGAACACAGTAAAACTACACAATCCACTATAGTATACCTTGCCCTGAACACAGTAAAACTACTTAATTCACTATAACTTACCTTGCTCTGAACACAGTAAAACTACACAATCCACTATAGCTTACCTTGCTCTGAACATAGTAAAACTACACAATCCACTATAGCTTACATTGCTCTGAACACAGTAAAACTACACAATCCACTATAAATTACCTTGCTCTGAACACAGAATAACTACACAATCCACTATAACTTAACTGGCCCTGAACACAGTAAAACTACACAATCCACTATTACTTACCTTGCTCTGAACACAGAAAAACTACACAATCCACTATAACTTACTTTGCCATGAACACATTAAAACTACACAATCCACTATAACTTACCTTGCACTGAACACAGTAAAACTACACAATACACTATAAATTACCTTGTTCTGAACACAGTAAAACTACACATTCCACTCTAACTTACCTTGCCCAGAACAAAGTAAAACTACGTAATCCACTATACCTTACCTTGCCCTGAACACAGTGAAACTACACAATCCACTATAACTTACCTTGCTCTGAACACAGTAAAACTACACAATCCACTATACCTTACCTTGCCCTGAACACAGTAAAACTACATAATCCACTATAGCTTACCTTGCCCTGAACACAATAAAACTACACAATCCACTATAAATTACCTTGCCCTGAAAACAGTAGAACTACACAATCCACTATAGATTACCTTGCTCTGAACACAATAAAACTACACAATCCACTATAACTTAACTGGCCCTGAACACAGTAAAACTACACAATCCACTATAACTTACCTTGCCCTGAACACAGTAAAACTACACAATCCACTATAACATACCTTGCTCTGAACACAGTAAAAGTACACAATCCACTATACCTTACCTTGCCCTGAACACAGTAAAACTACACGATCCACTATATCTTAACTGGCCCTGAGCACAGTAAACTACAGAATCCACTATAACTTACCTTGCCCAGAACAAATTAAAACTACGTAATCCACTATACCGTACCTTGCCCTGAACACAGTAAAACTACAAAATCCACTATAACTTACATTGCCCTGAACTCAGTAAAACTACACAAACCACTATAAATTACCTTGCCCTGAACACAGTAAAACTACACAATCCACTATAGTTTACCTTGCCCTGAACACAGTCAAACTACACAATCCACTATAACTTACCTTGCCCTGAACACAGTAAAACTACACAATCCACTATAACTTACCTTGCCCTGAACACAGTAAAACTACACAATCCACTATACCTTACCTTGCCCTGAACACAGTAAAACAACACAATCCACTATAACTTACGTTGCCCTGAACACAGTAAAACTACACAAACCACTACAAATTACCTTGCCCTGAACACAGTAAAACTACACAATCCACTATACCTTACCTTGCCCTGAACACAGTAATACTACTTAATTCACTATAACTTACCTTGCCCTGAACACAGTAAAACTACACAATCCACTATACCTAACCTTGCCCTGAACACAGTAAAACTACACAATCCACTATAACATACCTTGCTCTGAACACAGTAAAAGTACACAATCCACTATACCTTACCTTGCCCTGAACACAGTAAAACTACACGATCCACTATATCTTAACTGGCCCTGAGCACAGTAAACTACAGAATCCACTATAACTTACCTTGCCCAGAACAAATTAAAACTACGTAATCCACTATACCGTACCTTGCCCTGAACACAGTAAAACTACACAATCCACTATAACTTACTTTGCCCTGAACACAGTAAATCTACACAAACAACTATAAATTACCTTGCTCTAAACACAGTAAAACTACACAATCCACTATAACTTACCTTGCCCTGAACACATTAATACTACACAATCCACTATAACATACCTTGCCCTGAACACAGTAAAACTACGCAATCCACTATAAATTACCTTACCCTGAACACAGTAAAACTACACAATCCACTATACCTTACCATGCCCTGAACACAGTAAAACTACACAATCCACTATACCTTACCATGCCCTGAACACAGTAAAACTACACAATCCACTATAGCTTACCTTGCCCTGAACACAGAAAAACTAAACAATCCACTATAACTTACCTTGCCCTGAACACAGTAAAACTACACAATCCACTATAACCTACCTTGCTCTGAACACAGTAAACCTACACAATCCACTATAAATTACCTTGCCCTGAACACAGTAAAACTACACAATCCACTATAACTTACCATGCCCTGAACACAGTAAAACTACACGATCCACTATAACTTACATTGCCCTGAACACAGTAAAATTACACAAACCACTATAAATTACCTTGCACTGAACACAGTAAAACTACACAATCCACTATAGTTTACCTTGCCCTGAACCCAGTAAAACTACACAATCCACTATAAATTACCTTGCCCTGAACACAGGAAAACTACACAATCCACTATAACTTACCTTGCCCTGGACACAGTAAAACTACACAATCCACTATAACTTACCTTGCTCTGAACACAGTAAAACTACACAATCCACTATAACTTACCTTGCTGTGAACACAGTAAAACTACACAATCCACTATAACTTACCTTGACCTGGACACAGTAAAACTACACAATCCACTATAACTTACCTTGCTCTGAACACAGTAAAACTACACAATCCACTATACCTTACCTTGCCCTGAACACAGTAAAACTACACAATCCACTATAGCTTACATTGCTCTGAACACAGTAAAACTACACAATCCATTATAGCTTACCTTGCCCTGAAAACAGTGGAACTACACAATCCACTATTAATTACCTTCCTCTGAACACAGTAAAACTACACAATCCACTATAACTTACCTTGCTCTGAACACAGTAAAACTACACAATCCACTATAACTTACCTTGCTCTGAACGCAGTAAAACTACACAATCCACTATAACTTACGTTGCCATGAACACAGCAAAATTACACAATCCACTATAACTTACCTTGCACTGAACACAGTAAAACTACACAATCCACTATAGTTTACCTTGCCCTGAACACAGTAAAACTACTTAATTCACTATAACTTACCTTGCTCTGAACACAGTAAAACTACACAATCCACTATAGCTTACCTTGCCCTGAACACAGTAAAACTACACAATCCACTATAGCTTACATTGCTCTGAACACAGTAAAACTACACAATCCACTATAAATTACCTTGCTCTGAACACAGAATAACTACACAATCCACTATAACTTAACTGGCCCTGAACACAGTAAAACTACACAATCCACTATTACTTACCTTGCTCTGAACACAGAAAAACTACACAATCCACTATAACTTACTTTGCCATGAACACATTAAAACTACACAATCCACTATAACTTACCTTGCACTGAACACAGTAAAACTACACAATACACTATAAATTACCTTGTTCTGAACACAGTAAAACTACACATTCCACTCTAACTTACCTTGCCCAGAACAAAGTAAAACTACGTAATCCACTATACCTTACCTTGCCCTGAACACAGTGAAACTACACAATCCACTATAACTTACCTTGCTCTGAACACAGTAAAACTACACAATCCACTATACCTTACCTTGCCCTGAACACAGTAAAACTACATAATCCACTATAGCTTACCTTGCCCTGAACACAATAAAACTACACAATCCACTATAAATTACCTTGCCCTGAAAACAGTAGAACTACACAATCCACTATAGATTACCTTGCTCTGAACACAATAAAACTACACAATCCACTATAACTTAACTGGCCCTGAACACAGTAAAACTACACAATCCACTATAACTTACCTTGCCCTGAACACAGTAAAACTACACAATCCACTATAACAAACATTGCCCTGAACACGGTAAAACTACACAAACCACTATAAATTACCTTGCCCTGAACACAGTAAAACTACATAATCCACTATAGTTTACCTTGCCCTGAACACAATAAAACTACACAATCCACTATAAATTACCTTGCCATGAACACAGTAAAACTACACAATCCTCTATAACTTACCTTGCTGTGAAGACAGTAAAACTACACAATCCACTATGCCTTACCTTGCCCTGAACACAGTAAAACTACACAATCCACTATTACTTACATTGCTCTGAACACAGAAAAACTACACAATCCACTATAACTTACTTTGCCATGAACACAGTAAAACTACACGATCCACTACAACTTACCTTGCACTGAACACAGTAAAACTACACAATCCACTATAAATTACCTTCCTCTGAACACAGTAAAACTACACAATCCACTATAACTTAACTGGCCCTGAACACAGTAACACTACACATATCCACTCTAACTTACCTTGCCCAGAACAAAGTATAACTACGTAATCCACTATACCTTACCTTGCCCTGAACACAGTAAAACTACACAATCCACTATATCTTACATTGCTCTGAACACAGTAAAACTACACAATCCACTATAGCTTACATTGCTCTGAACACAGTAAAACTACACAATCCACTATAGCTTACCTTGCCCTGAACACAGTAAAACTACACAATCCACTATAAATTACCTTGCTCTGAACACAGTAAAACTATACAATCCACTATAACTTACCTTGCCCTGAACACAGTAAAACTACACAATCCACTATAACTGAACTGGCCCTGAACACAGTAAAACTACACAATCCACTATAACTTAACTGGCCCTGAACACAGTAAAACTACACAATCCACTATAACTTAACTGGCCCTGAACACAGTAAAACTACACAATCCACTATAACTTACATTGCCCTGAACACAGTAAAACTACACAAACCACTATAAATTACCTTGCCCTGAACACAGTAAACTACACAATCCACAATAACTTACATTGCCCTGAACACAGTAAAACTACACAAACCACTATAAATTACCTTGCCCTGAACACAGTAAAATTACACAATCCACTATAACTTACATTGCCCTGAACACAGTAAAACTACACAATCCACTATAAATTACCTTGCCCTGAACACAGTAAAACTACACAATCCACTATAACTTACCTTGCCCTGAACACAGTAAAACTACACAATCCACTATAACAAACATTGCCCTGAACACGGTAAAACTACACAAACCACTATAAATTACCTTGCCCTGAACACAGTAAAACTACATAATCCACTATAGTTTACCTTGCCCTGAACACAATAAAACTACACAATCCACTATAAATTACCTTGCCATGAACACAGTAAAACTACACAATCCTCTATAACTTACCTTGCTGTGAAGACAGTAAAACTACACAATCCACTATGCCTTACCTTGCCCTGAACACAGTAAAACTACACAATCCACTATTACTTACATTGCTCTGAACACAGAAAAACTACACAATCCACTATAACTTACTTTGCCATGAACACAGTAAAACTACACGATCCACTACAACTTACCTTGCACTGAACACAGTAAAACTACACAATCCACTATAAATTACCTTCCTCTGAACACAGTAAAACTACACAATCCACTATAACTTAACTGGCCCTGAACACAGTAACACTACACATATCCACTCTAACTTACCTTGCCCAGAACAAAGTATAACTACGTAATCCACTATACCTTACCTTGCCCTGAACACAGTAAAACTACACAATCCACTATAGCTTACATTGCTCTGAACACAGTAAAACTACACAATCCACTATAGCTTACATTGCTCTGAACACAGTAAAACTACACAATCCACTATAGCTTACCTTGCCCTGAACACAGTAAAACTACACAATCCACTATAAATTACCTTGCTCTGAACACAGTAAAACTATACAATCCACTATAACTTACCTTGCCCTGAACACAGTAAAACTACACAATCCACTATAACTGAACTGGCCCTGAACACAGTAAAACTACACAATCCACTATAACTTAACTGGCCCTGAACACAGTAAAACTACACAATCCACTATAACTTAACTGGCCCTGAACACAGTAAAACTACACAATCCACTATAACTTACATTGCCCTGAACACAGTAAAACTACACAAACCACTATAAATTACCTTGCCCTGAACACAGTAAACTACACAATCCACAATAACTTACATTGCCCTGAACACAGTAAAACTACACAAACCACTATAAATTACCTTGCCCTGAACACAGTAAAATTACACAATCCACTATAACTTACATTGCCCTGAACACAGTAAAACTACACAATCCACTATAAATTACCTTGCCCTGAACACAGTAAAACTACACAAACCACTATAAATTACCTTGCTCTAAACACAGTAAAACTTTATAATCCACTATAACTTAACTGGCCCTGAACACACTAAACTAAAGGATCCACTATAACTTAACTGGCCCTGAACACAGTAAAACTACACGATCCACTATAACTTACATTGCCCTGAACACAGTAAAACTACACAATCCACTATAACTTGCCTTGCTCTGAACACAGTAAAACTACACAATCCACTATAACTTACTTTGCTATGAACACAGTAAAACTACCCGATCCACTATAACTTACCTTGCACTGAACACAGTAAAACTACACAATCCACTATAACTTACCTTGCACTGAACACAGTAAAACTACACAATCCACTATAAATTACCTTGCTCTGAACACAGTAAAACTACACAATCCACTATAACTTACCTTGCCCAGAACAAAGTAAAACTACGTAATCCACTATACCTTACCTTGCCCTGAACACCGTAAAACTACACGATCCACTATAGCTTATAATGCTCTGAACACAGTAAAACTACACAATCCACTATAGCTTACCTTGCCCTGAACACAGTAAAACTACACAATCCACTATAAATTACCTTGCTCTGAACACAGTAAAACTACACAATCCACTATAACTGAACTGGCCCTGAACACAGTAAAACTACACAATCCACTATAACTTAACTGGCCCTGAACACAGTAAAACTACACAATCCACTATAACTTAACTGGCCCTGAACACAGTAAAACTACACAATCCACTATAAGTTACCTTGCTCTGAACACAGTAAAACTACACAATCCACTATAACTTACCATGCCCTGAACACAGTAAACTACACAATCCACTATAACTTACATTGCCCTGA
Organism: Eledone cirrhosa; assembly: GCA_964016885.1. NCBI lineage: Eukaryota > Metazoa > Mollusca > Cephalopoda > Octopoda > Eledonidae > Eledone > Eledone cirrhosa. Next base: position 110,968,817 of record OZ024744.1, read on the forward strand.
ACACAGTAAAACTACACAAACCACTATAAATTACCTTGTTCTGAACACAGTAAAACTACACAATCCACTATACCTTACATTGCCCTGAACACAGTAAAACTACACAACCCACTATAACTTACTTTGCCCTGAACATATTAAAACTTCACAAACCACTATAAATTACCTTGCTCTAAACACACTAAACTTTATAATCCACTATAACTTAACTGGCCCTGAACACAGTAAAACTACACAATCCACTATAAGTTACCTTCCTCTGAACACAGTAAAACTACACAATCCACTATAACTTAACTGGCCCTGAACACAGTAAAATTACACAATCCACTATAACTTAGATTACTCTGAACACAGGAAAACTACACAATCCACTATAACTTAACTGGCCCTGAACACAGTAAACTACAGGATCCACTATAACTTACATTGCCATCAACACAGTAAAACTACACAATCCACTATAACTTACCTTGCACTGAACACAGTAAAACTACACAATCCACTATAACTTACCTTGCCCTGAACACAGTAAAACTACACAATCCACTATAACTTGCCTTGCTCTGAACACAGAAAAACTACACAATCCACTATAACTTACTTTGCCATGAACACAGTAAAACTACACAATCCACTATAGCTTACCTTGCACTGAACACAGTAAAACTACACAATCCACTATAACTTAACTGGCCCTGAACACAGTAAAACTACACAATCCACTATAAGTTACCTTGCTCTGAACACAGTAAAACTACACAATCCACTATAACTTACCTTGCCCTGAACACAGTAAACTACACAATCCACTATAACTTACTTTGCCCTGAACACATTAAAACTACACAAACCACTATAAATTACCTTGCTCTAAACACAGTAAAACTTTATAATCCACTATAACCTAACTGGCCCTGAACACACTAAACTACAGGATCCACTATAACTTAACTGGCCCTGAACACAGTAAAACTACACGATCCACTATAACTTACATTGCCCTGAACACAGTAAAACTACACAATCCACTATAACTTGCCTTGCTCTGAACACAGTAAAACTACACAATCCACTATAACTTACTTTGCCATGAACACAGTAAAACTACACGATCCACTATAACTTACTTTGCACTGAACACAGTAAAACTACACAATCCACTATAACTTACCTTGCCCTGAACACAGTAAAACTACACAATCCACTATAAATTACCTTGCTCTGAACACAGTAAAACTACACAATCCACTATAACTTAACTGGCCCTGAACACAGTAAACTACAGAATCCACTATAACATACCTTGCCCAGAACAAAGTAAAACTACGTAATCCACTATACCTTACCATGCCCTGAACACAGTAAAACTACACGATCCACTATAGCTTACATTGCTCTGAACACAGTAAAACTACACAATCCACTATACCTTACCATGCCCTGAACACAGTAAAACTACACAATCCACTATACCTTACCATGCCCTGAACACAATAAAACTACACAATCCACTATAGCTTACCTTGCCCTGAACACAGAAAAACTAAACAATCCACTATAACTTACCTTGCCCTGAACACAGTAAAACTACACAATCCACTATAAATTACCTTGCTCTGAACACAGTAAAATTACACAATCCACTATAACTTACCTTGCTCTGAACACAGTAAACCTACACAATCCACTATAAATTAACTTGCCCTGAACACAGTAAAACTACACAATCCACTATAAGTTACCTTGCTCTGAACACAGTAAAACAACACAATCCACTATAACTTAACTGGCCCTGAACACGGTAAAACTACACAATCCACTATAACTTACCATGCCCTGAAACACAGCAAAATTACACAATCCACTATAACTTACCTTGCACTGAACACAGTAAAACTACACAATCCACTATAGTTTACCTTGCCCTGAACACAGTAAAACTACTTAATTCACTATAACTTACCTTGCTCTGAACACAGTAAAACTACACAATCCACTATAGCTTACCTTGCCCTGAACATAGTAAAACTACACAATCCACTATAGCTTACATTGCTCTGAACACAGTAAAACTACACAATCCACTATAAATTACCTTGCTCTGAACACAGAATAACTACACAATCCACTATAACTTAACTGGCCCTGAACACAGTAAAACTACACAATCCACTATTACTTACCTTGCTCTGAACACAGAAAAACTACACAATCCACTATAACTTACTTTGCCATGAACACATTGAAACTACACAATCCACTATAACTTACCTTGCACTGAACACAGTAAAACTACACAATACACTATAAATTACCTTGTTCTGAACACAGTAAAACTACACATTCCACTCTAACTTACCTTGCCCAGAACAAAGTAAAACTACGTAATCCACTATACCTTACCTTGCCCTGAACACAGTGAAACTACACAATCCACTATAACTTACCTTGCTCTGAACACAGTAAAACTACACAATCCACTATACCATACCTTGCCCTGAACACAGTAAAACTACATAATCCACTATAGCTTACCTTGCCCTGAACACAATAAAACTACACAATCCACTATAAATTACCTTGCCCTGAAAACAGTAGAACTACACAATCCACTATAGATTACCTTGCTCTGAACACAATAAAACTACACAATCCACTATAACTTAACTGGCCCTGAACACAGTAAAACTACACAATCCACTATAACTTACCTTGCCCTGAACACAGTAAAACTACACAATCCACTATAACAAACATTGCCCTGAACACGGTAAAACTACACAAACCACTATAAATTACCTTGCCCTGAACACAGTAAAACTACATAATCCACTATAGTTTACCTTGCCCTGAACACAATAAAACTACACAATCCACTATAAATTACCTTGCCATGAACACAGTAAAACTACACAACCCTCTATAACTTACCTTGCTGTGAAGACAGTAAAACTACACAATCCACTATGCCTTACCTTGCCCTGAACACAGTAAAACTACACAATCCACTATTACTTACATTGCTCTGAACACAGAAAAACTACACAATCCACTATAACTTACTTTGCCATGAACACAGTAAAACTACACGATCCACTACAACTTACCTTGCACTGAACACAGTAAAACTACACAATCCACTATAAATTACCTTCCTCTGAACACAGTAAAACTACACAATCCACTATAACTTAACTGGCCCTGAACACAGTAACACTACACATATCCACTCTAACTTACCTTGCCCAGAACAAAGTATAACTACGTAATCCACTATACCTTACCTTGCCCTGAACACAGTAAAACTACACAATCCACTATAGCTTACATTGCTCTGAACACAGTAAAACTACACAATCCACTATAGCTTACATTGCTCTGAACACAGTAAAACTACACAATCCACTATAGCTTACCTTGCCCTGAACACAGTAAAACTACACAATCCACTATAAATTACCTTGCTCTGAACACAGTAAAACTATACAATCCACTATAACTTACCTTGCCCTGAACACAGTAAAACTACACAATCCACTATAACTGAACTGGCCCTGAACACAGTAAAACTACACAATCCACTATAACTTAACTGGCCCTGAACACAGTAAAACTACACAATCCACTATAACTTAACTGGCCCTGAACACAGTAAAACTACACAATCCACTATAACTTACATTGCCCTGAACACAGTAAAACTACACAAACCACTATAAATTACCTTGCCCTGAACACAGTAAACTACACAATCCACAATAACTTACATTGCCCTGAACACAGTAAAACTACACAAACCACTATAAATTACCTTGCCCTGAACACAGTAAAATTACACAATCCACTATAACTTACATTGCCCTGAACACAGTAAAACTACACAATCCACTATAAATTACCTTGCCCTGAACACAGTAAAACTACACAAACCACTATAAATTACCTTGCTCTAAACACAGTAAAACTTTATAAACCACTATAACTTAACTGGCCCTGAACACACTAAACTAAAGGATCCACTATAACTTAACTGGCCCTGAACACAGTAAAACTACACGATCCACTATAACTTACATTGCCCTGAACACAGTAAAACTACACAATCCAATATAACTTGCCTTGCTCTGAACACAGTAAAACTACACGATCCACTATAACTTACTTTGCACTGAACACAGTAAAACTACACAATCCACTATAACTTACCTTGCCCTGAACACAGTAAAACTACACAATCCACTATAAATTACCTTGCTCTGAACACAGTAAAACTACACAATCCACTATAACTTAACTGGCCCTGAACACAGTAAACTACAGAATCCACTATAACATACCTTGCCCAGAACAAAGTAAAACTACGTAATCCACTATACCTTACCATGCCCTGAACACAGTAAAACTACACGATCCACTATAGCTTACATTGCTCTGAACACAGTAAAACTACACAATCCACTATACCTTACCATGCCCTGAACACAGTAAAACTACACAATCCACTATACCTTACCATGCCCTGAACACAATAAAACTACACAATCCACTATAGCTTACCTTGCCCTGAACACAGAAAAACTAAACAATCCACTATAACTTACCTTGCCCTGAACACAGTAAAACTACACAATCCACTATAAATTACCTTGCTCTGAACACAGTAAAATTACACAATCCACTATAACTTACCTTGCTCTGAACACAGTAAACCTACACAATCCACTATAAATTAACTTGCCCTGAACACAGTAAAACTACACAATCCACTATAAGTTACCTTGCTCTGAACACAGTAAAACAACACAATCCACTATAACTTAACTGGCCCTGAACACGGTAAAACTACACAATCCACTATAACTTACCATGCCCTGAAACACAGCAAAATTACACAATCCACTATAACTTACCTTGCACTGAACACAGTAAAACTACACAATCCACTATAGTTTACCTTGCCCTGAACACAGTAAAACTACTTAATTCACTATAACTTACCTTGCTCTGAACACAGTAAAACTACACAATCCACTATAGCTTACCTTGCCCTGAACATAGTAAAACTACACAATCCACTATAGCTTACATTGCTCTGAACACAGTAAAACTACACAATCCACTATAAATTACCTTGCTCTGAACACAGAATAACTACACAATCCACTATAACTTAACTGGCCCTGAACACAGTAAAACTACACAATCCACTATTACTTACCTTGCTCTGAACACAGAAAAACTACACAATCCACTATAACTTACTTTGCCATGAACACATTAAAACTACACAATCCACTATAACTTACCTTGCACTGAACACAGTAAAACTACACAATACACTATAAATTACCTTGTTCTGAACACAGTAAAACTACACATTCCACTCTAACTTACCTTGCCCAGAACAAAGTAAAACTACGTAATCCACTATACCTTACCTTGCCCTGAACACAGTGAAACTACACAATCCACTATAACTTACCTTGCTCTGAACACAGTAAAACTACACAATCCACTATACCTTACCTTGCCCTGAACACAGTAAAACTACATAATCCACTATAGCTTACCTTGCCCTGAACACAATAAAACTACACAATCCACTATAAATTACCTTGCCCTGAAAACAGTAGAACTACACAATCCACTATAGATTACCTTGCTCTGAACACAATAAAACTACACAATCCACTATAACTTAACTGGCCCTGAACACAGTAAAACTACACAATCCACTATAACTTACCTTGCCCTGAACACAGTAAAACTACACAATCCACTATAACAAACATTGCCCTGAACACGGTAAAACTACACAAACCACTATAAATTACCTTGCCCTGAACACAGTAAAACTACATAATCCACTATAGTTTACCTTGCCCTGAACACAATAAAACTACACAATCCACTATAAATTACCTTGCCATGAACACAGTAAAACTACACAATCCTCTATAACTTACCTTGCTGTGAAGACAGTAAAACTACACAATCCACTATGCCTTACCTTGCCCTGAACACAGTAAAACTACACAATCCACTATTACTTACATTGATCTGAACACAGAAAAACTACACAATCCACTATAACTTACTTTGCCATGAACACAGTAAAACTACACGATCCACTACAACTTACCTTGCACTGAACACAGTAAAACTACACAATCCACTATAAATTACCTTCCTCTGAACACAGTAAAACTACACAATCCACTATAACTTAACTGGCCCTGAACACAGTAACACTACACATATCCACTCTAACTTACCTTGCCCAGAACAAAGTATAACTACGTAATCCACTATACCTTACCTTGCCCTGAACACAGTAAAACTACACAATCCACTATAGCTTACATTGCTCTGAACACAGTAAAACTACACAATCCACTATAGCTTACATTGCTCTGAACACAGTAAAACTACACAATCCACTATAGCTTACCTTGCCCTGAACACAGTAAAACTACACAATCCACTATAAATTACCTTGCTCTGAACACAGTAAAACTATACAATCCACTATAACTTACCTTGCCCTGAACACAGTAAAACTACACAATCCACTATAACTGAACTGGCCCTGAACACAGTAAAACTACACAATCCACTATAACTTAACTGGCCCTGAACACAGTAAAACTACACAATCCACTATAACTTAACTGGCCCTGAACACAGTAAAACTACACAATCCACTATAACTTACATTGCCCTGAACACAGTAAAACTACACAAACCACTATAAATTACCTTGCCCTGAACACAGTAAACTACACAATCCACAATAACTTACATTGCCCTGAACACAGTAAAACTACACAAACCACTATAAATTACCTTGCCCTGAACACAGTAAAATTACACAATCCACTATAACTTACATTGCCCTGAACACAGTAAAACTACACCATCCACTATAAATAACCTTGCCCTGAACACAGTAAAACTACACAAACCACTATAAATTACCTTGCTCTAAACACAGTAAAACTTTATAATCCACTATAACTTAACTGGCCCTGAACACACTAAACTAAAGGATCCACTATAACTTAACTGGCCCTGAACACAGTAAAACTACACGATCCACTATAACTTACATTGCCCTGAACACAGTAAAACTACACAATCCACTATAACTTGCCTTGCTCTGAACACAGTAAAACTACACAATCCACTATAACTTACTTTGCCATGAACACAGTAAAACTACACGATCCACTATAACTTACCTTGCACTGAACACAGTAAAACTACACAATCCACTATAACTTACCTTGCACTGAACACAGTAAAACTACACAATCCACTATAAATTACCTTGCTCTGAACACAGTAAAACTACACAATCCACTATAACTTACCTTGCCCAGAACAAAGTAAAACTACGTAATCCACTATACCTTACCTTGCCCTGAACACCGTAAAACTACACGATCCACTATAGCTTATAATGCTCTGAACACAGTAAAACTACACAATCCACTATAGCTTACCTTGCCCTGAACACAGTAAAACTACACAATCCACTATAAATTACCTTGCTCTGAACACAGTAAAACTACACAATCCACTATAACTGAACTGGCCCTGAACACAGTAAAACTACACAATCCACTATAACTTAACTGGCCCTGAACACAGTAAAACTACACAATCCACTATAACTTAACTGGCCCTGAACACAGTAAAACTACACAATCCACTATAAGTTACCTTGCTCTGAACACAGTAAAACTACACAATCCACTATAACTTACCATGCCCTGAACACAGTAAACTACACAATCCACTATAACTTACATTGCCCTGAACACAGTAAAACTACACAAACCACTATAAATTACCTTGTTCTGAACACAGTAAAACTACACAATCCACTATACCTTACCTTGCCCTGAACACAGTAAAACTACACAACCCACTATAACTTACTTTGCCCTGAACATATTAAAACTACACAAACCACTATAAATTACCTTGCTCTAAACACACTAAACTTTATAATCCACTATAACTTAACTGGCCCTGAACACAGTAAAACTACACAATCCACTATAAGTTACCTTCCTCTGAACACAGTAAAACTACACAATCCACTATAACTTAACTGGCCCTGAACACAGTAAAATTACACAATCCACTATAACTTAGATTACTCTGAACACAGGAAAACTACACAATCCACTATAACTTAACTGGCCCTGAACACAGTAAACTACAGGATCCACTATAACTTACATTGCCATCAACACAGTAAAACTACACAATCCACTATAACTTACCTTGCACTGAACACAGTAAAACTACACAATCCACTATAACTTACCTTGCCCTGAACACAGTAAAACTACACAATCCACTATAACTTGCCTTGCTCTGAACACAGAAAAACTACACAATCCACTATAACTTACTTTGCCATGAACACAGTAAAACTACACAATCCACTATAGCTTACCTTGCACTGAACACAGTAAAACTACACAATCCACTATAACTTAACTGGCCCTGAACACAGTAAAACTACACAATCCACTATAAGTTACCTTGCTCTGAACACAGTAAAACTACACAATCCACTATAACTTACCTTGCCCTGAACACAGTAAACTACACAATCCACTATAACTTACTTTGCCCTGAACACATTAAAACTACACAAACCACTATAAATTACCTTGCTCTAAACACAGTAAAACTTTATAATCCACTATAACCTAACTGGCCCTGAACACACTAAACTACAGGATCGACTATAACTTAACTGGCCCTGAACACAGTAAAACTACACGATCCACTATAACTTACATTGCCCTGAACACAGTAAAACTACACAATCCACTATAACTTGCCTTGCTCTGAACACAGTAAAACTACACAATCCACTATAACTTACTTTGCCATGAACACAGTAAAACTACACGATCCACTATAACTTACTTTGCACTGAACACAGTAAAACTACACAATCCACTATAACTTACCTTGCCCTGAACACAGTAAAACTACACAATCCACTATAAATTACCTTGCTCTGAACACAGTAAAACTACACAAACCACTATAACTTAACTGGCCCTGAACACAGTAAACTACAGAATCCACTATAACATACCTTGCCCAGAACAAAGTAAAACTACGTAATCCACTATACCTTACCATGCCCTGAACACAGTAAAACTACACGATCCACTATAGCTTACATTGCTCTGAACACAGTAAAACTACACAATCCACTATACCTTACCATGCCCTGAACACAGTAAAACTACACAATCCACTATACCTTACCATGCCCTGAACACAATAAAACTACACAATCCACTATAGCTTACCTTGCCCTGAACGCAGAAAAACTAAACAATCCACTATAACTTACCTTGCCCTGAACACAGTAAAACTACACAATCCACTATAAATTACCTTGCTCTGAACACAGTAAAATTACACAATCCACTATAACTTACCTTGCTCTGAACACAGTAAACCTACACAATCCACTATAAATTAACTTGCCCTGAACACAGTAAAACTACACAATCCACTATAAGTTACCTTGCTCTGAACACAGTAAAACAACACAATCCACTATAACTTAACTGGCCCTGAACACGGTAAAACTACACAATCCACTATAACTTACCATGCCCTGAAACACAGTAAAACTAAACAATCCACTATAACTTACATTGCCCTGAACACAGTAAAATTACACAAACCACTATAAATTACCTTGCCCGGAACACAGTAAAACTACACAATCCACTATAGTTTACCTTGCCCTGAACACAGTAATACTACACAATCCACTATAAATTACCTTGCCCTGGACACAGTAAAACTACACAATCCACTATAACTTACCTTGCCCTGGACACAGTAAAACTACACAATCCACTATAACTTACCTTGCTCTGAACACAGTAAAACTACACGATCCACTATACCTTAACTTGGCCTGAACACAGTAAAACTACACAATCCACTATAGCTTACATTGCTCTGAACACAGTAAAGCTACACAATCCATTATAGCTTACCTTGCCCTGAAAACAGTGGAACTACACAATCCACTATAAATTACCTTGCTCTGAACACAGTAAAACTACACAATCCACTATAACTTACCTTGCTCTGAACACAGTAAAACTACACAATCCACTATAACTTACCTTGCTCTGAACACAGTAAACTACACAATCCACTATAACTTACTTTGCCATGAACACAGTAAAACTACACAATCCACTATAACTTACCTTGCACTGAACACAGTAAAACTACACAATCCACTATAGTTTACCTTGCCCTGAACACAGTAAAACTACACAATCCACTATAACGTACCTTGCCCTGAACACAGTAAAACTATTTAATTCACTATAACTTACCTTGCTCTGAACACAGTAAAACTACACAATCCACTATACCTTACCTTGCCCTGAACACAGTAAAACTACACAATCCACTATAGCTTACATTGCTCTGAACACAGTAAAACTACACAATCCACTATAAATTACCTTGCTCTGAACACAGAAAAACTACACAATCCACTATAACTTACTTTGCCATGAACACAGTAAAACTACACAATCCACTATAACTTACCTTGCACTGAACACAGTAAAACTACACAATCCACTATAACTTACCTGGCCCTGAACACAGTAACACTACACAATCAACTATAACTTACCTTGCTCTGAACACAGTAAAACTACACAATGCACTATAACTTACTTTGCCATGAACACAGTAAAACTACACAATCCACTATAACTTACCTTGCTCTGAACACAGTAAAACTACACAATCCACTATACCTTACCTTGCCCTGAACACAATAAAACTACACAATCCACTATAACTTACCTTGCTCTGAACACAGTAAAACTACACAATGCACTATAACTTACTTTGCCATGAACACAGTGAAACTACACAATCCACTATAACTTACCTTGCCCTGAACACAGTAAATCTACATAATCCACTATAGTTTACCTTGCCCTGAACACAATAAAACTACACAATCCACTATAAATTACCTTGCCCTGAAAACAGTAGAACTACACAATCCACTATAAATTACCTTCCTCTGAACACAGTAAAACTACACAATCCACTATAACTTACCTTGCTCTGAACACAGTAAAACTACACAATCCACTATTACTTACCTTGCCCTGAACACAGTAAAACTACACAATCCACTATTACTTACCTTGCCCTGAACACAGTAAAACTACACAATCCACTATAGTTTACCTTGCCCTGAAAACAGTAAAACTACACAATCCACTATAAATTACCTTGCTCTGAACACAATAAAACTACACAATCCACTATAACTTAACTGGCCCTGAACACAGTAAAACTACACAATCCACTATAACTTACCTTGCCCTGAACACAGTAAAACTACACAATCCACTATAACAAACATTGCCCTGAACACGGTAAAACTACACAAACCACTATCAATTACCTTGCCCTGAACACAGTAAAACTACATAATCCACTATAGTTTACCTTGCCCTGAACACAATAAAACTACACAATCCACTATAAATTACCTTGCCCTGAAGACAGTAAAACTACACAATCCTCTATAACTTACCTTGCTGTGAACACAGTAAAACTACACAATCCACTATGCCTTACCTTGCCCTGAACACAGTAAAACATCACGATCCACTATTACTTACATTGCTCTGAACACAGAAAAACTACACAATCCACTATAACTTACTTTGCCATGAACACAGTAAAACTACACAATCCTCTATAACTTACCTTACTGTGAACACAGTAAAACTACACAATCCACTATGCCTTACCTTGCCCTGAACACAGTAAAACTACACAATCCAAACTATAACAAACATTGCCCTGAACACGGTAAAACTACACAAACCACTATAAATTACCTTGCCCTGAACACAGTAAAACTACATAATCCACTATAGTTTACCTTGCCCTGAACACAATAAAACTACACAATCCACTTTAAATTACCTTGCCCTGAACACAGTAAAACTACACAATCCACTATAACGTACCTTGCCCTGAACACAGTAAAACTACTTAATTCACTATAACTTACCTTGCTCTGAACACAGTAAAACTACACAATCCACTATACCTTACCTTGCCCTGAACACAGTGAAACTACACAATCCACTATAACTTACCTTGCCCTGAAGACAGTAAAACTATATAATCCACTATAGCTTACCTTGCCCTGAACACAGTAAAACTACACAATCCACTATAACTTAACTGGCCCTGAACACAGTAAAACTACACAATCCACTATAAGTTACCTTGCTCTGAACACAGTAAAACTACACAATCCACTATAACTTACCTTGCTCTGAACACAGTAAAACTACACAATCCACTATAACTTACCTTACCCTGAACACAGTGAAACTACACAATCCACTATAACTTACATTGCCCTGAACACAGTAAAACTACACAATCCACTATAACTTACATTGCCCTGAACACAGTAAAACTACACAATCCACTATAACTTACCTTGCTCTGAACACAGTAAAACTACACAAACCACTATAACTTAACAGGCCCTGAACACAGTAAAACTACACAATCCACTATAACTTAACTGACCCTGAACACAGTAAAACTACACAATCCACTATAACTTAACTGGCCCTGAACCCAGTAAGACTACACAATCCACTATAACTTACCTTGCTCTGAACACAGTAAAACTACATGATCCACTATAACTTACCTTGCCCTGAGCACAGTAAAACTACACAAACCACTATAACTTAACTGGCCCTGAACACAGTAAAACTACACAATCCACTATAACTTACCTTGCCCTGAACACAGTCAAACTACACAATCCACTATAACTTAACTGGCCCTGAACACAGTAAAACTACACAATCCACTATAACTGAACTGGCCCTGAACACAGTAAAACTACACAATCCACTATAAGTTACCTTGCTCTGAACACAGTAAAACTACACAATCCACTATAACTTACCTTGCCCTGAACACAGTAAACTACACAATCCACTCTAACTTACCTTGCCCAGAACAAAGTAAAACTACGTATTCCACTATACCTTACCTTGCCCTGAACACAGTGAAACTACACAATCCACTATAACTTACCTTGCTCTGAACACAGTAAAACTACACAATCCACTATACGTTACCTTGCCCTGAACACAGTAAAACTACATAATCCACTATAGTTTACCTTGCCCTGAACACAATAAAACTACACAATCCACTATAAATTACCTTGCCCTGAAAACAGTAGAACTACACAATCCACTATAAATTACCTTGCTCTGAACACAATAAAACTACACAATCCACTATAACTTAACTGGCCCTGAACACAGTAAAACTACACAATCCACTATAACTTACCTTGCCCTGAACACAGTAAAACTACACAATCCACTATAACAAACATTGCCCTGAACACGGTAAAACTACACAAACCACTATAAATTACCTTGCCCTGAACACAGTAAAACTACATAATCCACTATAGTTTACCTTGCCCTGAACACAATAAAACTACACAATCCACTTTAAATTACCTTGCCCTGAACACAGTAAAACTACACAATCCTCTATAACTTACCTTGCTGTGAACACAGTAAAACTACACAATCCACTATGCCTTACCTTGCCCTGAACACAGTAAAACTACACAATCCACTATTACTTACATTGCTCTGAACACAGAAAAACTACACAATCCACTATAACTTACCTTGCCCTGAACACAGTCAAACTACACAATCCACTATAACTTAACTGGCCCTGAACACAGTAAACTACAGGATCCACTATAACTTACCTTGCTCTGAACACAGTAAAACTACACGATCCACTATAACTTACCTTGCCCTGAACACAGTAAACTACACAATCCACTATAACTTACATTGCCCTGAACACAGTAAAACTACACAAACCACTATAAATTACCTTGTTCTGAACACAGTAAAACTACACAATCCACTATACCTTACCTTGCCCTGAACACAGTAAAACTACACAATCCACTATAGCTTACATTGCTCTGAACACAGTAAAACTACACAATCCACTATAAATTACCTTGCTCTGAACACAGAAAAACTACACAATCCACTATAACTTACTTTGCCATGAACACAGTAAAACTACACAATCCACTATAACTTACCTTGCACTGAACACAGTAAAACTACACAATCCACTATAACTTAACTGGCCCTGAACACAGTAACACTACACAATCAACTATAACTTACCTTGCTCTGAACACAGTAAAACTACACAATGCACTATAACTTACTTTGCCATGAACACAGTAAAACTACACAATCCACTATAACTTACCTTGCACTGAACACAGTAAAACTACACAATCCACTATAAATTACCTTGTTCTGAACACAGTAAAACTACACAATCCACTCTAACTTACCTTGCCCAGAACAAAGTAAATCTACGTAATCCACTATACCTTACCTTGCCCTGAACACAGTGAAACTACACAATCCACTATACCTTACCTTGCCCTGAACACAGTAAAACTACATAATCCACTATAGTTTACCTAGCCCTGAACACAATAAAACTACACAATCCACTATAAATTACCTTGCCCTGAAAATAGTAGAACTACACAATCCACTATAAATTACCTTGCTCTGAACACAATAAAACTACACAATCCACTATAACTTAACTGGCCCTGAACACAGTAAAACTACACAATCCACTATAACTTACCTTGCCCTGAACACAGTAAAACTACACAATCCACTATAACAAACATTGCCCTGAACACGGTAAAACTACACAAACCACTATCAATTACCTTGCCCTGAACACAGTAAAACTACATAATCCACTATAGTTTACCTTGCCCTGAACACAATAAAACTACACAATCCACTATAAATTACCTTGCCCTGAACACAGTAAAACTACACAATCCTCTATAACTTACCTTGCCCTGAACACAGTAAAACTACACAATCCTCTATAACTTACCTTGCCCTGAACACAGTAAAACTACACAATCCTCTATAACTTACCTTGCTGTGAACACAGTAAAACTACACAATCCACTATGCCTTACCTTGCCCTGAACACAGTAAAACTACACAATCCACTATTACTTACATTGCTCTGAACACAGAAAAACTACACAATCCACTATAACTTACTTTGCCATGAACACAGTAAAACTACACAATCCTCTATAACTTACCTTGCTGTGAACACAGTAAAACTACACAATCCACTATGCCTTACCTTGCCCTGAACACAGTAAAACTCCACAATCCACTATAACTTACCTTGCCCTGAACACAGTAAAACTACACAATCCAAACTATAACAAACATTGCCCTGAACACGGTAAAACTACACAAACCACTATAAATTACCTTGCCCTGAACACAGTAAAACTACATAATCCACTATAGTTTACCTTGCCCTGAACACAATAAAACTACACAATCCACTTTAAATTACCTTGCCCTGAACACAGTAAAACTACACAATCCACTATAACGTACCTTGCCCTGAACACAGTAAAACTACTTAATTCACTATAACTTACCTTGCTCTGAACACAGTAAAACTACACAATCCACTATACCTTACCTTGCCCTGAACACAGTGAAACTACACAATCCACTATAACTTACCTTGCCCTGAACACAGTAAAACTACACAATCCTCTATAACTTACCTTGCTGTGAACACAGTAAAACTACACAATCCACTATGCCTTACCTTGCCCTGAACACAGTAAAACTACACAATCCACTATTACTTACATTGCTCTGAACACAGAAAAACTACACAATCCACTATAACTTACTTTGCCATGAACACAGTAAAACTACACAATCCACTACAACTTACCTTGCACTGAACACAGTAAAACTACACAATCCACTATAAATTACCTTCCTCTGAACACAATAAAACTACACAATCCACTATAACTTAACTGGCCCTGAACACAGTAAAACTACACAATCCACTATAACTTAACTGGCCCTGAACACAGTAAAACTACACAATCCACTATAAGTTACCTTGCTCTGAACACAGTAAAACTACACAATCCACTATAACTTACCTTGCCCTGAACACAGTAAACTACACAATCCACTATAACTTACATTGCCCTGAACACAGTAAAACTACACAAACCACTATAAATTACCTTGTTCTGAACACAGTAAAACTACACAATGCACTATAACTTACTTTGCCATGAACACAGTAAAACTACACAATCCACTATAACTTACCTTGCACTGAACACAGTAAAACTACACAATCCACTATAACTTACCTTGCCCTGAACACAGTAAACTACACAATCCACTATAACTTACTTTGCCATGAACACAGTAAAACTACACAATCCACTATAACTTACCTTGCACTGAACACAGTAAAACTACACAATCCACTATAACTTAACTGGCCCTGAACACAGTAACACTACACAATCAACTATAACTTACCTTGCTCTGAACACAGTAAAACTACACAATGCACTATAACTTACTTTGCCATGAACACAGTAAAACTACACAATCCACTATAACTTACCTTGCACTGAACACAGTAAAACTACACAATCCACTATAAATTACCTTGTTCTGAACACAGTAAAACTACACAATCCACTCTAACTTACCTTGCCCAGAACAAAGTAAAACTACGCAATCCACTATACCTTACCTTGCCCTGAACACAGTGAAACTACACAATCCACTATAACTTACCTTGCTCTGAACACAGTAAAACTACACAATCCACTATACCTTACCTTGCCCTGAACACAGTAAAACTACATAATCCACTATAGTTTACCTTGCCCTGAACACAATAAAACTACACAATCCACTATAAATTACCTTGCCCTGAAAACAGTAGAACTACACAATCCACTATAAATTACCTTGCTCTGAACACAATAAAACTACACAATCCACTATAACTTAACTGGCCCTGAACACAGTAAAACTACACAATCCACTATAACTTACCTTGCCCTGAACACAGTAAAACTACACAATCCACTATAATTTAACTGGCCCTGAACACAGTAAAACTACACAATCCACTATAACTTACCTTGCCCTGAACACAGTAAAACTACACAATCCACTATAACAAACATTGCCCTGAACACGGTAAAACTACACAAACCACTATCAATTACCTTGCCCTGAACACAGTAAAAGTACATAATCCACTATAGTTTACCTTGCCCTGAACACAGTAAAACTACACAATCCACTATAACTTACTTTGCCCTGAACACATTAAAACTACACAAACCACTATAAATTACCTTGCTCTAAACACAGTAAAACTTTATAATCCACTATAACTTAACTGGCCCTGAACACAGTAAAACTACACAATCCACTATAACTTAACTGGCCCTGAACACAGTAAAACTACACAATCCACTATAACTTACCTTGCTCTGAACACAGTAAAACTACACAAACCACTATAACTTAACAGGCCCTGAACACAGTAAAACTACACAATCCACTATAACTTAACTGACCCTGAACACAGTAAAACTACACAATCCACTATAACTTACCTTGCCTTGAACACAGTAAAACTACACAATCCACTATAACTTACATTGCCCTGAACACAGTAAAACTACACAATCCACTATAACTTACCTTGCTCTGAACACAGTAAAACTACACAAACCACTATAACTTAACAGGCCCTGAACACAGTAAAACTACACAATCCACTATAACTTAACTGACCCTGAACACAGTAAAACTACACAATCCACTATAACTTAACTGGCCCTGAACACAGTAAAACTACACAATCCACTATAACTTACCTTGCTCTGAACACAGTAAAACTACACGATCCATTATAACTTACCTTGCCCTGAGCACAGTAAAACTACACAAACCACTATAACTTAACTGGCCCTGAACACAGTAAAACTACACAATCCACTATAACTTACCTTGCCCTGAACACAGTCAAACTACACAATCCACTATAACTTAACTGGCCCTGAACACAGTAAAACTACACAATCCACTATAACTTAACTGGCCCTGAACACAGTAAAACTACACAATCCACTATAAGTTACCTTGCTCTGAACACAGTAAAACTACACAATCCACTATAACTTACCTTGCCCTGAACACAGTAAACTACACAATCCACTCTAACTTACCTTGCCCAGAACAAAGTAAAACTACGTAATCCACTATACCTTACCTTGCCCTGAACACAGTGAAACTACACAATCCACTATAACTTACCTTGCTCTGAACACACTAAAACTACACAATCCACTATACCTTACCTTGCCCTGAACACAGTAAAACTACATAATCCACTATAGTTTACCTTGCCCTGAACACAATAAAACTACACAATCCACTATAAATTACCTTGCCCTGAAAACAGTAGAACTACACAATCCACTATAAATTACCTTGCTCTGAACACAATAAAACTACACAATCCACTATAACTTAACTGGCCCTGAACACAGTAAAACTACACAATCCACTATAACTTACCTTGCCCTGAACACAGTAAAACTACACAATCCACTATAACAAACATTGCCCTGAACACGTTAAAACTACACAAAACACTATAAATTACCTTGCCCTGAACACAGTAAAACTACATAATCCACTATAGTTTACCTTGCCCTGAACACAATAAAACTACACAATCCACTTTAAATTACCTTGCCCTGAACACAGTAAAACTACACAATCCACTATAACGTACCTTGCCCTGAACACAGTAAAACTACTTAATTCACTATAACTTACCTTGCTCTGAACACAGTAAAACTACACAATCCACTATACCTTACCTTGCCCTGAACACAGTGAAACTACACAATCCACTATAACTTACCTTGCCCTGAACACAGTAAAACTACACGATCCACTATAACTTACTTTGCCATGAACACAGTAAAACTACACGATCCACTATAACTTACCTTGCACTGAACACAGTAAAACTACACAATCCACTATAACTTACCTTGCACTGAACACAGTAAAACTACACAATCCACTATAACTTAACTGGCCCTGAACACAGTAAAACTACACAATCCACTATAACTTACCTTGCACTGAACACAGTAAAACTACACAATCCACTATAAGTTACCTTGCTCTGAACACAGTAAAACTACACAATCCACTATAACTTACCTTGCCCTGAACACAGTAAACTACACAATCCACTATAACTTACATTGCCCTGAACACAGTAAAACTACACAAACCACTATAAATTACCTTGTTCTGAACACAGTAAAACTACACAATGCACTATAACTTACTTTGCCATGAACACAGTAAAACTACACAATCCACTATAACTTACCTTGCACTGAACACAGTAAAACTACACAATCCACTATAACTTAACTGGCCCTGAACACAGTAAACTACAGGATCCACTATAACTTACCTTGCTCTGAACACAGTAAAACTACACGATCCACTATAACTTACCTTGCCCTGAACACAGTAAACTACACAATCCACTATAACTTACATTGCCCTGAACACAGTAAAACTACACAAACCACTATAAATTACCTTGTTCTGAACACAGTAAAACTACACAATCCACTATACCTTACCTTGCCCTGAACACAGTAAAACTACACAATCCACTATAGCTTACATTGCTCTGAACACAGTAAAACTACACAATCCACTATAAATTACCTTGCTCTGAACACAGAAAAACTACACAATCCACTATAACTTACTTTGCCATGAACACAGTAAAACTACACAATCCACTATAACTTACCTTGCACTGAACACAGTAAAACTACACAATCCACTATAACTTAACTGGCCCTGAACACAGTAACACTACACAATCAACTATAACTTACCTTGCTCTGAACACAGTAAAACTACACAATGCACTATAACTTACTTTGCCATGAACACAGTAAAACTACACAATCCACTATAACTTACCTTGCACTGAACACAGTAAAACTACACAATCCACTATAAATTACCTTGTTCTGAACACAGTAAAACTACACAATCCACTCTAACTTACCTTGCCCAGAACAAAGTAAATCTACGTAATCCACTATACCTTACCTTGCCCTGAACACAGTGAAACTACACAATCCACTATACCTTACCTTGCCCTGAACACAGTAAAACTACATAATCCACTATAGTTTACCTAGCCCTGAACACAATAAAACTACACAATCCACTATAAATTACCTTGCCCTGAAAATAGTAGAACTACACAATCCACTATAAATTACCTTGCTCTGAACACAATAAAACTACACAATCCACTATAACTTAACTGGCCCTGAACACAGTAAAACTACACAATCCACTATAACTTACCTTGCCCTGAACACAGTAAAACTACACAATCCACTATAACAAACATTGCCCTGAACACGGTAAAACTACACAAACCACTATCAATTACCTTGCCCTGAACACAGTAAAACTACATAATCCACTATAGTTTACCTTGCCCTGAACACAATAAAACTACACAATCCACTATAAATTACCTTGCCCTGAACACAGTAAAACTACACAATCCTCTATAACTTACCTTGCCCTGAACACAGTAAAACTACACAATCCTCTATAACTTACCTTGCCCTGAACACAGTAAAACTACACAATCCTCTATAACTTACCTTGCTGTGAACACAGTAAAACTACACAATCCACTATGCCTTACCTTGCCCTGAACACAGTAAAACTACACAATCCACTATTACTTACATTGCTCTGAACACAGAAAAACTACACAATCCACTATAACTTACTTTGCCATGAACACAGTAAAACTACACAATCCTCTATAACTTACCTTGCTGTGAACACAGTAAAACTACACAATCCACTATGCCTTACCTTGCCCTGAACACAGTAAAACTCCACAATCCACTATAACTTACCTTGCCCTGAACACAGTAAAACTACACAATCCAAACTATAACAAACATTGCCCTGAACACGGTAAAACTACACAAACCACTATAAATTACCTTGCCCTGAACACAGTAAAACTACATAATCCACTATAGTTTACCTTGCCCTGAACACAATAAAACTACACAATCCACTTTAAATTACCTTGCCCTGAACACAGTAAAACTACACAATCCACTATAACGTACCTTGCCCTGAACACAGTAAAACTACTTAATTCACTATAACTTACCTTGCTCTGAACACAGTAAAACTACACAATCCACTATACCTTACCTTGCCCTGAACACAGTGAAACTACACAATCCACTATAACTTACCTTGCCCTGAACACAGTAAAACTACACAATCCTCTATAACTTACCTTGCTGTGAACACAGTAAAACTACACAATCCACTATGCCTTACCTTGCCCTGAACACAGTAAAACTACACAATCCACTATTACTTACATTGCTCTGAACACAGAAAAACTACACAATCCACTATAACTTACTTTGCCATGAACACAGTAAAACTACACAATCCACTACAACTTACCTTGCACTGAACACAGTAAAACTACACAATCCACTATAAATTACCTTCCTCTGAACACAATAAAACTACACAATCCACTATAACTTAACTGGCCCTGAACACAGTAAAACTACACAATCCACTATAACTTAACTGGCCCTGAACACAGTAAAACTACACAATCCACTATAAGTTACCTTGCTCTGAACACAGTAAAACTACACAATCCACTATAACTTACCTTGCCCTGAACACAGTAAACTACACAATCCACTATAACTTACATTGCCCTGAACACAGTAAAACTACACAAACCACTATAAATTACCTTGTTCTGAACACAGTAAAACTACACAATGCACTATAACTTACTTTGCCATGAACACAGTAAAACTACACAATCCACTATAACTTACCTTGCACTGAACACAGTAAAACTACACAATCCACTATAACTTACCTTGCCCTGAACACAGTAAACTACACAATCCACTATAACTTACTTTGCCATGAACACAGTAAAACTACACAATCCACTATAACTTACCTTGCACTGAACACAGTAAAACTACACAATCCACTATAACTTAACTGGCCCTGAACACAGTAACACTACACAATCAACTATAACTTACCTTGCTCTGAACACAGTAAAACTACACAATGCACTATAACTTACTTTGCCATGAACACAGTAAAACTACACAATCCACTATAACTTACCTTGCACTGAACACAGTAAAACTACACAATCCACTATAAATTACCTTGTTCTGAACACAGTAAAACTACACAATCCACTCTAACTTACCTTGCCCAGAACAAAGTAAAACTACGCAATCCACTATACCTTACCTTGCCCTGAACACAGTGAAACTACACAATCCACTATAACTTACCTTGCTCTGAACACAGTAAAACTACACAATCCACTATACCTTACCTTGCCCTGAACACAGTAAAACTACATAATCCACTATAGTTTACCTTGCCCTGAACACAATAAAACTACACAATCCACTATAAATTACCTTGCCCTGAAAACAGTAGAACTACACAATCCACTATAAATTACCTTGCTCTGAACACAATAAAACTACACAATCCACTATAACTTAACTGGCCCTGAACACAGTAAAACTACACAATCCACTATAACTTACCTTGCCCTGAACACAGTAAAACTACACAATCCACTATAATTTAACTGGCCCTGAACACAGTAAAACTACACAATCCACTATAACTTACCTTGCCCTGAACACAGTAAAACTACACAATCCACTATAACAAACATTGCCCTGAACACGGTAAAACTACACAAACCACTATCAATTACCTTGCCCTGAACACAGTAAAACTACACAATCCACTATAACTTACCTTGCTCTGAACACAGTAAAACTACACAAACCACTATAACTTAACAGGCCCTGAACACAGTAAAACTACACAATCCACTATAACTTAACTGACCCTGAACACAGTAAAACTACACAAACCACTATAAATTACCTTGCTCTGAACACAGAAAAACTACACAAACCACTATAACTTAACAGGCCCTGAACACAGTAAAACTACACAATCCACTATAACTTAACTGACCCTGAACACAGTAAAACTACACAATCCACTATAACTTACCTTGCCTTGAACACAGTAAAACTACACAATCCACTATAACTTACATTGCCCTGAACACAGTAAAACTACACAATCCACTATAACTTACCTTGCTCTGAACACAGTAAAACTACACAAACCACTATAACTTAACAGGCCCTGAACACAGTAAAACTACACAATCCACTATAACTTAACTGACCCTGAACACAGTAAAACTACACAATCCACTATAACTTAACTGGCCCTGAACACAGTAAAACTACACAATCCACTATAACTTACCTTGCTCTGAACACAGTAAAACTACACGATCCATTATAACTTACCTTGCCCTGAGCACAGTAAAACTACACAAACCACTATAACTTAACTGGCCCTGAACACAGTAAAACTACACAATCCACTATAACTTACCTTGCCCTGAACACAGTCAAACTACACAATCCACTATAACTTAACTGGCCCTGAACACAGTAAAACTACACAATCCACTATAACTTAACTGGCCCTGAACACAGTAAAACTACACAATCCACTATAAGTTACCTTGCTCTGAACACAGTAAAACTACACAATCCACTATAACTTACCTTGCCCTGAACACAGTAAACTACACAATCCACTCTAACTTACCTTGCCCAGAACAAAGTAAAACTACGTAATCCACTATACCTTACCTTGCCCTGAACACAGTGAAACTACACAATCCACTATAACTTACCTTGCTCTGAACACACTAAAACTACACAATCCACTATACCTTACCTTGCCCTGAACACAGTAAAACTACATAATCCACTATAGTTTACCTTGCCCTGAACACAATAAAACTACACAATCCACTATAAATTACCTTGCCCTGAAAACAGTAGAACTACACAATCCACTATAAATTACCTTGCTCTGAACACAATAAAACTACACAATCCACTATAACTTAACTGGCCCTGAACACAGTAAAACTACACAATCCACTATAACTTACCTTGCCCTGAACACAGTAAAACTACACAATCCACTATAACAAACATTGCCCTGAACACGTTAAAACTACACAAACCACTATAAATTACCTTGCCCTGAACACAGTAAAACTACATAATCCACTATAGTTTACCTTGCCCTGAACACAATAAAACTACACAATCCACTTTAAATTACCTTGCCCTGAACACAGTAAAACTACACAATCCACTATAACGTACCTTGCCCTGAACACAGTAAAACTACTTAATTCACTATAACTTACCTTGCTCTGAACACAGTAAAACTACACAATCCACTATACCTTACCTTGCCCTGAACACAGTGAAACTACACAATCCACTATAACTTACCTTGCCCTGAACACAGTAAAACTACACGATCCACTATAACTTACTTTGCCATGAACACAGTAAAACTACACGATCCACTATAACTTACCTTGCACTGAACACAGTAAAACTACACAATCCACTATAACTTACCTTGCACTGAACACAGTAAAACTACACAATCCACTATAACTTAACTGGCCCTGAACACAGTAAAACTACACAATCCACTATAACTTACCTTGCACTGAACACAGTAAAACTACACAATCCACTATAAGTTACCTTGCTCTGAACACAGTAAAACTACACAATCCACTATAACTTACCTTGCCCTGAACACAGTAAACTACACAATCCACTATAACTTACATTGCCCTGAACACAGTAAAACTACACAAACCACTATAAATTACCTTGTTCTGAACACAGTAAAACTACACAATCCACTATACCTTACCTTGCCCTGAACACACTAAACTACAGGATCCACTATAACTTAACTGGCCCTGAACACAGTAAAACTACACGATCCACTATAACTTACCTTGCACTGAACACAGTAAAACTACACAATCCACTATAACTTACCTTGCACTGAACACAGTAAAACTACACAAACCACTATAAATTACCTTGTTCTGAACACAGTAAAACTACACGATCCACTATACCTTACCTTGCCCTGAACACAGTAAAACTACGCAATCCACTATAACTTACTTTGCCCTGAACACATTAAAACTACACAAACCACTATAAATTACCTTGCTCTAAACACAGTAAAACTTTATAATCCACTATAACTTAACTGGCCCTGAACACAGTAAAACTACACAATCCACTATAACTTAACTGGCCCTGAACACAGTAAAACTACACAATCCACTATAAGTTACCTTGCTCTGAACACAGTAAAACTACACAATCCACTATAACTTAACTGGCCCTGAACACAGTAAAACTACACAATCCACTATAACTTACCTTGCCTTGAACACAGTAAAACTACACAATCCACTATAACTTACATTGCCCTGAACACAGTAAAACTACACAATCCACTATAACTTACCTTGCTCTGAACACAGTAAAACTACACAAACCACTATAACTTAACAGGCCCTGAACACAGTAAAACTACACAATCCACTATAACTTAACTGACCCTGAACACAGTAAAACTACACAATCCACTATAACTTAACTGGCCCTGAACACAGTAAAACTACACAATCCACTATAACTTACCTTGCTCTGAACACAGTAAAACTACACGATCCACTATAACTTACCTTGCCCTGAGCACAGTAAAACTACACAAACCACTATAACTTAACTGGCCCTGAACACAGTAAAACTACACTATCCACTATAACTTACCTTGCCCTGAACACAGTCAAACTACACAATCCACTATAACTTAACTGGCCCTGAACACAGTAAAACTACACAATCCACTATAACTTAACTGGCCCTGAACACAGTAAAACTACACAATCCACTATAAGTTACCTTGCTCTGAACACAGTAAAACTACACAATCCACTATAACTTACCTTGCCCTGAACACAGTAAACTACACAATCCACTCTAACTTACCTTGCCCAGAACAAAGTAAAACTACGTAATCCACTATACCTTACCTTGCCCTGAACACAGTGAAACTACACAATCCACTATAACTTACCTTGCTCTGAACACAGTAAAACTACACAATCCACTATACCTTACCTTGCCCTGAACACAGTAAAACTACATAATCCACTATAGTTTACCTTGCCCTGAACACAATAAAACTACACAATCCACTATAAATTACCTTGCCCTGAAAACAGTAGAACTACACAATCCACTATAAATTACCTTGCTCTGAACACAATAAAACTACACAATCCACTATAACTTAACTGGCCCTGAACACAGTAAAACTACACAATCCACTATAACTTACCTTGCCCTGAACACAGTAAAACTACACAATCCACTATAACAAACATTGCCCTGAACACGGTAAAACTACACAAACCACTATAAATTACCTTGCCCTGAACACAGTAAAACTACATAATCCACTATAGTTTACCTTGCCCTGAACACAATAAAACTACACAATCCACTTTAAATTACCTTGCCCTGAACACAGTAAAACTACACAATCCATTATAACGTACCTTGCCCTGAACACAGTAAAACTACTTAATTCACTATAACTTACCTTGCTCTGAACACAGTAAAACTACACAATCCACTATACCTTACCTTGCCCTGAACACAGTGAAACTACACAATCCACTATAACTTACCTTGCCCTGAACACAGTAAAACTACACGATCCACTATAACTTACTTTGCCATGAACACAGTAAAACTACACGATCCACTATAACTTACCTTGCACTGAACACAGTAAAACTACACAATCCACTATAACTTACCTTGCACTGAACACAGTAAAACTACACAATCCACTATAACTTAACTGGCCCTGAACACAGTAAAACTACACAATCCACTATAACTTACCTTGCACTGAACACAGTAAAACTACACAATCCACTATAAGTTACCTTGCTCTGAACACAGTAAAACTACACAATCCACTATAACTTACCTTGCCCTGAACACAGTAAACTACACAATCCACTATAACTTACATTGCCCTGAACACAGTAAAACTACACAAACCACTATAAATTACCTTGTTCTGAACACAGTAAAACTACACAATCCACTATACCTTACCTTGCCCTGAACACACTAAACTACAGGATCCACTATAACTTAACTGGCCCTGAACACAGTAAAACTACACGATCCACTATAACTTACCTTGCACTGAACACAGTAAAACTACACAATCCACTATAACTTACCTTGCACTGAACACAGTAAAACTACACAATCCACTATAAATTACCTTGCTCTGAACACAGTAAAACTACACAATCCACTATGACTTAACTGGCCCTGAACACAGTAAACTACAGAATCCACTATAACTTACCTTGCCCAGAACAAAGTAAAACTACGTAATCCACTATACCTTACCTTGCCCTGAACACAGTAAAACTACACAATCCACTATAGCTTACATTGCTCTGAACACAGAAAAACTACACAATCCACTATAACTTACTTTGCCATGAACACAGTAAAACTACACAATCCACTATAACTTACCTTGCACTGAACACAGTCAAACTACACAATCCACTATAACTTACCTGGCCCTGAACACAGTAACACTACACAATCAACTATAACTTACCTTGCTCTGAACACAGTAAAACTACACAATGCATTATAACTTACTTTGCCATGAACACAGTAAAACTACACAATCCACTATAACTTACCTTGCTCTGAACACAGTAAAACTACACAATCCACTATACCTTACCTTGCCCTGAACACAATAAAACTACACAATCCACTATAACTTAACTGGCCCTGAACACAGTGAAACTACACAATCCACTGTAACTTACCTTGCTCTGAACACAGTAAAACTACACAATCCACTATACCTTACCTTGCCCTGAACACAGTAAAACTACATAATCCACTATAGTTTACCTTGCCCTGAACACAGTAAAACTACACAATCCACTATAACTTACCTTGCCCTGAACACAGTAAACTACACAATCCACTATAACTTACATTGCCCTGAACACAGTAAAACTACACAAACCACTATAAATTACCTTGTTCTGAACACAGTAAAACTACACGATCCACTATACCTTACCTTGCCCTGAACACAGTAAAACTACGCAATCCACTATAACTTACTTTGCCCTGAACACATTAAAACTACACAAACCACTATAAATTACCTTGCTCTAAACACAGTAAAACTTTATAATCCACTATAACTTAACTGGCCCTGAACACAGTAAAACTACACAATCCACTATAACTTAACTGGCCCTGAACACAGTAAAACTACACAATCCACTATAAGTTACCTTGCTCTGAACACAGTAAAACTACACAATCCACTATAACTTAACTGGCCCTGAACACAGTAAAACTACACAATCCACTATAACTTACCTTGCCTTGAACACAGTAAAACTACACAATCCACTATAACTTACATTGCCCTGAACACAGTAAAACTACACAATCCACTATAACTTACCTTGCTCTGAACACAGTAAAACTACACAAACCACTATAACTTAACAGGCCCTGAACACAGTAAAACTACACAATCCACTATAACTTAACTGACCCTGAACACAGTAAAACTACACAATCCACTATAACTTAACTGGCCCTGAACACAGTAAAACTACACAATCCACTATAACTTACCTTGCTCTGAACACAGTAAAACTACACGATCCACTATAACTTACCTTGCCCTGAGCACAGTAAAACTACACAAACCACTATAACTTAACTGGCCCTGAACACAGTAAAACTACACAATCCACTATAACTTACCTTGCCCTGAACACAGTCAAACTACACAATCCACTATAACTTAACTGGCCCTGAACACAGTAAAACTACACAATCCACTATAACTTAACTGGCCCTGAACACAGTAAAACTACACAATCCACTATAAGTTACCTTGCTCTGAACACAGTAAAACTACACAATCCACTATAACTTACCTTGCCCTGAACACAGTAAACTACACAATCCACTCTAACTTACCTTGCCCAGAACAAAGTAAAACTACGTAATCCACTATACCTTACCTTGCCCTGAACACAGTGAAACTACACAATCCACTATAACTTACCTTGCTCTGAACACAGTAAAACTACACAATCCACTATACCTTACCTTGCCCTGAACACAGTAAAACTACATAATCCACTATAGTTTACCTTGCCCTGAACACAATAAAACTACACAATCCACTATAAATTACCTTGCCCTGAAAACAGTAGAACTACACAATCCACTATAAATTACCTTGCTCTGAACACAATAAAACTACACAATCCACTATAACTTAACTGGCCCTGAACACAGTAAAACTACACAATCCACTATAACTTACCTTGCCCTGAACACAGTAAAACTACACAATCCACTATAACAAACATTGCCCTGAACACGGTAAAACTACACAAACCACTATAAATTACCTTGCCCTGAACACAGTAAAACTACATAATCCACTATAGTTTACCTTGCCCTGAACACAATAAAACTACACAATCCACTTTAAATTACCTTGCCCTGAACACAGTAAAACTACACAATCCATTATAACGTACCTTGCCCTGAACACAGTAAAACTACTTAATTCACTATAACTTACCTTGCTCTGAACACAGTAAAACTACACAATCCACTATACCTTACCTTGCCCTGAACACAGTGAAACTACACAATCCACTATAACTTACCTTGCCCTGAACACAGTAAAACTACACGATCCACTATAACTTACTTTGCCATGAACACAGTAAAACTACACGATCCACTATAACTTACCTTGCACTGAACACAGTAAAACTACACAATCCACTATAACTTACCTTGCACTGAACACAGTACAACTACACAATCCACTATAAGTTACCTTGCTCTGAACACAGTAAACTACACAATCCACTATAACTTACATTGCCCTGAACACAGTAAAACTACACAATCCACTATAACTTACCTTGCACTGAACACAGTAAAACTACACAATCCACTATAACTTACCTGGCCCTGAACACAGTAACACTACACAATCAACTATAACTTACCTTGCTCTGAACACAGTAAAACTACACAATGCACTATAACTTACTTTGCCATGAACACAGTAAAACTACACAATCCACTATAAATTACCTTGTTCTGAACACAGTAAAACTACACAATCCACTATACCTTACCTTGCCCTGAACACACTAAACTACAGGATCCACTATAACTTAACTGGCCCTGAACACAGTAAAACTACACGATCCACTATAACTTACCTTGCACTGAACACAGTAAAACTACACAATCCACTATAACTTACCTTGCACTGAACACAGTAAAACTACACAATCCACTATAAATTACCTTGCTCTGAACACAGTAAAACTACACAATCCACTATAACTTAACTGGCCCTGAACACAGTAAACTACAGAATCCACTATAACTTACCTTGCCCAGAACAAAGTAAAACTACGTAATCCACTATACCTTACCTTGCCCTGAACACAGTAAAACTACACAATCCACTATAGCTTACATTGCTCTGAACACAGAAAAACTACACAATCCACTATAACTTACTTTGCCATGAACACAGTAAAACTACACAATCCACTATAACTTACCTTGCACTGAACACAGTAAAACTACACAATCCACTATAACTTACCTGGCCCTGAACACAGTAACACTACACAATCAACTATAACTTACCTTGCTCTGAACACAGTAAAACTACACAATGCACTATAACTTACTTTGCCATGAACACAGTAAAACTACACAATCCACTATAACTTACCTTGCTCTGAACACAATAAAACTACACAATCCACTATACCTTACCTTGCCCTGAACACAATAAAACTACACAATCCACTATAACTTAACTGGCCCTGAACACAGTGAAACTACACAATCCACTATAACTTACCTTGCTCTGAACACAGTAAAACTACACAATCCACTATACCTTACCTTGCCCTGAACACAGTAAAACTACATAATCCACTATAGTTTACCTTGCCCTGAACACAATAAAACTACACAATCCACTATAAATTACCTTGCCCTGAAAACAGTAGAACTACACAATCCACTATAAATTACCTTGCTCTGAACACAATAAAACTACACAATCCACTATAACTTAACTGGCCCTGAACACAGTAAAACTACACAATCCACTATAACAAACATTGCCCTGAACACGGTAAAACTACACAAACCACTATAGTTTACCTTGCCCTGAACACAATAAAACTACACAATCCACTATAAATTACCTTGCCCTGAACACAGTAAAACTACACAATCCACTATAAATTACCTTGCCCTGAACACAGTAAAACTACATAATCCACTATAGTTTACCTTGCCCTGAACACAATAAAACTACACAATCCACTATAAATTACCTTGCCCTGAACACAGTAAAACTACACAATCCACTATAAATTACCTTGCCCTGAACACAGTAAAACTACTTAATTCACTATAACTTACCTTGCTCTGAACACAGTAAAACTACACAATCCACTATACCTTACCTTGCCCTGAACACAGTGAAACTACACAATCCACTATAACTTACCTTGCCCTGAACACAGTAAAACTACACAATCCTCTATAACTTACCTTGCTGTGAACACAGTAAAACTACACAATCCACTATGCCTTACCTTGCCCTGAACACAGTAAAACTACACAATCCACTATTACTTACATTGCTCTGAACACAGAAAAACTACACAATCCACTATAACTTACTTTGCCATGAACACAGTAAAGCTACACAATCCACTACAACTTACCTTGCACTGAACACAGTAAAACTACACAATCCACTATAAATTACCTTCCTCTGAACACAATAAAACTACACAATCCACTATAACTTAACTGGCCCTGAACACAGTAAAACTACACAATCCACTATAACTTAACTGGCCCTGAACACAGTAAAACTACACAATCCACTATAAGTTACCTTGCTCTGAACACAGTAAAACTACACAATCCACTATAACTTACCTTGCCCTGAACACAGTAAACTACACAATCCACTATAACTTACATTGCCCTGAACACAGTAAAACTACACAAACCACTATAAATTACCTTGTTCTGAACACAGTAAAACTACACAATCCACTATACCTTACCTTGCCCTGAACACAGTAAAACTACACAATCCACTATAGCTTACATTGCTCTGAACACAGTAAAACTACACAATCCACTATAAATTACCTTGCTCTGAACACAGCAAAACTACACAATCCACTATAACTTACTTTGCCATGAACACAGTAAAACTACACAATCCACTATAACTTACCTTGCACTGAACACAGTAAAACTACACAATCCACTATAACTTAACTGGCCCTGAACACAATAACACTACACAATCCACTATAACAAACATTGCCCTGAACACGGTAAAACTACACAAACCACTATCAATTACCTTGCCCTGAACACAGTAAAACTACATAATCCACTATAGTTTACCTTGCCCTGAACACAATAAAACTACACAATCCACTATAAATTACCTTGCCCTGAAGACAGTAAAACTACACAATCCTCTATAACTTACCTTGCTGTGAACACAGTAAAACTACACAATCCACTATGCCTTACCTTGCCCTGAACACAGTAAAACTACACAATCCATTATTACTTACATTGCTCTGAACACAGAAAAACTACACAATCCACTATAACTTACTTTGCCATGAACACAGTAAAAATAACACAATCCTCTATAACTTACCTTGCTGTGAACACAGTAAAACTACACAATCCACTATGCCTTACCTTGCCCTGAACACAGTAAAACTCCACAATCCACTATAACTTACCTTGCCCTGAACACAGTAAAACTACACAATCCAAACTATAACAAACATTGCCCTGAACACGGTAAAACTACACAAACCACTATAAATTACCTTGCCTTGAACACAGTAAAACTACATAATCCACTATAGTTTACCTTGCCCTGAACACAATAAAACTACACGATCCACTTTAAATTACCTTGCCCTGAACACAGTAAAACTACACAATCCACTATAACGTACCTTGCCCTGAACACAGTAAAACTACTTAATTCACTATAACTTACCTTGCTCTGAACACAGTAAAACTACACAATCCACTATACCTTACCTTGCCCTGAACACAGTGAAACTACACAATCCACTATAACTTACCTTGCCCTGAACACAGTAAAACTACACAATCCTCTATAACTTACCTTGCTGTGAACACAGTAAAACTACACAATCCACTATGCCTTACATTGCCCTGAACACAGTAAAACTACACAATCCACTATTACTTACATTGCTCTGAACACAGAAAAACTACACAATCCACTATAACTTACTTTGCCATGAACACAGTAAAACTACACAATCCACTACAACTTACCTTGCACTGAACACAGTAAAACTACACAATCCACTATAAATTACCTTCCTCTGAACACAATAAAACTACACAATCCACTATAACTTAACTGGCCCTGAACACAGTAAAACTACACAATCCACTATAACTTAACTGGCCCTGAACACAGTAAAACTACACAATCCACTATAAGTTACCTTGCTCTGAACACAGTAAAACTACACAATCCACTATAACTTACCTTGCCCTGAACACAGTAAAACTACACAAACCACTATAAATTACCTTGTTCTGAACACAGTAAAACTACACAATCCACTATACCTTACCTTGCCCTGAACACAGTAAAACTACACAATCCACTATAGCTTACATTGCTCTGAACACAGTAAAACTACACAATCCACTATAAATTACCTTGCTCTGAACACAGCAAAACTACACAATCCACTATAACTTACTTTGCCATGAACACAGTAAAACTACACAATCCACTATAACTTACCTTGCACTGAACACAGTAAAACTACACAATCCACTATAACTTAACTGGCCCTGAACACAGTAACACTACACAATCAACTATAACTTACCTTGCTCTGAACACAGTAAAACTACACAATGCACTATAACTTACTTTGCCATGAACACAGTAAAACTACACAATCCACTATAACTTACCTTGCACTGAACACAGTAAAACTACACAATCCACTATAAATTACCTTGTTCTGAACACAGAAAAACTACACAATCCACTCTAACTTACCTTGCCCAGAACAAAATAAAACTACGTAATCCACTATACCTTACCTTGCCCTGAACACAGTGAAACTACACAATCCACTATAACTTACCTTGCTCTGAACACAGTAAAACTACACAATCCACTATACCTTACCTTGCCCTGAACACAGTAAAACTACATAATCCACTATAGTTTACCTTGCCCTGAACACAATAAAACTACACAATCCACTATAAATTACCTTGCCCTGAAAACAGTAGAACTACACAATCCACTATAAATTACCTTGCTCTGAACACAATAAAACTACACAATCCACTATAACTTAACTGGCCCTGAACACAGTAAAACTACACAATCCACTATAACTTACCTTGCCCTGAACACAGTAAAACTACACAATCCACTATAACAAACATTGCCCTGAACACGGTAAAACTACACAAACCACTATCAATTACCTTGCCCTGAACACAGTAAAACTACATAATCCACTATAGTTTACCTTGCCCTGAACACAATAAAACTACACAATCCACTATAAATTACCTTGCCCTGAACACAGTAAAACTACACAATCCTCTATAACTTACCTTGCTGTGAACACAGTAAAACTACACAATCCACTATGCCTTACCTTGCCATGAACACAGTAAAACTACACAATCCACTATTACTTACATTGCTCTGAACACAGAAAAACTACACAATCCACTATAACTTACCTTGCACTGAACACAGTAAAACTACACAATCCACTATAACTTACCTTGCCCTGAACACAGTAAAACTACACAATCCACTATAACTTAACTGGCCCTGAACACAGTAAAACTACACAATCCACTATAACTTACCTTGCCCTGAACACAGTAAAACTACACAATCCAAACTATAACAAACATTGCCCTGAACACGGTAAAACTACACAAACCACTATAAATTACCTTGCCCTGAACACAGTAAAACTACATAATCCACTATAGTTTACCTTGCCCTGAACACAATAAAACTACACGATCCACTTTAAATTACCTTGCCCTGAACACAGTAAAACTACACAATCCACTATAACGTACCTTGCCCTGAACACAGTAAAACTACTTAATTCACTATAACTTACCTTGCTCTGAACACAGTAAAACTACACAATCCACTATACCTTACCTTGCCCTGAACACAGTGAAACTACACAATCCACTATAACTTACCTTGCCCTGAACACAGTAAAACTACACAATCCTCTATAACTTACCTTGCTGTGAACACAGTAAAACTACACAATCCACTATGCCTTACCTTGCCCTGAACACAGTAAAACTACACAATCCACTATTACTTACATTGCTCTGAACACAGAAAAACTACACAATCCACTATAACTTACTTTGCCATGAACACAGTAAAACTACACAATCCACTACAACTTACCTTGCACTGAACACAGTAAAACTACACAATCCACTATAAATTACCTTCCTCTGAACACAATAAAACTACACAATCCACTATAACTTAACTGGCCCTGAACACAGTAAAACTACACAATCCACTATAACTTAACTGGCCCTGAACACAGTAAAACTACACAATCCACTATAACTTACCTTGCCCTGAACACAGTAAACTACACAATCCACTATAACTTACATTGCCCTGAACACAGTAAAACTACACAAACCACTATAAATTACCTTGTTCTGAACACAGTAAAACTACACAATCCACTATACCTTACCTTGCCCTGAACACAGTAAAACTACACAATCCACTATAACTTACTTTGCCCTGAACACATTAAAACTACACAAACCACTATAAATTACCTTGCTCTAAACACAGTAAAACTTTATAATCCACTATAACTTAACTGGCCCTGAACACAGTAAAACTACACAATCCACTATAACTTAACAGGCCCTGAACACAGTAAAACTACACAATCCACTATAACTTAACTGGCCCTGAACACAGTAAAACTACACAATCCACTATAACTTACCTTGCCTTGAACACAGTAAAACTACACAATCCACTATAACTTACATTGCCCTGAACACAGTAAAACTACACAATCCACTATAACTTACCTTGCTCTGAACACAGTAAAACTACACAAACCACTATAACTTAACAGTCCCTGAACACAGTAAAACTACACAATCCACTATAACTTAACTGACCCTGAACACAGTAAAACTACACAATCCACTATAACTTAACTGGCCCTGAACACAGTAAAACTACACAATCCACTATAACTTACCTTGCTCTGAACACAGTAAAACTACACAATCCACTATAACTTACCTTGCCCTGAACACAGTAAAACTACACAATCCTCTATAACTTACCTTGCTGTGAACACAGTAAAACTACACAATCCACTATGCCTTACCTTGCCCTGAACACAGTAAAACTACACAATCCACTATTACTTACATTGCTCTGAACACAGAAAAACTACACAATCCACTATAACTTACTTTGCCATGAACACAGTAAAACTACACAATCCACTACAACTTACCTTGCACTGAACACAGTAAAACTACACAATCCACTATAAATTACCTTCCTCTGAACACAATAAAACTACACAATCCACTATAACTTAACTGGCCCTGAACACAGTAAAACTACACAATCCACTATAACTTAACTGGCCCTGAACACAGTAAAACTACACAATCCACTATAAGTTACCTTGCTCTGAACACAGTAAAACTACACAATCCACTATAACTTACCTTGCCCTGAACACAGTAAGCTACACAATCCACTATAACTTAACTGGCCCTGAACACAGTAAAACTACACAATCCACTATAACAAACATTGCCCTGAACACGGTAAAACTACACAAACCACTATAGTTTACCTTGCCCTGAACACAATAAAACTACACAATCCACTATAAATTACCTTGCCCTGAACACAGTAAAACTACACAATCCACTATAAATTACCTTGCCCTGAACACAGTAAAACTACATAATCCACTATAGTTTACCTTGCCCTGAACACAATAAAACTACACAATCCACTATAAATTACCTTGCCCTGAACACAGTAAAACTACACAATCCACTATAAATTACCTTGCCCTGAACACAGTAAAACTACACAATCCACTATGCCTTACCTTGCCCTGAACACAGTAAAACTACACAATCCACTATTACTTACATTGCTCTGAACACTGAAAAACTACACAATCCACTATAACTTACTTTGCCATGAACACAGTAAAACTACACAATCCTCTATAACTTACCTTGCTGTGAACACAGTAAAACTACACAATCCACTATGCCTTACCTTGCCCTGAACACAGTAAAACTCCACAATCCACTATAACTTACCTTGCCCTGAACACAGTAAAACTACACAATCCAAACTATAACAAACATTGCCCTGAACACGGTAAAACTACACAAACCACTATAAATTACCTTGCCCTGAACACAGTAAAACTACATAATCCACTATAGTTTACCTTGCCCTGAACACAATAAAACTACACAATCCACTTTAAATTACCTTGCCCTGAACACAGTAAAACTACACAATCCACTATAACGTACCTTGCCCTGAACACAGTAAAACTACTTAATTCACTATAACTTACCTTGCTCTGAACACAGTAAAACTACACAATCCACTATACCTTACCTTGCCCTGAACACAGTGAAACTACACAATCCACTATAACTTACCTTGCCCTGAACACAGTAAAACTACACAATCCTCTATAACTTACCTTGCTGTGAACACAGTAAAACTACACAATCCACTATGCCTTACCTTGCCCTGAACACAGTAGAACTACACAATCCACTATTACTTACATTGCTCTGAACACAGAAAAACTACACAATCCACTATAACTTACTTTGCCATGAACACAGTAAAGCTACACAATCCACTACAACTTACCTTGCACTGAACACAGTAAAACTACACAATCCACTATAAATTACCTTCCTCTGAACACAATAAAACTACACAATCCACTATAACTTAACTGGCCCTGAACACAGTAAAACTACACAATCCACTATAACTTAACTGGCCCTGAACACAGTAAAACTACACAATCCACTATAAGTTACCTTGCTCTGAACACAGTAAAACTACACAATCCACTATAACTTACCTTGCCCTGAACACAGTAAACTACACAATCCACTATAACTTACATTGCCCTGAACACAGTAAAACTACACAAACCACTATAAATTACCTTGTTCTGAACACAGTAAAACTACACAATCCACTATACCTTACCTTGCCCTGAACACAGTAAAACTACACAATCCACTATAGCTTACATTGCTCTGAACACAGTAAAACTACACAATCCACCATAAATTACCTTGCTCTGAACACAGCAAAACTACACAATCCACTATAACTTACTTTGCCATGAACACAGTAAAACTACACAATCCACTATAACTTACCTTGCACTGAACACAGTAAAACTACACAATCCACTATAACTTAACTGGCCCTGAACACAATAACACTACACAATCCACTATAACAAACATTGCCCTGAACACGGTAAAACTACACAAACCACTATCAATTACCTTGCCCTGAACACAGTAAAACTACATAATCCACTATAGTTTACCTTGCCCTGAACACAATAAAACTACACAATCCACTATAAATTACCTTGCCCTGAAGACAGTAAAACTACACAATCCACTATAACTTACCTTGCTGTGAACACAGTAAAACTACACAATCCACTATGCCTTACCTTGCCCTGAACACAGTAAAACTACACAATCCATTATTACTTACATTGCTCTGAACACAGAAAAACTACACAATCCACTATAACTTACTTTGCCATGAACACAGTAAAAATAACACAATCCTCTATAACTTACCTTGCTGTGAACACAGTAAAACTACACAATCCACTATGCCTTACCTTGCCCTGAACACAGTAAAACTCCACAATCCACTATAACTTACCTTGCCCTGAACACAGTAAAACTACACAATCCAAACTATAACAAACATTGCCCTGAACACGGTAAAACTACACAAACCACTATAAATTACCTTGCCTTGAACACAGTAAAACTACATAATCCACTATAGTTTACCTTGCCCTGAACACAATAAAACTACACGATCCACTTTAAATTACCTTGCCCTGAACACAGTAAAACTACACAATCCACTATAACGTACCTTGCCCTGAACACAGTAAAACTACTTAATTCACTATAACTTACCTTGCTCTGAACACAGTAAAACTACACAATCCACTATACCTTACCTTGCCCTGAACACAGTGAAACTACACAATCCACTATAACTTACCTTGCCCTGAACACAGTAAAACTACACAATCCTCTATAACTTACCTTGCTGTGAACACAGTAAAACTACACAATCCACTATGCCTTACATTGCCCTGAACACAGTAAAACTACACAATCCACTATTACTTACATTGCTCTGAACACAGAAAAACTACACAATCCACTATAACTTACTTTGCCATGAACACAGTAAAACTACACAATCCACTACAACTTACCTTGCACTGAACACAGTAAAACTACACAATCCACTATAAATTACCTTCCTCTGAACACAATAAAACTACACAATCCACTATAACTTAACTGGCCCTGAACACAGTAAAACTACACAATCCACTATAACTTAACTGGCCCTGAACACAGTAACACTACACAATCCACTATAAGTTACCTTGCTCTGAACACAGTAAAACTACACAATCCACTATAACTTACCTTGCCCTGAACACAGTAAACTACACAATCCACTATAACTTACATTGCCCTGAACACAGTAAAACTACACAAACCACTATAAATTACCTTGTTCTGAACACAGTAAAACTACACAATCCACTATACCTTACCTTGCCCTGAACACAGTAAAACTACACAATCCACTATAGCTTACATTGCTCTGAACACAGTAAAACTACACAATCCACTATAAATTACCTTGCTCTGAACACAGCAAAACTACACAATCCACTATAACTTACTTTGCCATGAACACAGTAAAACTACACAATCCACTATAACTTACCTTGCACTGAACACAGTAAAACTACACAATCCACTATAACTTAACTGGCCCTGAACACAGTAACACTACACAATCAACTATAACTTACCTTGCTCTGAACACAGTAAAACTACACAATGCACTATAACTTACTTTGCCATGAACACAGTAAAACTACACAATCCACTATAACTTACCTTGCACTGAACACAGTAAAACTACACAATCCACTATAAATTACCTTGTTCTGAACACAGAAAAACTACACAATCCACTCTAACTTACCTTGCCCAGAACAAAATAAAACTACGTAATCCACTATACCTTACCTTGCCCTGAACACAGTGAAACTACACAATCCACTATAACTTACCTTGCTCTGAACACAGTAAAACTACACAATCCACTATACCTTACCTTGCCCTGAACACAGTAAAACTACATAATCCACTATAGTTTACCTTGCCCTGAACACAATAAAACTACACAATCCACTATAAATTACCTTGCCCTGAAAACAGTAGAACTACACAATCCACTATAAATTACCTTGCTCTGAACACAATAAAACTACACAATCCACTATAACTTAACTGGCCCTGAACACAGTAAAACTACACAATCCACTATAACTTACCTTGCCCTGAACACAGTAAAACTACACAATCCACTATAACAAACATT
The DNA here is from genome assembly GCA_964016885.1 of Eledone cirrhosa. NCBI lineage: Eukaryota > Metazoa > Mollusca > Cephalopoda > Octopoda > Eledonidae > Eledone > Eledone cirrhosa. Next base: position 111,009,970 of record OZ024744.1, read on the forward strand.
GCCCTGAACACGGTAAAACTACACAAACCACTATCAATTACCTTGCCCTGAACACAGTAAAACTACATAATCCACTATAGTTTACCTTGCCCTGAACACAATAAAACTACACAATCCACTATAAATTACCTTGCCCTGAACACAGTAAAACTACACAATCCTCTATAACTTACCTTGCTGTGAACACAGTAAAACTACACAATCCACTATGCCTTACCTTGCCATGAACACAGTAAAACTACACAATCCACTATTACTTACATTGCTCTGAACACAGAAAAACTACACAATCCACTATAACTTACCTTGCACTGAACACAGTAAAACTACACAATCCACTATAACTTACCTTGCCCTGAACACAGTAAAACTACACAATCCACTATAACTTAACTGGCCCTGAACACAGTAAAACTACACAATCCACTATAACTTACCTTGCCCTGAACACAGTAAAACTACACAATCCAAACTATAACAAACATTGCCCTGAACACGGTAAAACTACACAAACCACTATAAATTACCTTGCCCTGAACACAGTAAAACTACATAATCCACTATAGTTTACCTTGCCCTGAACACAATAAAACTACACGATCCACTTTAAATTACCTTGCCCTGAACACAGTAAAACTACACAATCCACTATAACGTACCTTGCCCTGAACACAGTAAAACTACTTAATTCACTATAACTTACCTTGCTCTGAACACAGTAAAACTACACAATCCACTATACCTTACCTTGCCCTGAACACAGTGAAACTACACAATCCACTATAACTTACCTTGCCCTGAACACAGTAAAACTACACAATCCTCTATAACTTACCTTGCTGTGAACACAGTAAAACTACACAATCCACTATGCCTTACCTTGCCCTGAACACAGTAAAACTACACAATCCACTATTACTTACATTGCTCTGAACACAGAAAAACTACACAATCCACTATAACTTACTTTGCCATGAACACAGTAAAACTACACAATCCACTACAACTTACCTTGCACTGAACACAGTAAAACTACACAATCCACTAAAAATTACCTTCCTCTGAACACAATAAAACTACACAATCCACTATAACTTAACTGGCCCTGAACACAGTAAAACTACACAATCCACTATAACTTAACTGGCCCTGAACACAGTAAAACTACACAATCCACTATAACTTACCTTGCCCTGAACACAGTAAACTACACAATCCACTATAACTTACATTGCCCTGAACACAGTAAAACTACACAAACCACTATAAATTACCTTGTTCTGAACACAGTAAAACTACACAATCCACTATACCTTACCTTGCCCTGAACACAGTAAAACTACACAATCCACTATAACTTACTTTGCCCTGAACACATTAAAACTACACAAACCACTATAAATTACCTTGCTCTAAACACAGTAAAACTTTATAATCCACTATAACTTAACTGGCCCTGAACACAGTAAAACTACACAATCCACTATAACTTAACTGGCCCTGAACACAGTAAAACTACACAATCCACTATAAGTTACCTTGCTCTGAACACAGTAAAACTACACAATCCACTATAACTTAACTGGCCCTGAACACAGTAAAACTACACAATCCACTATAACTTACCTTGCCTTGAACACAGTAAAACTACACAATCCACTATAACTTACATTGCCCTGAACACAGTAAAACTACACAATCCACTATAACTTACCTTGCTCTGAACACAGTAAAACTACACAAACCACTATAACTTAACAGGCCCTGAACACAGTAAAACTACACAATCCACTATAACTTAACTGACCCTGAACACAGTAAAACTACACAATCCACTATAACTTAACTGGCCCTGAACACAGTAAAACTACACAATCCACTATAACTTACCTTGCTCTGAACACAGTAAAACTACACGATCCACTATAACTTACCTTGCCCTGAGCACAGTAAGACTACACAAACCACTATAACTTAACTGGCCCTGAACACAGTAAAACTACACAATCCACTATCACTTACCTTGCCCTGAACACAGTCAAACTACACAATCCACTATAACTTAACTGGCCCTGAACACAGTAAAACTACACAATCCACTATAACTTAACTGGCCCTGAACACAGTAAAACTACACAATCCACTATAAGTTACCTTGCTCTGAACACAGTAAAACTACACAATCCACTATAACTTACCTTGCCCTGAACACAGTAAACTACACAATCCACTCTAACTTACCTTGCCCAGAACAAAGTAAAACTACGTAATCCACTATACCTTACCTTGCCCTGAACACAGTGAAACTACACAATCCACTATAACTTACCTTGCTCTGAACACAGTAAAACTACACAATCCACTATACCTTACCTTGCCCTGAACACAGTAAAACTACATAATCCACTATAGTTTACCTTGCCCTGAACACAATAAAACTACACAATCCACTATAAATTACCTTGCCCTGAAAACAGTAGAACTACACAATCCACTATAAATTACCTTGCTCTGAACACAATAAAACTACACAATCCACTATAACTTAACTGGCCCTGAACACAGTAAAACTACACAATCCACTATAACTTACCTTGCCCTGAACACAGTAAAACTACACAATCCACTATAACAAACATTGCCCTGAACACGGTAAAACTACACAAACCACTATAAATTACCTTGCCCTGAACACAGTAAAACTACATAATCCACTATAGTTTACCTTGCCCTGAACACAATAAAACTACACAATCCACTATAAATTACCTTGCCCTGAACACAGTAAAACTACACAATCCTCTATAACTTACCTTGCTGTGAACACAGTAAAACTACACAATCCACTATGCCTTACCTTGCCCTGAACACAGTAAAACTACACAATCCACTATTACTTACATTGCTCTGAACACAGAAAAACTACACAATCCACTATAACTTACCTTGCCCGGAACACAGTAAACTACAGGATCCACTATAACTTACCTTGCTCTGAACACAGTAAAACTACACGATCCACTATAACTTACATTGCCCTGAACACAGTAAAACTACACAATCCACTATAACTTACCTTGCGCTGAACACAGTAAAACTACACGATCCACTATAACTTACTTTGCCATGAACACAGTAAAACTACACGATCCACTATAACTTACCTTGCACTGAACACAGTAAAACTACACAATCCACTATAACTTAACTTGCACTGAACACAGTAAAACTACACAATCCACTATAACTTAATTGGCCCTGAACACAGTAAAACTACACAATCCACTATAACTTACCTTGCACTGAACACAGTAAAACTACACAATCCACTATAAGTAACCTTGCTCTGAACACAGTAAAACTACACAATCCACTATAACTTACCTTGCCCTGAACACAGTAAACTACACAATCCACTATAACTTACATTGCCATGAACACAGTAAAACTACACAAACCACTATAAATTACCTTGTTCTGAACACAGTAAAACTACACAATCCCCTATACCTTACCTTGCCCTGAACACACTAAACTACAGGATCCACTATAACTTAACTGGCCCTGAACACAGTAAAACTACACGATCCACTATAACTTACCTTGCACTGAACACAGTAAAACTACACAATCCACTATAACTTACCTTGCACTGGACACAGTAAAACTACACAATCCACTATAAATTACCTTGCTCTGAACACAGTAAAACTACACAATCCACTATAACTTAACTGGCCCTGAACACAGTAAACTACAGAATCCACTATAACTTACCTTGCCCAGAACAAAGTAAAACTACGTAATCCACTATACCTTACCTTGCCCTGAACACAGTAAAACTACACAATCCACTATAGCTTACATTGCTCTGAACACAGTAAAACTACACAATCCACTATAGCTTACCTTGCCCTGAACACAGTAAAACTACACAATCCACTATAAATTACCTTGCTCTGAACACAGTAAAACTACACAATCCACTATAACTTACCTTGCCCTGAACACAGTAAAACTACACAATCCACTATAACTGAACTGGCCCTGAACACAGTAAAACTACACAATCCACTATAACTTAACTGGCCCTGAACACAGTAAAACTACACAATCCACTATAACTTAACTGGCCCTGAACACAGTAAAACTACACAAACCACTATAAATTACCTTGTTCTGAACACAGTAAAACTACACAATCCACTATACCTTACCTTGCCCTGAACACAGTAAAACTACACAATCCACTATAACTTACTTTGCCCTGAACATATTAAAACTACACAAACCACTATAAATTACCTTGCTCTAAACACAGTAAAACTTTATAATCCACTATAACTTAACTGGCCCTGAACACAGTGAAACTACACAATCCACTATAACTTAACTGGCCCTGAACACAGTAAAACTACACAATCCACTATAAGTTACCTTGCTCTGAACACAGTAAAACTACACAATCCACTATAACTTAACTGGCCTTGAACACAGTAAAGCTACACAATCCACTATAACTTACATTTCTGTGAACACAGGAAAACTACACAAACCACTATAACTTAACTGACCCTGAACACAGTAAAACTACACAATCCACTATAACTTAACTGACCCTGAACACAGTCAAACTACACAATCCACTATAACTTAACTGGCCCTGAACACAGTAAACTACAGGATCCACTATAACTTACCTTGCTCTGAACACAGTAAAACTACACGATCCACTATAACTTACATTGCCCTGAACACAGTAAAACTACACAATCCACTATAACTTGCCTTGCGCTGAACACAGTAAAACTACACGATCCACTATAACTTACTTTGCCATGAACACAGTAAAACTACACGATCCACTATAACTTACCTTGCACTGAACACAGTAAAACTACACAATCCACTATAACTTAACTTGCACTGAACACAGTAAAACTACACAATCCACTATAACTTAACTGGCCCTGAACACAGTAAAACTACACAATCCACTATAACTTACCTTGCACTGAACACAGTAAAACTACACAATCCACTATAAGTTACCTTGCTCTGAACACAGTAAAACTACACAATCCACTATAACTTAACTGGCCCTGAACACAGTAAACTACAGAATCCACTATAACTTACCTTGCCCTGAACAAAGTAAAACTACGTAATCCACTATACCTTACCTTGCCCTGAACACAGTAAAACTACACAATCCACTATAGCTTACATTGCTCTGAACACAGTAAAACTACACAATACACTATAGCTTACCTTGCCCTGAACACAGTAAAACTACACAATCCACTATAAATTACCTTGCTCTGAACACAGTAAAACTACACAATCCACTATAACTTACCTTGCCCTGAACACAGTAAACTACACAATCCACTATAACTTACATTGCCCTGAACACAGTAAAACTACACAATCCACTATAACTGAACTGGCCCTGAACACAGTAAAACTACACAATCCACTATAACTTAACTGGCCCTGAACACAGTAAAACTACACAATCCACTATAACTTAACTGGCCCTGAACACAGTAAAACTACACAATCCACTATAAGTTACCTTGCTCTGAACACAGTAAAACTACACAATCCACTATAACTTACCTTGTCCTGAACACACTAAAACTACACAATCCTCTATAACTTAACTGGCCCTGAACACAGTAAAACTACACAATCCACTATAACTTAGCTTGCACTGAACACACTAAAACTACACAATCCACTATAACTTACCTTGCCCTGAACACAGTAAAACTACACAATCCACTTCAACTTACCTTGCTCTGAACACAGTAAAACTACACAATCCACTATAACTTACCTTGCCCTGAACACAGTAAAATTACACAATCCACTATAACTAACCTTGCCCTGAACACAGTAAAACTACACAATCCACTATAACTTACTTTGCTCTGAACACAGTAAAACTACACAATCCACCTTAACTTACCTTGCTCTGAACACAGTAAAACTACACAATCCACTTCAACTTACCTTGCTCTGAACACAGTAAAACTACACAATCCACTATAACTTACCTTGCCCTGAACACAGTAAAATTACACAATCCTCTATAACTTACCTTGCCCTGAACACAGTAAAACTACATAATCCACTATAACTTAACATGCTCTGAACACAGTAAAACTACACAACCCACTATAACTTACCTTGCCTTGAACACAGTAAAACTACACAATCCACAATAACCTACCTTGCCCTGAACATAGTAAAACTACGTAATCCACTATAACTTACCTTCCTCTAAACACAGTAAAACTACACAATCTACTATAACTTACCTTGCCCAGAACACAGTAAAACTACGTAATCCACTATAACTTACCTTGCCCTGAACACAGTAAAACTACACAATCCACTATAATTTACCTTGCCCTGAACACAGTAAAACTACACAATCCACTATAACTTACCTTGCTCTGAACACAGTAAAACTACATAATCCACTATAACTTACCTTGCCCTGAACACAGTAAAACTAACACAATCCACTATAACTTACCTTGCCCTGAACACAGTAAAACTACACCATCCACTATAAATTACGTTGCCATGAACATACTAAAACTACACGATCTTCTATAACTTACCTTGCCCTGAACACAGTAAAACCACACAATCCACTATAACTTACCTTGCCCTGAACACAGTAAAACTACACAATCCACTATAACTTACATTGCCCTGAACGCAGTAAAACAACACGATCCACTATAACTGAACTGGCCCTGAACACAGTAAAACTACACAATCCACTATAACTTAACTGGCCCTGAACACAGTAAAACTACACAATCCACTATAACTTAACTGGCCCTGAACACAGTAAAACTACACAATCCACTATAAGTTACCTTGCTCTGAACACAGTAAAACTACACAATCCACTATAACTTACCTTGCCCTGAACACAGTAAACTACACAATCCACTATAACTAACATTGCCCTGAACACAGTAAAACTACACAAACCACTATAAATTACCTTGTTCTGAACACAGTAAAACTACACAATCCACTATACCTTACCTTGCCCTGAACACAGTAAAACTACACAATCCACTATAACTTACTTTGCCCTGAACATATTAAAACTACACAAGCCACTATAAATTACCTTGCTCTAAACACAGTAAAACTTTATAATCCACTATAACTTAACTGGCCCTGAACACAGTGAAACTACACAATCCACTATAACTTAACTGGCCCTGAACACAGTAAAACTACACAATCCACTATAAGTTACCTTGCTCTGAACACAGTAAAACTACACGATCCACTATAACTTAACTGGCCTTGAACACAGTAAAGCTACACAATCCACTATAACTTACATTTCTCTGAACACAGGAAAACTACACAAACCACTATAACTTAACTGACCCTGAACACAGTAAAACTACACAATCCACTATAACTTAACTGACCCTGAACACAGTAAAACTACACAATCCACTATAACTTACCTTGCACTGAACACAGTAAAACTACACAATCCACTATAAGTTACCTTGCTCTGAACACAGTAAAACTACACAATCCACTATAACTTACCTTGCCCTGAACACAGTAAACTACACAATCCACTATAACTTACATTGCCCTGAACACAGTAAAACTACACAAACCACTATAACTTACCTTGTTCTGAACACAGTAAAACTACACAATCCCCTATACCTTACCTTGCCCTGAACACACTAAACTACAGGATCCACTATAACTTAACTGGCCCTGAACACAGTAAAACTACACGATCCACTATAACTTACCTTGCACTGAACACAGTAAAACTACACAATCCACTATAACTTACCTTGCACTGAACACAGTAAAACTACACAATCCACTATAAATTACCTTGCCCTGAACACAGTAAAACTACACAATCCACTATAGCTTACATTGCTCTGAACACAGTAAAACTACACAATCCACTATAGCTTACCTTGCCCTGAACACAGTAAAACTACACAATCCACTATAAATTACCTTGCTCTGAACACAGTAAAACTACACAATCCACTATAACTTACCTTGCCCTGAACACAGTAAACTACACAATCCACTATAACTTACATTGCCCTGAACACAGTAAAACTACACAATCCACTATAACTGAACTGGCCCTGAACACAGTAAAACTACACAATCCACTATAACTTAACTGGCCCTGAACACAGTAAAACTACACAATCCACTATAAGTTACCTTGCTCTGAACACAGTAAAACTACACAATCCACTATAACTTACCTTGTCCTGAACACACTAAAACTACACAATCCTCTATAACTTAACTGGCCCTGAACACAGTAAAACTACACAATCCACTATAACTTAGCTTGCACTGAACACAGTAAAACTACACAATCCACTATAACTTACCTTGCCCTGAACACAGTAAAACTACACAATCCACTTCAACTTACCTTGCTCTGAACACAGTAAAACTACATAATCCACTATAACTTACCTTGCCCTGAACACAGTAAAACTAACACAATCCACTATAACTTACCTTGCCCTGAACACAGTAAAACTACACCATCCACTATAAATTACGTTGCCATGAACATACTAAAACTACACGATCTTCTATAACTTACCTTGCCCTGAACACAGTAAAACCACACAATCCACTATAACTTACCTTGCCCTGAACACAGTAAAACTACACAATCCACTATAACTTACATTGCCCTGAACGCAGTAAAACAACACAATCCACTATAACTGAACTGGCCCTGAACACAGTAAAACTACACAATCCACTATAACTTAACTGGCCCTGAACACAGTAAAACTACACAATCCACTATAACTTAACTGGCCCTGAACACAGTAAAACTACACAATCCACTATAAGTTACCTTGCTCTGAACACAGTAAAACTACACAATCCACTATAACTTACCTTGCCCTGAACACAGTAAACTACACAATCCACTATAACTAACATTGCCCTGAACACAGTAAAACTACACAAACCACTATAAATTACCTTGTTCTGAACACAGTAAAACTACACAATCCACTATACCTTACCTTGCCCTGAACACAGTAAAACTACACAATCCACTATAACTTACTTTGCCCTGAACATATTAAAACTACACAAGCCACTATAAATTACCTTGCTCTAAACACAGTAAAACTTTATAATCCACTATAACTTAACTGGCCCTGAACACAGTGAAACTACACAATCCACTATAACTTAACTGGCCCTGAACACAGTAAAACTACACAATCCACTATAAGTTACCTTGCTCTGAACACAGTAAAACTACACAATCCACTATAACTTAACTGGCCTTGAACACAGTAAAGCTACACAATCCACTATAACTTACATTTCTCTGAACACAGGAAAACTACACAAACCACTATAACTTAACTGACCCTGAACACAGTAAAACTACACAATCCACTATAACTTAACTGACCCTGAACACAGTAAAACTACACAATCCACTATAACTTACCTTGCACTGAACACAGTAAAACTACACAATCCACTATAAGTTACCTTGCTCTGAACACAGTAAAACTACACAATCCACTATAACTTACCTTGCCCTGAACACAGTAAACTACACAATCCACTATAACTTACATTGCCCTGAACACAGTAAAACTACACAAACCACTATAAATTACCTTGTTCTGAACACAGTAAAACTACACAATCCCCTATACCTTACCTTGCCCTGAACACACTAAACTACAGGATCCACTATAACTTAACTGGCCCTGAACACAGTAAAACTACACGATCCACTATAACTTACCTTGCACTGAACACAGTAAAACTACACAATCCACTATAACTTACCTTGCACTGAACACAGTAAAACTACACAATCCACTATAAATTACCTTGCCCTGAACACAGTAAAACTACACAATCCACTATAGCTTACATTGCTCTGAACACAGTAAAACTACACAATCCACTATAGCTTACCTTGCCCTGAACACAGTAAAACTACACAATCCACTATAAATTACCTTGCTCTGAACACAGTAAAACTACACAATCCACTATAACTTACCTTGCCCTGAACACAGTAAACTACACAATCCACTATAACTTACATTGCCCTGAACACAGTAAAACTACACAATCCACTATAACTGAACTGGCCCTGAACACAGTAAAACTACACAATCCACTATAACTTAACTGACCCTGAACACAGTAAAACTACACAATCCACTATAACTTAACTGGCCCTGAACACAGTAAAACTACACAATCCACTATAAGTTACCTTGCTCTGAACACAGTAAAACTACACAATCCACTATAACTTACCTTGTCCTGAACACACTAAAACTACACAATCCTCTATAACTTAACTGGCCCTGAACACAGTAAAACTACACAATCCACTATAACTTAGCTTGCACTGAACACAGTAAAACTACACAATCCACTATAACTTACCTTGCCCTGAACACAGTAAAACTACACAATCCACTTCAACTTACCTTGCTCTGAACACAGTAAAACTACACAATCCACTATAACTTACCTTGCCCTGAACACAGTAAAATTACACAATCCACTATAACTAACCTTGCCCTGAACACAGTAAAACTACACAATCTACTATAACTTACTTTGCTCTGAACACAGTAAAACTACACAATCCACCTTAACTTACCTTGCTCTGAACACAGTAAAACTACACAATCCACTTCAACTTACCTTGCACTGAACACAGTAAAACTACACAATCCACTATAACTTACCTTGCCCTGAACACAGTAAAACTACACAACCCACTATAACTTACCTTGCCTTGAACACAGTAAAACTACACAATCCACAATAACTTACCTTGCCCTGAACATAGTAAAACTACGTAATCCACTATAACTTACCTTCCTCTAAACACAGTAAAACTACACAATCTACTATAACTTACCTTGCCCAGAACACAGTAAAACTACGTAATCCACTATAACTTACCTTGCCCTGAACACAGTAAAACTACACAATCCACTATAATTTACCTTGCCCTGAACACAGTAAAACTACACAATCCACTATAACTTACCTTGCTCTGAACACAGTAAAACTACATAATCCACTATAACTTACCTTGCCCTGAACACAGTAAAACTAACACAATCCACTATAACTTACCTTGCCCTGAACACAGTAAAACTACACCATCCACTATAAATTACGTTGCCATGAACATACTAAAACTACACGATCTTCTATAACTTACCTTGCCCTGAACACAGTAAAACCACACAATCCACTATAACTTACCTTGCCCTGAACACAGTAAAACTACACAATCCACTATAACTTACATTGCCCTGAACACAGTAAAACTACACAATCCACTATAACTGAACTGGCCCTGAACACAGTAAAACTACACAATCCACTATAACTTAACTGGCCCTGAACACAGTAAAACTACACAATCCACTATAACTTAACTGGCCCTGAACACAGTAAAACTACACAATCCACTATAAGTTACCTTGCTCTGAACACAGTAAAACTACACAATCCACTATAACTTACCTTGCCCTGAACACAGTAAACTACACAATCCACTATAACTTACATTGCCCTGAACACAGTAAAACTACACAAACCACTATAAATTACCTTGTTCTGAACACAGTAAAACTACACAATCCACTATACCTTACCTTGCCCTGAACACAGTAAAACTACACAATCCACTATAACTTACTTTGCCCTGAACATATTAAAACTACACAAACCACTATAAATTACCTTGCTCTAAACACAGTAAAACTTTATAATCCACTATAACTTAACTGGCCCTGAACACAGTGAAACTACACAATCCACTATAACTTAACTGGCCCTGAACACAGTAAAACTACACAATCCACTATAAGTTACCTTGCTCTGAACACAGTAAAACTACACAATCCACTATAACTTAACTGGCCTTGAACACAGTAAAGCTACACAATCCACTATAACTTACATTTCTCTGAACACAGGAAAACTACACAAACCACTATAACTTAACTGACCCTGAACACAGTAAAACTACACAATCCACTATAACTTAACTGACCCTGAACACAGTAAAACTACACAATCCACTATAACTTAACTGGCCCTGAACACAGTAAACTACAGGATCCACTATAACTTACCCTACTCTGAACACAGTAAATCTACACGATCCACTATAACTTACATTGCCCTGAGCACAGTAAAACTACACAATCCACTATAACTTGCCTTGCTCTGAACACAGTAAAACTACACAATCCACTATAACTTACTTTGCCATGAACACAGTAAAACTACACGATCCACTATAAATTACCTTGCACTGAACACAGTAAAACTACACAATCCACTATAACTTACCTTACCCTGAACACAGTAAACTACACAATCCACTCTAACTTACCTTGCCCAGAACAAAGTAAAACTACGTAATCCACTATACCTTACCTTGCCCTGAACACAGTGAAACTACACAATCCACTATAACTTACCTTGCTCTGAACACAGTAAAACTACACAATCCACTATACCTTACCTTGCCCTGAACACAGTAAAACTACATAATCCACTATAACTTACCTTGCCCTGAACACAGTAAAACTACACAATCCACTATAAGTTACCTTGCCCTGAAAACAGTAGAACTACACAATCCACTATAAATTACCTTGCTCTGAACACAATAAAACTACACAATCCACTATAACTTAACTGGCCCTGAACACAGTAAAACTACACAATCCACTATAACTTACCTTGCCCTGAACACAGTAAAACTACACAATCCACTATAACAAACATTGCCCTGAACACGGTAAAACTACACAAACCACTATAAATTACCTTGCCCTGAACACAGTAAAACTACATAATCCACTATAGTTTACCTTGCCCTGAACACAATAAAACTACACAATCCACTATAAATTACCTTGCCCTGAACACAGTAAAACTACACAATCCTCTATAACTTACCTTGCTGTGAACACAGTAAAACTACACAATCCACTATGCCTTACCTTGCCCTGAACACAGTAAAACTACACAATCCACTATTACTTACATTGCTCTGAACACAGAAAAACTACACAATCCACTATAACTTACTTTGCCATGAACACAGTGAAACTACACAATCCTCTATAACTTACCTTGCTGTGAACACAGTAAAACTACACAATCCACTATAAATTACCTTGCTCTGAACACAGTAAAACTACACAATCCACTATGCCTTACCTTGCCCTGAACACAGTAAAACTACACAATCCACTATAACAAACATTGCCCTGAACACGGTAAAACTACACAAACCACTATAAATTACCTTGACCTGAACACAGTAAAACTACATAATCCACTATAGTTTACCTTGCCCTGAACACAATAAAACTACACAATCCACTATAAATTACCTTGCCCTGAAAACAGTAAAACTACACAATCCACTATAACGTACCTTGCCCTGAACACAGTAAAACTACTTAATTCACTATAACTTACCTTGCTCTGAACACAGTAAAACTACACAATCCACTATACCTTACCTTGCCCTGAACACAGTGAAACTACACAATCCACTATAACTTACCTTGCCCTGAACACAGTAGAACTACACAATCCACTATAACTTACCTTGCCCTGAACACAGTAAAACTACACAATCCTCTATAACTTACCTTGCTGTGAACACAGTAAAACTACACAATCCACTATGCCTTACCTTGCCCTGAACACAGTAAAACTACACAATCCACTATTACTTACATTGCTCTGAACACAGTAAGACTACACAATCCACTATAAGTTACATTGCCCTGAACACAGTAAAACTACACAAGCCACTATAAATTACCTTGTTCTGAACACAGTAAAACTACACAATCCACTATACCTTACCTTGCCCTGAACACAGTAAAACTACACAATCCACTATAACTTACTTTGCCCTGAACACATTAAAACTACACAAACCACTATAAATTACCTTGCTCTGAACACAGTAAAACTACACAATCCACTATAACTTAACTGGCCCTGAACACAGTAAACTACAGAATCCACTATAACTTACCTTGCCCAGAACAAAGTAAAACTACGTAATCCACTATACCTTACCTTGCCCTGAACACAGTAAAACTACACAATCCACTATAGCTTACATTGCTCTGAACACAGTAAAACTACACAATCCACTATAAATTACCTTGTTCTGAACACAGTAAAACTACACAATCCACTATAACTGAACTGGCCCTGAACACAGTAAAACTACACAATCCACTATAACTTAACTGGCCCTGAACACCGTAAAACTACACAATCCACTATAACTTAACTGGCCCTGAACACAGTAAAACTACACAATCCACTATAAGTTACCTTGCTCTGAACACAGTAAAACTACACGATCCACTATAACTTACCTTGCACTGAACACAGTAAAACTACACAATCCACTATAACTTGCCTTGCCCTGAACACAGTAAACTACACAATCCACTCTAACTTACCTTGCCCAGAACAAAGTAAAACTACGTAATCCACTATACCTTACCTTGCCCTGAACACAGTGAAACTACACAATCCACTATAACTTACCTTACTCTGAACACAGTAAAACTACACAATCCACTATACCTTACCTTGCCCTGAACACAGTAAAACTACATAATCCACTATAGTTTACCTTGCCCTGAACACAATAAAACTACACAATCCACTATAAATTACCTTGCCCTGAAAACAGTAGAACTACACAATCCACTATAAATTACCTTGCTCTGAACACAATAAAACTACACAATCCACTATAACTTAACTGGCCCTGAACACAGTAAAACTACACAATCCACTATAACTTACCTTGCCCTGAACACAGTAAAACTACACAATCCACTATAACAAACATTGCCCTGAACACTGTAAAACTACACAAACCACTATAAATTACCTTGCCCTGAACACAGTAAAACTACATAATCCACTATAGTTTACCTTGCCCTGAATACAATAAAACTACACAATCCACTATAAATTACCTTGCCCTGAACACAGTAAAACTACACAATCCTCTATAACTTACCTTGCTGTGAACACAGTAAAACTACACAATCCACTATGCCTTACCTTGCCCTGAACACAGTAAAACTACACAATCCACTATTACTTACATTGCTCTGAACACAGAAAAACTACACAATCCACTATAACTTACTTTGCCATGAACACAGTGAAACTACACAATCCTCTATAACTTACCTTGCTGTGAACACAGTAAAACTACACAATCCACTATGCCTTACCTTGCCCTGAACACAGTAAAACTACACAATCCACTATAACTTACCTTGCCCTGAACACAGTAAAACTACACAATCCACTATAACAAACATTGCCCTGAACACGGTAAAACTACACAAACCACTATAAATTACCTTGACCTGAACACAGTAAAACTACATAATCCACTATAGTTTACCTTGCCCTGAACACAATAAAACTACACAATCCACTATAAATTACCTTGCCCTGAAAACAGTAAAACTACACAATCCACTATAACGTACCTTGCCCTGAACACAGTAAAACTACTTAATTCACTATAACTTACCTTGCTCTGAACACAGTAAAACTACACAATCCACTATACCTTACCTTGCCCTGAACACAGTGAAACTACACAATCCACTATAACTTACCTTGCCCTGAACACAGTAAAACTACACAATCCTCTATAACTTACCTTGCTGTGAACACAGTAAAACTACACAATCCACTATGCCTTACCTTGCCCTGAACACAGTAAAACTACACAATCCACTATTACTTACATTGCTCTGAACACAGTAAGACTACACAATCCACTATAAGTTACATTGCCCTGAACACAGTAAAACTACACAAGCCACTATAAATTACCTTGTTCTGAACACAGTAAAACTACACAATCCACTATACCTTACCTTGCCCTGAACACAGTAAAACTACACAATCCACTATAACTTACTTTGCCCTGAACACATTAAAACTACACAAACCACTATAAATTACCTTGCTCTGAACACAGTAAAACTACACAATCCACTATAACTTAACTGGCCCTGAACACAGTAAACTACAGAATCCACTATAACTTACCTTGCCCAGAACAAAGTAAAACTACGTAATCCACTATACCTTACCTTGCCCTGAACACAGTAAAACTACACAATCCACTATAGCTTACATTGCTCTGAACACAGTAAAACTACACAATCCACTATAGCTTACCTTGCCCTGAACACAGTAAAACTACACAATCCACTATAAATTACCTTGCTCTGAACACAGTAAAACTACACAATCCACTATAACTTACCTTGCCCTGAAGACAGTAAAACTACACAATCCACTATAACTGAACTGGCCCTGAACACAGTAAAACTACACAATCCACTATAACTTAACTGGCCCTGAACACAGAAAAACTACACAATCCACTATACCTTACCTTGCCCTGAACACAGTAAAACTACATAATCCACTATAGTTTACCTTGCCCTGAACACAATAAAACTACACAATCCACTATAAATTACCTTGCCCTGAAAACAGTAGAACTACACAATCCACTATAAATTACCTTGCTCTGAACACAATAAAACTACACAATCCAGTATAACTTAACTGGCCCTGAACACAGTAAAACTACACAATCCACTATAACTTACCTTGCCCTGAACACAGTAAAACTACACAATCCACTATAACAAACATTGCCCTGAACACGGTAAAACTACACAAACCACTATAAATTACCTTGCCCTGAACACAGTAAAACTACATAATCCACTATAGTTTACCTTGCCCTGAACACAATAAAACTACACAATCCACTATAAATTACCTTGCCCTGAACACAGTAAAACTACACAATTCTCTATAACTTACCTTGCTGTGAACACAGTAAAACTACACAATCCACTATGCCTTACCTTGGCCTGAACACAGTAAAACTACACAATCCACTATAACTTACCTTGCCCTGAACACAGTAAAACTACACAATCCACTATTACTTACATTGCTCTGAACACAGAAAAACTACACAATCCACTCTAACTTACTTTGCCATGAACACAGTAAAACTACACAATCCTCTATAACTGACCTTGCTGTGAACACAGTAAAAGTACACAATCCACTATGCCTTACCTTGCCCTGAACACAGTAAAACTACACAATCCACTATAACTTACCTTGCCCTGAACACAGTAAAACTACACAATCCACTATAACAAACATTGCCCTGAACACGGTAAAACTACACAAACCACTATAAATTACCTTGCCCTGAACACAGTAAAACTACATAATCCACTATAGTTTACCTTGCCCTGAACACAATAAACTACACAATCCACTATAAATTACCTTGCCCTGAAAACAGTAAAACTACACAATCCACTATAACGTACCTTGCCCTGAACACAGTAAAACTACTTAATTCACTATAACTTACCTTGCTCTGAACACAGTAAAGCTACACAATCCACTATACCTTACCTTGCCCTGAACACAGTGAAACTACACAATCCACTATAACTTACCTTGCCCTGAACACAGTAAAACTACACAATCCTCTATAACTTACCTTGCTGTGAACACAGTAAAACTACACAATCCACTATGCCTTACCTTGCCCTGAACACAGTAAAACTACACAATCCACTATTACTTACATTGCTCTGAACACAGTAAGACTACACAATCCACTATAACTTACATTGCCCTGAACACAGTAAAACTACACAAACCACTATAAATTACCTTGCTCTAAACACAGTAAAACGTTATAATCCACTAAAACTTAACTGGCCCTGAACACAGTAAAACTACACAATCCACTATAGCTTAACTGGCCCTGAACACAGTAAAACTACACAATCCACTATAAGTTACCTTGCTCTGAACACAGTAAAACTACACAATCCACTATAACTTAACTGGCCCTGAACACAGTAAAACTACACAATCCACTATAACTTACCTTGCCTTGAACACAGTAAAACTACACAATCCACTATAACTTACATTACTCTGAACACAGGAAAACTACACAAACCACTATAACTTAACTGACCCTGAACACAGTAAAACTACACAATCCACTATAACTTGCCTTGCGCTGAACACATTAAAACTACACAATCCACTATAACTTACTTTGCCATGAACACAGTAAAACTACACGATCCACTATAACTTACCTTGCACTGAACACAGTAAAACTACACAATTCACTATAACTTACCTTGCACTGAACACAGTAAAACTACACAATCCACTATAACTTAACTGGCCCTGAACACAGTAAAACTACACAATCCACTATAACTTAACTGGCCCTGAACACAGTAAAACTACACAATCCACTATAACTTTACTGGCCCTGAACACAGTAAAACTACACAATCCACTATAAGTTACCTTGCTCTGAACACAGTAAAACTACACAATCCACTATAACTTACCTTGCCCTGAACACAGTAAACTACACAATCCACTATAACTTACCTTGCCCTGAACACAGTAAAACTACACAATCCACTATAACTTACCTTGCTCTGAACACAGTAAAACTACACAATCCACTATAACTTACCTTGCCCTGAACACAGTAAAACTACACAAACCACTATAAATTACCTTGTTCTGAACACAATAAAACTACACAATCCACTATACCTTACCTTGGCCTGAACACAGTAAAACTACACAATCCACTATAACTTACTTTGCCCTGAACATATTAAAACTACACAAACCACTATAAGTTAACTTGCCCTGAACACAGTGAAACTACACAATCCACTATAACTTAACTGGCCCTGAACACAGTAAAACTACACAATCCACTATAAGTTACCTTGCTCTGAACACAGTAAAACTACACAATCCACTATAACTTAACTGGCCCTGAACACAGTAAAGCTACACAATCCACTATAACTTACATTGCTCTGAACACAGGAAAACTACACAAACCACTATAACTTAACTGACCCTGAACTCAGTAAAACTACACAATCCACTATAACTTAACTGACCCTGAACACAGTAAAACTACACAATCCACTATAACTTAACTGGCCCTGAACACAGTAAACTACAGGATCCACTATAACTTACCTTGCTCTGAACACAGTAAAACTACGCGATCCACTATAACTTACATTGCCCTGAGCACAGTAAAACTACACAATCCACTATAACTTGCCTTGCTCAGAACACAGTAAAACTACACAATCCACTATAACTTACTTTGCCATGAACACAGTAAAACTACACGATCCTCTATAACTTACCTTGCACTGAACACAGTAAAACTACACAATCCACTATAACTTACCTTGCACTGAACACAGTAAAATTACACAATCCACTATAACTTAACTGGCCCTGAACACAGTAAAACTACACAATCCACTATAAGTTACCTTGCTCTGAACACAGTAAAACTACACAATCCACTATAACTTACCTTGCCCTGAACACAGTAAACTACACAATCCACTATAACTTACTTTGCCCTGAACACATTAAAACTACACAAACCACTATAAATTACCTTGCTCTAAACACAGTAAAACTTTATAATCCACTATAACTTATCTGGCCCTGAACACACTAAACTACAGGATCCACTATAACTTAACTGGCCCTGAACACAGTAAAACTACACGATCCACTATAACTTACATTGCCCTGAACACAGCAAAACTACATAATCCACTATACCTTACCTTGCCCTGAACACAGTAAAACTACACAATCCACTATAACTTGCCTTGCTCTGAACACAGTAAAACTACACAATCCACTATAACTTACTTTGCCATGAACACAGTAAAACTATACGATCCACTATAACTTACCTTGCACTGAACACAGTAAAACTACACAGTCCACTATAACTTACCTTGCACTGAACACAGTAAAACTACACAATCCACTATAAATTACCTTGCTCTGAACACAGTAAAACTACACAATCCACTATAACTTAACTGGCCCTGAACACAGTAAACTACAGAATCCACTATAACTTACCTTGCCCAGAACAAAGTAAAACTACGTAATCCACTATACCTTACCATGCCCTGAACACAGTAAAACTACACAATCCACTATAGCTTACATTGCTCTGAACACAGTAAAACTACACAATCCACTATACCTTACCATGCCCTGAACACAGTAAAACTACACAATCCACTATACCTTACCTTGCTCTGAACACAGTAAAACTACACAATCCACTATAACTTACCTTGCCCTGAACACAGTAAAATTACACAATCCACTATAGCTTACCTTGCCCTGAACACAGAAAAACTAAACAATCCACTATAACTTACATTGCCCTGAACATAGTAAAACTACACAATCCTCTATAAATTACCTTGCTCTGAACACAGTAAAATTACACAATCCACTATAACTTACCTTGCTCTGAACACAGTAAACCTACACAATCCACTATAAATTACCTTGCCCTGAACACAGTAAAACTACACAATCCACTATAACTTAACTGGCCCTGAACACAGTAAAACTACACAATCCACTATAGTTTACCTTGCCCTGAACACAGTCAATCTACACAATCCACTATAACTTACCTTGCCCTGAACACAGTAAAACTACTTAATTCACTATAACTTACCTTGCTCCGAACACAGTAAAACTACACAATCCACTATACCTTACCTTGCCCTGAACACAGTAAAATTACACAATCCACTATAGTTTACCTTGCCCTGAACACAGTAAAACTACACAAACCACTATAGTTTACCTTGCCCTGAACACAGTAAAACTACACAAACCACTATAAATTACCTTGCCCTGAACACAGTAAACTACACAATCCACTATAACTTACCTTGCTCTGAACACAGTAAAACTACACAATCCACTATAACTTACCTTGCCCTGAACACAGTAAACTACACAATCCACTATAACTTACATTGCCCTGAACACAGTAAAACTACACAAACCACTATAAATTACCTTGTTCTGAACACAGTAAAACTACACAATCCACTATACCTTACCTTGCCCTGAACACACTAAACTACAGGATCCACTATAACTTAACTGGCCCTGAACACAGTAAAACTACACGATCCACTATACCTTACCTTGCCCTGAACACAGTAAAACTACACAATCCACTATAACTTGCCTTGCTCTGAACACAGTAAAACTACACAATCCACTATAACTTACTTTGCCATGAACACAGTAAAACTATACGATCCACTATAACTTACCTTGCACTGAACACAGTAAAACTACACAGTCCACTATAACTTACCTTGCACTGAACACAGTAAAACTACACAATCCACTATAAATTACCTTGCTCTGAACACAGTAAAACTACACAATCCACTATAACTTAACTGGCCCTGAACACAGTAAACTACAGAATCCACTATAACTTACCTTGCCCAGAACAAAGTAAAACTACGTAATCCACTATACCTTACCATGCCCTGAACACAGTAAAACTACACAATCTACTATAGCTTACATTGCTCTGAACACAGTAAAACTACACAATCCACTATACCTTACCATGCCCTGAACACAGTAAAACTACACAATCCACTATACCTTACCTTGCTCTGAACACAGTAAAACTACACAATCCACTATAACTTACCTTGCCCTGAACACAGTAAAACTACACAATCCACTATAGCTTACCTTGCCCTGAACACAGAAAAACTAAACAATCCACTATAACTTACATTGCCCTGAACATAGTAAAACTACACAATCCTCTATAAATTACCTTGCTCTGAACACAGTAAAATTACACAATCCACTATAACTTACCTTGCTCTGAACACAGTAAACCTACACGATCCACTATAAATTACCTTGCCCTGAACACAGTAAAACTACACAATCCACTATAACTTAACTGGCCCTGAACACAGTAAAACTACACAATCCACTATAGTTTACCTTGCCCTGAACACAGTCAAACTACACAATCCACTATAACTTACCTTGCCCTGAACACAGTAAAACTACTTAATTCACTATAACTTACCTTGCTCCGAACACAGTAAAACTACACAATCCACTATACCTTACCTTGCCCTGAACACAGTAAAATTACACAATCCACTATAGTTTACCTTGCCCTGAACACAGTAAAACTACACAAACCACTATAGTTTACCTTGCCCTGAACACAGTAAAACTACACAAACCACTATAAATTACCTTGCCCTGAACACAGTAAACTACACAATCCACTATAACTTACCTTGCTCTGAACACAGTAAAACTACACAATCCACTATACCTTACCTTGCCCTGAACACAGTAAAACTACACAATCCACTATAAGTTACCTTGCTCTGAACACAGTAAAACTACACAATCCACTATAACTTGCCTTGCTCTGAACACAGTAAAACTACACAATCCACTATAACTTACTTTGCCATGAACACAGTAAAACTACACGATCCACTATAACTTACCTTGCACTGAACACAGTAAAACTACACAATCCACTATAACTTACCTTGCACTGAACACAGTAAAACTACACAATCCACTATAAATTACCCTGCCCTGAACACAGTAAAACTACACAATCCACTATAACTTACCTTGCTCTGAACACAGTAAAACTACACAATCCACTATAACTTAACTGGCCCTGAACACAGTAAACTACAGAATCCACTATAACTTACCTTGCCCTGAACACAGTAAAACTACACAATCCACTATAACTTACCTTGCCCTTAACACAGTAAAACTACACAATCCACTATAGCTTACCTTGCCCTGAACACAGTAAAACTACACAATCCACTATGAATTACCTTGCTCTGAACACAGTAAAACTACACAATCCACTATGAATTACCTTGCACTGAACACAGTAAAACTACACAATCCACTATAACTTAACTGGCCCTGAACACAGTAAAACTACACAATCCACTATAACTTAACTGGCCCTGAACACAGTAAAACTACACAATCCACTATAAGTTACCTTGCCCTGAACACTGTAAACTACACAATCCACTATAACTTACATTGCCCTGAACACAGTAAAACTACACAAACCACTATAAATTACCTTGTTCTGAACACAGTAAAACTACACAATCCACTATACCTTACCTTGCCCTGAACACAGTAAAACTACACAATCCACTATAACTTACTTTGCCCTGAACATATTAAAACTACACAAACCACTATAAATTACCTTGCCCTAAACACAGTAAAACTTTATAATCCACTATAACTTAACTGGCCCTGAACACACTAAACTACAGGATCCACTATAACTTACATTGCTCTGAACACAGGAAAACTACACAAACCACTATAACTTACATTGCCCTGAACACAGTAAAACTACACAAACCACTATAAATTACCTTGTTCTGAACACAGTAAAACTACACAATCCACTATACCTTACCTTGCCCTGAACACACTAAACTACAGGATCCACTATAACTTAACTGGCCCTGAACACAGTAAAACTACACGATCCACTATAACTTACATTGCCCTGAACACAGTAAAACTACACAATCCACTATAACTTGCCTTGCTCTGAACACAGTAAAACTACACAATCCACTATAACTTACTTTGCCATGAACACAGTAAAACTATACGATCCACTATAACTTACCTTGCACTGAACACAGTAAAACTACACAGTCCACTATAACTTACCTTGCACTGAACACAGTAAAACTACACAATCCACTATAAATTACCTTGCTCTGAACACAGTAAAACTACACAATCCACTATAACTTAACTGGCCCTGAACACAGTAAACTACAGAATCCACTATACCTTACCATGCCCTGAACACAGTAAAACTACACAATCCACTATAGCTTACATTGCTCTGAACACAGTAAAACTACACAATCCACTATACCTTACCATGCCCTGAACACAGTAAAACTACACAATCCACTATACCTTACCTTGCTCTGAATACAGTAAAACTACACAATCCACTATAACTTACCTTGCCCTGAACACAGTAAAACTACACAATCCACTATAGCTTACCTTGCCCTGAACACAGAAAAACTAAACAATCCACTATAACTTACATTGCCCTGAACATAGTAAAACTACACAATCCTCTATAAATTACCTTGCTCTGAACACAGTAAAATTACACAATCCACTATAACTTACCTTGCTCTGAACACAGTAAACCTACCCAATCCACTATAAATTACCTTGCCCTGAACACAGTAAAACTACACAATCCACTATAACTTAACTGGCCCTGAACACAGTAAAACTACACAATCCACTATAGTTTACCTTGCCCTGAACACAGTCAAACTACACAATCCACTATAACTTACCTTGCCCTGAACACAGTAAAACTACTTAATTCACTATAACTTACCTTGCTCCGAACACAGTAAAACTACACAATCCACTATACCTTACCTTGCCCTGAACACAGTAAAATTACACAATCCACTATAGTTTACCTTGCCCTGAACACAGTAAAACTACACAAACCACTATAGTTTACCTTGCCCTGAACACAGTAAAACTACACAAACCACTATAAATTACCTTGCCCTGAACACAGTAAAACTACACAATCCTCTATAACTTACATTGCTCTGAACACAGTAAAACTACACAATCCACTATAAATTACCTTGCCCTGAACACAGTAAAACTACACAATCAACTATAACTTACCTTGCCCTGAACACAGTAAACAACACAATCCACTATAACTTACCTTGCTCTGAACACAGTAAAACTACACAATCCACTATACCTTACCTTGCCCTGAACACAGTAAAACTACACAATCCACTATAAGTTACCTTGCTCTGAACACAGTAAAACTACACAATCCACTATAACTTACCTTGCCCTGAACACAGTAAACTACACAATCCACTATAACTTACATTGCCCTGAACACAGTAAAACTACACAAACCACTATAAATTACCTTGTTCTGAACACAGTAAAACTACACAATCCACTATACCTTACCTTGCCCTGAACACACTAAACTACAGGATCCACTATAACTTAACTGGCCCTGAACACAGTAAAACTACACGATCCACTATAACTTACATTGCCCTGAACACAGTAAAACTACACAATCCACTATAACTTGCCTTGCTCTGAACACAGTAAAACTACACAATCCACTATAACTTACTTTGCCATGAACACAGTAAAACTACACGATCCACTATAACTTACCTTGCACTGAACACAGTAAAACTACACAATCCACTATAACTTACCTTGCACTGAACACAGTAAAACTACACAATCCACTATAAATTACCCTGCCCCGAACACAGTAAAACTACACAATCCACTATAACTTACCTTGCTCTGAACACAGTAAAACTACACAATCCACTATAACTTAACTGGCCCTGAACACAGTAAACTACAGAATCCACTATAACTTACCTTGCCCTGAACACAGTGAAACTACACAATCCACTATAAATTACCTAGCTCTGAACACAGTAAAACTACACAATCCACTATAACTTACCTTGCCCTGAACACAGTAAAACTACACAATCCACTATAGCTTACCTTGCCCTGAACACAGTAAAACTACACAATCCACTATGAATTACCTTGCTCTGAACACAGTAAAACTACACAATCCACTATAAATTACCTTGCACTGAACACAGTAAAACTACACAATCCACTATAACTGAACTGGCCCTGAACACAGTAAAACTACACAATCCACTATAACTTAACTGGCCCTGAACACAGTAAAACTACACAATCCACTATAACTTAACTGGCCCTGAACACAGTAAAACTACACAATCCACTATAAGTTACCTTGCTCTGAACACAGTAAAACTACACAATCCACTATAACTTACCTTGCCCTGAACACTGTAAACTACACAATCCACTATAACTTACATTGCCCTGAACACAGTAAAACTACACAAACCACTATAAATTACCTTGTTCTGAACACAGTAAAACTACACAATCCACTATACCTTACCTTGCCCTGAACACAGTAAAACTACACAATCCACTATAACTTACTTTGCCCTGAACATATTAAAACTACACAAACCACTATAAATTACCTTGCCCTAAACACTGTAAAACTTTATAATCCACTATAACTTAACTGGCCCTGAACACACTAAACTACAGGATCCACTATAACTTACATTGCTCTGAACACAGGAAAACTACACAAACCACTATAACTTACATTGCCCTGAACACAGTAAAACTACACAAACCACTATAAATTACCTTGTTCTGAACACAGTAAAACTACACAATCCACTATACCTTACCTTGCCCTGAACACACTAAACTACAGGATCCACTATAACTTAACTGGCCCTGAACACAGTAAAACTACACGATCCACTATAACTTACATTGCCCTGAACACAGTAAAACTACACAATCCACTATAACTTGCCTTGCTCTGAACACAGTAAAACTACACAATCCACTATAACTTACTTTGCCATGAACACAGTAAAACTACACAATCCACTATAACTTACCTTGCACTGAACACAGTAAAACTACACAATCCACTATAAATTACCCTGCCCTGAACACAGTAAAACTACACAATCCACTATAACTTACCTTGCTCTGAACACAGTAAAACTACACAATCCACTATAACTTAACTGGCCCTGAACACAGTAAACTACAGAATACACTATAACTTACCTTGCCCTGAACACAGTAAAACTACACAATCCACTATAAATTACCTTGCTCTGAACACAGTAAAACTACACAATCCACTATAACTTACCTTGCCCTGAACACAGTAAAACTACACAATCCACTATAGCTTACCTTGCCCTGAACACAGTAAAACTACACAATCCACTATGAATTAGCTTGCTCTGAACACAGTAAAACTACACAATCCACTATAAATTACCTTGCACTGAACACAGTAAAACTACACAATCCACTATAACTGAACTGGCCCTGAACACAGTAAAACTACACAATCCACTATAACTTAACTGGCCCTGAACACAGTAAAACTACACAATCCACTATAACTTAACTGGCCCTGAACACAGTAAAACTACACAATCCACTATAAGTTACCTTGCTCTGAACACAGTAAAACTACACAATCCACTATAACTTACCTTGCCCTGAACACAGTAAACTACACAATCCACTATAACTTACATTGCCCTGAACACAGTAAAACTACACAAACCACTATAAATTACCTTGTTCTGAACACAGTAAAACTACACAATCCACTATACCTTACCTTGCCCTGAACACAGTAAAACTACACAATCCACTATAACTTACTTTGCCCTGAACATATTAAAACTACACAAAGCACTATAAATTACCTTGCTCTAAACACAGTAAAACTTTATAATCCACTATAACTTAACTGGCCCTGAACACACTAAACTACAGGATCCACTATAACTTACATTGCTCTGAACACAGGAAAACTACACAAACCACTATAACTTAACTGACCCTGAACACAGTAAAACTACACAATCCACTATAACTTAACTGACCCTGAACACAGTAAAACTACACAATCCACTATAACTTAACTGGCCCTGAACACAGTAATATACAGGATCCACTATAACTTACCTTGCTCTGAACACAGTAAAACTACACGATCCACTATAACTTACATTGCCCTGAGCACAGTAAAACTACACAATCCACTATAACTTGCCTTGCTCTGAACACAGTAAAACTACACAATCCACTATAACTTACTTTGCCATGAACACAGTAAAACTACACAATCCACTATAACTTACCTTGCACTGAACACAGTAAAACTACACAATCCACTATAACTTACCTTGCACTGAACACAGTAAAACTAAACAATCCACTATAACTTACATTGCCCTGAACACAGTATAACTACATAATCCACTATAAATTACCTTGCTCTGAACACGGTAAAATTACGCAATCCACTATAACTTACCTTGCTCTGAACACAGTAAACCTACACAATCCACTATAAATTACCTTGCCCTGAACACAGTAAAACTACACAATCCACTATAAGTTACCTTGCTCTGAACACAGTAAAACAACACAATCCACTATAACTTATCTGGCCCTGAACACAGTAAAACTACACAATCCACTATAACTTACCATGCCCTGAACACAGTAAAACTAAACAATCCACTATAACTTACATTGCCCTGAACACAGTAAAATTACACAAACCACTATAAATTACCTTGCCGCGAACACAGTAAAACTACAAAATCCACTATAACTTACCTTGCACTGAACACAGTAAAACTACACAATCCACTATAACTTACCTTGCACTGAACACAGTAAAACTAAACAATCCACTATAACTTACATTGCCCTGAACACAGTAAAACTACATAATCCACTATAAATTACCTTGCTCTGAACACAGTAAAATTACACAATCCACTATAACTTACCTTGCTCTGAACACAGTAAACCTACACAATCCACTATAAATTACCTTGCCCTGAACACAGTAAAACTACACAATCCACTATAAGTTACCTTGCTCTGAACACAGTAAAACAACACAATCCACTATAACTTATCTGGCCCTGAACACAGTAAAACTACACAATCCACTATAAATTACCTTGCCCTGAACACAGTAAAACTACACAATCCACTATAACTTACCTTGCCCTGGACACAGTAAAACTACACAATCCACTATAACTTACCTTGCTCTGAACACAGTAAAACTACACAATCCACTATACCTTACCTTGGCCTGAACACAGTAAAACTACACAATCCACTATAGCTTACATTGCTCTGAACACAGTAAAACTACACAATCCATTATAGCTTACCTTGCCCTGAAAACAGTGGAACTACACAATCCACTATAAATTACCTTGCTCTGAACACAGTAAAACTACACAATCCACTATAACTTAACTTGCTCTGAACACAGTAAAACTACACAATCCACTATAACTTACCTTGCTCTGAACACAGTAAAACTACACAATCCACTATAACTTACTTTGCCATGAACACAGTAAAACTACACAATCCACTATAACTTACCTTGCACTGAACACAGTAAAACTACACAATCCACTATAGTTTACCTTGCCCTGAACACAGTAAAACTACACAATCCACAATAACGTACCTTGCCCTGAACACAGTAAAACTACTTAATTCACTATAACTTACCTTGCTCTGAACACAGTAAAACTACACAATCCACTATACCTTACCTTGCCCTGAACACAGTAAAACTACACAATCCACTAAAACTTACCTTGTTCTGAACACAGTAAAACTACACAATCCACTCTAACTTACCTTGCCCGGAACAAAGTAAAACTACGTAATCCACTATACCTTACCTTGCCCTGAACACAATGAAACTACACAATCCACTATAACTTACCTTGCTCTGAACACAGTAAAACTACACAATCCACTATAAATTACCTTGCCCTGAACACAGTAAAACTACACAATCCACTATTACTTACCTTGCCCTGAACACAGAATAACTACACAATCCACTATAACTTAACTGGCCCTGAACACAGTAAAACTACACAATCCACTATTACTTACCTTGCTCTGAACACAGTAAAACTACACAATCCACTATTACTTACCTTGCTCTGAACACAGAAAAACTACACAATCCACTATAACCTACTTTGCCATGAACACAGTAAAACTACACAATCCACTATTACTTACCTTGCTCTGAACACAGAAAAACTACACAATCCACTATAACTTACTTTGCCATGAACACAGTAAAACTACACAATCCACTATAACTTAACTGGCCCTGAACACAGTAACACTACACAATCAACTATAACTTACCTTGCTCTGAACACAGTAAAACTACACAATGCACTATAACTTACTTTGCCATGAACACAGTAAAACTACACAATCCACTAAAACTTACCTTGCACTGAACACAGTAAAACTACACAATCCACTATAAATTACCTTGTTCTGAACACAGTAAAACTACACAATCCACTCTAACTTACCTTGCCCGGAACAAAGTAAAACTACGTAATCCACTATACCTTACCTTGCCCTGAACACAGTGAAACTACACAATCCACTATAACTTACCTTGCTCTGAACACAGTAAAACTACACAATCCACTATAACTTACTTTGCCATGAACACAGTAAAACTACACAATCCACTATAACTTAACTGGCCCTGAACACAGTAACACTACACAATCAACTATAACTTACCTTGCTCTGAACACAGTAAAACTACACAATGCACTATAACTTACTTTGCCATGAACACAGTAAAACTACACAATCCACTAAAACTTACCTTGCACTGAACACAGTAAAACTACACAATCCACTATAAATTACCTTGTTCTGAACACAGTAAAACTACACAGTCCACTCTAACTTACCTTGCCCGGACCAAAGTAAAACTACGTAATCCACTATACCTTACCTTGCCCTGAACACAGTGAAACTACACAATCAACTATAACTTACCTTGCTCTGAACACAGTAAAACTACACAATCCACTATAACTTACTTTGCCATGAACACAGTAAAACTACACAATCCACTATAACTTACCTTGCACTGAACACAGTAAAACTACACAATCCACTATAACTTACCTTGCACTGAACACAGTAAAACTACACAATCCACTATAACTTAACTGGCCCTGAACACAGTAAAACTACACAATCCACTATAACTTAACTGGCCCTGAACACAGTAAAACTACAGAATCCACTATAACTTACCTTGCCCAGAACAAAGTAAAACTACGTAATCCACTATACCTTACCATGCCCTGAACACAGTAAAACTACACAATCCACTATACCTTACCATGCCCTGAACACAGTAAAACTACACAATCCACTATAGCTTACCTTGCCCTGAACACAGAAAAACTAAACAATCCACTATAACTTACATTGCCCTGAACACAGTAAAACTACACAATCCACTATAAATTACCTTGCTCTGAACACAGTAAAATTACACAATCCACTATAACTTACCTTGCTCTGAACACAGTAAACCTACACAATCCACTATAAATTACCTTGCCCTGAACACAGTAAAATTACACAATCCACTATAAGTTACCTTGCTCTGAACACAGTAAAACAACACAATCCACTATAACTTAACTGGCCCTGAACACAGTAAAACTACACAATCCACTATAACTTACCATGCGCTGAACACAGTAAAACTAAACAATCCACTATAACTTACATTGCCCTGAACACAGTAAAATTACACAAACCACTATAAATTACCTTGCCCGGAACACAGTAAAACTACACAATCCACTATAAATTACCTTGCCCTGAACACAGTAAAACTACACAATCCACTATAACTTACCTTGCCCTGGACACAGTAAAACTACACAATCCACTATAACTTACCTTGCTCTGAACACAGTAAAACTACACAATCCACTATACCTTACCTTGGCCTGAACACAGTAAAACTACACAATCCACTATAGCTTACATTGCTCTGAACACAGTAAAACTACACAATCCATTATAGCTTACCTTGCCCTGAAAACAGTGGAACTACACAATCCACTATAAATTACCTTGCTCTGAACACAGTAAAACTACACAATCCACTATAACTTACCTTGCTCTGAACACAGTAAAACTACACAATCCACTATAACTTACCTTGCTCTGAACACAGTAAAACTACACAATCCACTATAACTTACTTTGTCATGAACACAGTAAAACTACACAATCCACTATAACTTACCTTGCACTGAACACAGTAAAACTACACAATCCACTATAGTTTACCTTGCCCTGAACACAGTAAAACTACACAATCCACAATAACGTACCTTGCCCTGAACACAGTAAAACTACTTAATTCACTATAACTTACCTTGCTCTGAACACAGTAAAACTACACAATCCACTATACCTTACCTTGCCCTGAACACAGTAAAACTACACAATCCACTATAGCTTACATTGCTCTGAACACAGTAAAACTACACAATCCACTATAAATTACCTTGCCCTGAACACAGTAAAACTACACAATCCACTATTACTTACCTTGCCCTGAACACAGAATAACTACACAATCCACTATAACTTAACTGGCCCTGAACACAGTAAAACTACACAATCCACTATTACTTACCTTGCTCTGAACACAGTAAAACTACACAATCCACTATTACTTACCTTGCTCTGAACACAGAAAAACTACACAATCCACTATAACTTAATTTGCCATGAACACAGTAAAACTACACAATCCACTATTACTTACCTTGCTCTGAACATAGAAAAACTACACAATCCACTATAACTTACTTTGCCATGAACACAGTAAAACTACACAATCCACTATAACTTAACTGGCCCTGAACACAGTGACACTACACAATCAACTATAACTTACCTTGCTCTGAACACAGTAAAACTACACAATGCACTATAACTTACTTTGCCATGAACACAGTAAAACTACACAATCCACTAAAACTTACCTTGCACTGAACACAGTAAAACTACACAATCCACTATAACAAACATTGCCCGGAACAAAGTAAAACTACGTAATCCACTATACCTTACCTTGCCCTGAACACAGTGAAACTACACAATCCACTATAACTTACCTTGCTCTGAACACAGTAAAACTACACAATCCACTATACCTTACCTTGCCCTGAACACAGTAAAACTACATAATCCACTATAGTTTACCTTGCCCTGAACACAATAAAACTACACAATCCACTATAAATTACCTTGCTCTGAACACAATAAAACTACACAATCCACTATAACTTAACTGGCCCTGAACACAGTAAAACTACACAATCCACTATAACTTACCTTGCCCTGAACACAGTAAAACTACACAATCCACTATAACAAACATTGCCCTGAACACGGTAAAACTACACAAACCACTATAAATTACCTTGCCCTGAACACAGTAAAACTACATAATCCACTATAGTTTACCTTGCCCTGAACACAATAAAACTACACAATCCACTATAACGTACCTTGCCCTGAACACAGTAAAACTACTTAATTCACTATAACTTACCTTGCTCTGAACACAGTAAAACTACACAATCCACTATACCTTACCTTGCCCTGCACACAGTAAAACTACACAATCCACTATAACTTACCTTGCCCTGAACACAGTAAAACTACACAATCCTCTATAACTTACCTTGCTGTGAACACAGTAAAACTACACAATCCACTATGCCTTACCTTGCCCTGAACACAGTAAAACTACACAATCCTCTATAACTTACATTGCCCTGAACACAGTAAAACTACACAATCCACTATTACTTACATTGCTCTGAACACAGAAAAACTACACAATCCACTATAACTTACTTTGCCATGAACAGAGTAAAACTACACAATCCACTACAACTTACCTTGCACTGAACACAGTAAAACTACACAATCCACTATAAGTTACCTTCCTCTGAACACAGTAAAACTACACAATCCACTATAACTTAACTGGCCCTGAACACAGTAACACTACACAATCCACTCTAACTTACCTTGCCCAGAACAAAGTATAACTACGTAATCCACTATACCTTACCTTGCCCTGAACACAGTCAAACTACACAATCCACTATAGCTTACATTGCTCTGAACACAGTAAAACTACACAATCCACTATAGCTTACCTTGCCCTGAACACAGTAAAACTACACAATCCACTATAGCTTACCTTGCCCTGAACACAGAAAAACTAAACAATCCACTATAACTTACATTGCCCTGAACACAGTAAAACTACACAATCCACTATAAATTACCTTGCTCTGAACACAGTAAAATTACACAATCCACTATAACTTACTTTGCCATGAACACAGTAAAACTACACAATCCACTACAACTTACCTTGCACTGAACACAGTAAAACTACACAATCCACTATAAATTACCTTCCTCTGAACACAGTAAAACTACACAATCCACTATAACTTAACTGGCCCTGAACACAGTAACACTACACAATCCACTCTAACTTACCTTGCCCAGAACAAAGTATAACTACGTAATCCACTATACCTTACCTTGCCCTGAACACAGTCAAACTACACAATCCACTATAGCTTACATTGCTCTGAACACAGTAAAACTACACAATCCACTATAGCTTACCTTGCCCTGAACACAGTAAAACTACACAATCCACTATAGCTTACCTTGCCCTGAACACAGAAAAACTAAACAATCCACTATAACTTACATTGCCCTGAACACAGTAAAACTACACAATCCACTATAAATTACCTTGCTCTGAACACAGTAAAATTACACAATCCACTATAACTTACCTTGCTCTGAACACAGTAAACCTACACAATCCACTATAAATTACCTTGCCCTGAACACAGTAAACTACACAATCCACTATAAGTTACCTTGCTCTGAACACAGTAAAACAACACAATCCACTAAAACTTAACTGGCCCTGAACACAGTAAAACTACACAATCCACTATACCTTACTTTGCTCTGAACACAGTAGAACTACACAATCCACTATACCTTACCTTGGCCTGAACACAGTAAAACTACACAATCCACTATAACTTACCTTGCTCTGAACACAGTAAAACTACACAATCCACTATAACTTACCTTGCTCTGAACACAGTAAAACTACACAATCCACTATAAATTACCTTGCTCTGAACACAGTAAAACTACACAATCCACTATAACTTACCTTGCTCTGAACACAGTAAAACTACACAATCCACTATAACTTACTTTGCCATGAACACAGTAAAACTACACAATCCACTATAACTTACTTTGCCATGAACACAGTAAAACTACACAATCCACTATACCTTACCTTGGCCTGAACACAGTAAAACTACACAATCCACTATAGCTTACATTGCTCAGAACACAGTAAAACTACACAATCCATTATAGCTTACCTTGCCCTGAAAACAGTGGAACTACACAATCCACTATAAATTACCTTGCTCTGAACACAGTAAAACTACACAATCCACTATAACTTAACTTGCTCTGAACACAGTAAAACTACACAATCCACTATAACTTACCTTGCTCTGAACACAGTAAAACTACACAATCCACTATAACTTACTTTGCACTGAACACAGTAAAACTACACAATCCACTATAGTTTACCTTGCCCTGAACACAGTAAAACTACACAATCCACAATAACGTACCTTGCCCTGAACACAGTAAAACTACTTAAATCACTATAACTTACCTTGCTCTGAACACAGTAAAACTACACAATCCACTATACCTTACCTTGCCCTGAACACAGTAAAACTACACAATCCACTAAAACTTACCTTGTTCTGAACACAGTAAAACTACACAATCCACTCTAACTTACCTTGCCCGGAACAAAGTAAAACTACGTAATCCACTATACCTTACCTTGCCCTGAACACAATGAAACTACACAATCCACTATAACTTACCTTGCTCTGAACACAGTAAAACTACACAATCCACTATAAATTACCTTGCCCTGAACACAGTAAAACTACACAATCCACTATTACTTACCTTGCCCTGAACACAGAATAACTACACAATCCACTATAACTTAACTGGCCCTGAACACAGTAAAACTACACAATCCACTATTACTTACCTTGCTCTGAACACAGTAAAACTACACAATCCACTATTACTTACCTTGCTCTGAACACAGAAAAACTACACAATCCACTATAACCTACTTTGCCATGAACACAGTAAAACTACACAATCCACTATTACTTACCTTGCTCTGAACACAGAAAAACTACACAATCCACTATAACTTACTTTGCCATGAACACAGTAAAACTACACAATCCACTATAACTTAACTGGCCCTGAACACAGTAACACTACACAATCAACTATAACTTACCTTGCTCTGAACACAGTAAAACTACACAATGCACTATAACTTACTTTGCCATGAACACAGTAAAACTACACAATCCACTAAAACTTACCTTGCACTGAACACAGTAAAACTACACAATCCACTATAAATTACCTTGTTCTGAACACAGTAAAACTACACAATCCACTCTAACTTACCTTGCCCGGAACAAAGTAAAACTACGTAATCCACTATACCTTACCTTGCCCTGAACACAGTGAAACTACACAATCCACTATAACTTACCTTGCTCTGAACACAGTAAAACTACACAATCCACTATAACTTACTTTGCCATGAACACAGTAAAACTACACAATCCACTATAACTTAACTGGCCCTGAACACAGTAACACTACACAATCAACTATAACTTACCTTGCTCTGAACACAGTAAAACTACACAATGCACTATAACTTACTTTGCCATGAACACAGTAAAACTACACAATCCACTAAAACTTACCTTGCACTGAACACAGTAAAACTACACAATCCACTATAAATTACCTTGTTCTGAACACAGTAAAACTACACAATCCACTCTAACTTACCTTGCCCGGACCAAAGTAAAACTACGTAATCCACTATACCTTACCTTGCCCTGAACACAGTGAAACTACACAATCAACTATAACTTACCTTGCTCTGAACACAGTAAAACTACACAATCCACTATAACTTACTTTGCCATGAACACAGTAAAACTACACAATCCACTATAACTTACCTTGTACTGAACACAGTAAAACTACACAATCCACTATAACTTACCTTGCACTGAACACAGTAAAACTACACAATCCACTATAACTTAACTGGCCCTGAACACAGTAAAACTACACAATCCACTATAACTTAACTGGCCCTGAACACAGTAAAACTACAGAATCCACTATAACTTACCTTGCCCAGAACAAAGTAAAACTACGTAATCCACTATACCTTACCATGCCCTGAACACAGTAAAACTACACAATCCACTATACCTTACCATGCCCTGAACACAGTAAAACTACACAATCCACTATAACTTACCTTGCCCTGAACACAGTAAAACTACACAATCCTCTATAACTTACCTTGCTGTGAACACAGTAAAACTACACAATCCACTATGCCTTACCTTGCCCTGAACACAGTAAAACTACACAATCCTCTATAACTTACATTGCCCTGAACACAGTAAAACTACACAATCCACTATTACTTACATTGCTCTGAACACAGAAAAACTACACAATCCACTATAACTTACTTTGCCATGAACAGAGTAAAACTACACAATCCACTAAAACTTACCTTGCACTGAACACAGTAAAACTACACAATCCACTATAAATTACCTTGTTCTGAACACAGTAAAACTACACAATCCACTCTAACTTACCTTGCCCGGACCAAAGTAAAACTACGTAATCCACTATACCTTACCTTGCCCTGAACACAGTGAAACTACACAATCAACTATAACTTACCTTGCTCTGAACACAGTAAAACTACACAATCCACTATAACTTACTTTGCCATGAACACAGTAAAACTACACAATCCACTATAACTTACCTTGTACTGAACACAGTAAAACTACACAATCCACTATAACTTACCTTGCACTGAACACAGTAAAACTACACAATCCACTATAACTTAACTGGCCCTGAACACAGTAAAACTACACAATCCACTATAACTTAACTGGCCCTGAACACAGTAAAACTACAGAATCCACTATAACTTACCTTGCCCAGAACAAAGTAAAACTACGTAATCCACTATACCTTACCATGCCCTGAACACAGTAAAACTACACAATCCACTATACCTTACCATGCCCTGAACACAGTAAAACTACACAATCCACTATAACTTACCTTGCCCTGAACACAGTAAAACTACACAATCCTCTATAACTTACCTTGCTGTGAACACAGTAAAACTACACAATCCACTATGCCTTACCTTGCCCTGAACACAGTAAAACTACACAATCCTCTATAACTTACATTGCCCTGAACACAGTAAAACTACACAATCCACTATTACTTACATTGCTCTGAACACAGAAAAACTACACAATCCACTATAACTTAACTGGCCCTGAACACAGTAACACTACACAATCCACTCTAACTTACCTTGCCCAGAACAAAGTATAACTACGTAATCCACTATACCTTACCTTGCCCTGAACACAGTCAAACTACACAATCCACTATAGCTTACATTGCTCTGAACACAGTAAAACTACACAATCCACTATAGCTTACCTTGCCCTGAACACAGTAAAACTACACAATCCACTATAGCTTACCTTGCCCTGAACACAGAAAAACTAAACAATCCACTATAACTTACATTGCCCTGAACACAGTAAAACTACACAATCCACTATAAATTACCTTGCTCTGAACACAGTAAAATTACACAATCCACTATAACTTACTTTGCCATGAACACAGTAAAACTACACAATCCACTACAACTTACCTTGCACTGAACACAGTAAAACTACACAATCCACTATAAATTACCTTCCTCTGAACACAGTAAAACTACACAATCCACTATAACTTAACTGGCCCTGAACACAGTAACACTACACAATCCACTCTAACTTACCTTGCCCAGAACAAAGTATAACTACGTAATCCACTATACCTTACCTTGCCCTGAACACAGTCAAACTACACAATCCACTATACCTTACTTTGCTCTGAACACAGTAGAACTACACAATCCACTATACCTTACCTTGGCCTGAACACAGTAAAACTACACAATCCACTATAACTTACCTTGCTCTGAACACAGTAAAACTACACAATCCACTATAACTTACCTTGCTCTGAACACAGTAAAACTACACAATCCACTATAAATTACCTTGCTCTGAACACAGTAAAACTACACAATCCACTATAACTTACCTTGCTCTGAACACAGTAAAACTACACAATCCACTATAACTTACTTTGCCATGAACACAGTAAAACTACACAATCCACTATAACTTACTTTGCCATGAACACAGTAAAACTACACAATCCACTATACCTTACCTTGGCCTGAACACAGTAAAACTACACAATCCACTATAGCTTACATTGCTCAGAACACAGTAAAACTACACAATCCATTATAGCTTACCTTGCCCTGAAAACAGTGGAACTACACAATCCACTATAAATTACCTTGCTCTGAACACAGTAAAACTACACAATCCACTATAACTTAACTTGCTCTGAACACAGTAAAACTACACAATCCACTATAACTTACCTTGCTCTGAACACAGTAAAACTACACAATCCACTATAACTTACTTTGCCATGAACACAGTAAAACTACACAATCCACTATAACTTACCTTGCACTGAACACAGTAAAACTACACAATCCACTATAGTTTACCTTGCCCTGAACACAGTAAAACTACACAATCCACAATAACGTACCTTGCCCTGAACACAGTAAAACTACTTAATTCACTATAACTTACCTTGCTCTGAACACAGTAAAACTACACAATCCACTATACCTTACCTTGCCCTGAACACAGTAAAACTACACAATCCACTAAAACTTACCTTGTTCTGAACACAGTAAAACTACACAATCCACTCTAACTTACCTTGCCCGGAACAAAGTAAAACTACGTAATCCACTATACCTTACCTTGCCCTGAACACAATGAAACTACACAATCCACTATAACTTACCTTGCTCTGAACACAGTAAAACTACACAATCCACTATAAATTACCTTGCCCTGAACACAGTAAAACTACACAATCCACTATTACTTACCTTGCCCTGAACACAGAATAACTACACAATCCACTATAACTTAACTGGCCCTGAACACAGTAAAACTACACAATCCACTATTACTTACCTTGCTCTGAACACAGTAAAACTACACAATCCACTATTACTTACCTTGCTCTGAACACAGAAAAACTACACAATCCACTATAACCTACTTTGCCATGAACACAGTAAAACTACACAATCCACTATTACTTACCTTGCTCTGAACACAGAAAAACTACACAATCCACTATAACTTACTTTGCCATGAACACAGTAAAACTACACAATCCACTATAACTTAACTGGCCCTGAACACAGTAACACTACACAATCAACTATAACTTACCTTGCTCTGAACACAGTAAAACTACACAATGCACTATAACTTACTTTGCCATGAACACAGTAAAACTACACAATCCACTAAAACTTACCTTGCACTGAACACAGTAAAACTACACAATCCACTATAAATTACCTTGTTCTGAACACAGTAAAACTACACAATCCACTCTAACTTACCTTGCCCGGAACAAAGTAAAACTACGTAATCCACTATACCTTACCTTGCCCTGAACTCAGTGAAACTACACAATCCACTATAACTTACCTTGCTCTGAACACAGTAAAACTACACAATCCACTATAACTTACTTTGCCATGAACACAGTAAAACTACACAATCCACTATAACTTAACTGGCCCTGAACACAGTAACACTACACAATCAACTATAACTTACCTTGCTCTGAACACAGTAAAACTACACAATGCACTATAACTTACTTTGCCATGAACACAGTAAAACTACACAATCCACTAAAACTTACCTTGCACTGAACACAGTAAAACTACACAATCCACTATAAATTACCTTGTTCTGAACACAGTAAAACTACACAATCCACTCTAACTTACCTTGCCCGGACCAAAGTAAAACTACGTAATCCACTATACCTTACCTTGCCCTGAACACAGTGAAACTACACAATCAACTATAACTTACCTTGCTCTGAACACAGTAAAACTACACAATCCACTATAACTTACTTTGCCATGAACACAGTAAAACTACACAATCCACTATAACTTACCTTGTACTGAACACAGTAAAACTACACAATCCACTATAACTTACCTTGCACTGAACACAGTAAAACTACACAATCCACTATAACTTAACTGGCCCTGAACACAGTAAAACTACACAATCCACTATAACTTAACTGGCCCTGAACACAGTAAAACTACAGAATCCACTATAACTTACCTTGCCCAGAACAAAGTAAAACTACGTAATCCACTATACCTTACCATGCCCTGAACACAGTAAAACTACACAATCCACTATACCTTACCATGCCCTGAACACAGTAAAACTACACAATCCACTATAACTTACCTTGCCCTGAACACAGTAAAACTACACAATCCTCTATAACTTACCTTGCTGTGAACACAGTAAAACTACACAATCCACTATGCCTTACCTTGCCCTGAACACAGTAAAACTACACAATCCTCTATAACTTACATTGCCCTGAACACAGTAAAACTACACAATCCACTATTACTTACATTGCTCTGAACACAGAAAAACTACACAATCCACTATAACTTACTTTGCCATGAA
Source organism: Eledone cirrhosa (assembly GCA_964016885.1). Taxonomy (NCBI): domain Eukaryota; kingdom Metazoa; phylum Mollusca; class Cephalopoda; order Octopoda; family Eledonidae; genus Eledone; species Eledone cirrhosa. The sequence continues at coordinate 111,051,600 of OZ024744.1, forward strand.
CAGAGTAAAACTACACAATCCACTAAAACTTACCTTGCACTGAACACAGTAAAACTACACAATCCACTATAAATTACCTTGTTCTGAACACAGTAAAACTACACAATCCACTCTAACTTACCTTGCCCGGACCAAAGTAAAACTACGTAATCCACTATACCTTACCTTGCCCTGAACACAGTGAAACTACACAATCAACTATAACTTACCTTGCTCTGAACACAGTAAAACTACACAATCCACTATAACTTACTTTGCCATGAACACAGTAAAACTACACAATCCACTATAACTTACCTTGTACTGAACACAGTAAAACTACACAATCCACTATAACTTACCTTGCACTGAACACAGTAAAACTACACAATCCACTATAACTTAACTGGCCCTGAACACAGTAAAACTACACAATCCACTATAACTTAACTGGCCCTGAACACAGTAAAACTACAGAATCCACTATAACTTACCTTGCCCAGAACAAAGTAAAACTACGTAATCGACTATACCTTACCATGCCCTGAACACAGTAAAACTACACAATCCACTATACCTTACCATGCCCTGAACACAGTAAAACTACACAATCCACTATAACTTACCTTGCCCTGAACACAGTAAAACTACACAATCCTCTATAACTTACCTTGCTGTGAACACAGTAAAACTACACAATCCACTATGCCTTACCTTGCCCTGAACACAGTAAAACTACACAATCCTCTATAACTTACATTGCCCTGAACACAGTAAAACTACACAATCCACTATTACTTACATTGCTCTGAACACAGAAAAACTACACAATCCACTATAACTTACTTTGCCATGAACAGAGTAAAACTACACAATCCACTACAACTTACCTTGCACTGAACACAGTAAAACTACACAATCCACTATAAATTACCTTCCTCTGAACACAGTAAAACTACACAATCCACTATAACTTAACTGGCCCTGAACACAGTAACACTACACAATCCACTCTAACTTACCTTGCCCAGAACAAAGTATAACTACGTAATCCACTATACCTTACCTTGCCCTGAACACAGTCAAACTACACAATCCACTATAGCTTACATTGCTCTGAACACAGTAAAACTACACAATCCACTATAGCTTACCTTGCCCTGAACACAGTAAAACTACACAATCCACTATAGCTTACCTTGCCCTGAACACAGAAAAACTAAACAATCCACTATAACTTACATTGCCCTGAACACAGTAAAACTACACAATCCACTATAAATTACCTTGCTCTGAACACAGTAAAATTACACAATCCACTATAACTTACTTTGCCATGAACACAGTAAAACTACACAATCCACTACAACTTACCTTGCACTGAACACAGTAAAACTACACAATCCACTATAAATTACCTTCCTCTGAACACAGTAAAACTACACAATCCACTATAACTTAACTGGCCCTGAACACAGTAACACTACACAATCCACTCTAACTTACCTTGCCCAGAACAAAGTATAACTACGTAATCCACTATACCTTACCTTGCCCTGAACACAGTCAAACTACACAATCCACTATAGCTTACATTGCTCTGAACACAGTAAAACTACACAATCCACTATAGCTTACCTTGCCCTGAACACAGTAAAACTACACAATCCACTATAGCTTACCTTGCCCTGAACACAGAAAAACTAAACAATCCACTATAACTTACATTGCCCTGAACACAGTAAAACTACACAATCCACTATAAATTACCTTGCTCTGAACACAGTAAAATTACACAATCCACTATAACTTACCTTGCTCTGAACACAGTAAAATTACACAATCCACTATAACTTACTTTGCCATGAACACAGTAAAACTACACGATCCACTACAACTTACCTTGCACTGAACACAGTAAAACTACACAATCCACTATAAATTACCTTCCTCTGAACACAGTAAAACTACACAATCCACTATAACTTAACTGGCCCTGAACACAGTAACACTACACAATCCACTCTAACTTACCTTGCCCAGAACAAAGTATAACTACGTAATCCACTATACCTTACCTTGCCCTGAACACAGTCAAACTACACAATCCACTATAGCTTACATTGCTCTGAACACAGTAAAACTACACAATCCACTATAGCTTACCTTGCCCTGAACACAGTAAAACTACACAATCCACTATAGCTTACCTTGCCCTGAACACAGTAAAACTACACAATCCACTATACCTTACTTTGCTCTGAACACAGTAGAACTACACAATCCACTATACCTTACCTTGGCCTGAACACAGTAAAACTACACAATCCACTATAACTTACCTTGCTCTGAACACAGTAAAACTACACAATCCACTATAACTTACCTTGCTCTGAACACAGTAAAACTACACAATCCACTATAAATTACCTTGCTCTGAACACAGTAAAACTACACAATCCACTATAACTTACCTTGCTCTGAACACAGTAAAACTACACAATCCACTATAACTTACTTTGCCATGAACACAGTAAAACTACACAATCCACTATAACTTACTTTGCCATGAACACAGTAAAACTACACAATCCACTATACCTTACCTTGGCCTGAACACAGTAAAACTACACAATCCACTATAGCTTACATTGCTCTGAACACAGTAAAACTACACAATCCATTATAGCTTACCTTGCCCTGAAAACAGTGGAACTACACAATCCACTATAAATTACCTTGCTCTGAACACAGTAAAACTACACAATCCACTATAACTTAACTTGCTCTGAACACAGTAAAACTACACAATCCACTATAACTTACCTTGCTCTGAACACAGTAAAACTACACAATCCACTATAACTTACTTTGCCATGAACACAGTAAAACTACACAATCCACTATAACTTACCTTGCACTGAACACAGTAAAACTACACAATCCACTATAGTTTACCTTGCCCTGAACACAGTAAAACTACACAATCCACAATAACGTACCTTGCCCTGAACACAGTAAAACTACTTAATTCACTATAACTTACCTTGCTCTGAACACAGTAAAACTACACAATCCACTATACCTTACCTTGCCCTGAACACAGTAAAACTACACAATCCACTAAAACTTACCTTGTTCTGAACACAGTAAAACTACACAATCCACTCTAACTTACCTTGCCCGGAACAAAGTAAAACTACGTAATCCACTATACCTTACCTTGCCCTGAACACAATGAAACTACACAATCCACTATAACTTACCTTGCTCTGAACACAGTAAAACTACACAATCCACTATAAATTACCTTGCCCTGAACACAGTAAAACTACACAATCCACTATTACTTACCTTGCCCTGAACACAGAATAACTACACAATCCACTATAACTTAACTGGCCCTGAACACAGTAAAACTACACAATCCACTATTACTTACCTTGCTCTGAACACAGTAAAACTACACAATCCACTATTACTTACCTTGCTCTGAACACAGAAAAACTACACAATCCACTGTAACCTACTTTGCCATGAACACAGTAAAACTACACAATCCACTATTACTTACCTTGCTCTGAACACAGAAAAACTACACAATCCACTATAACTTACTTTGCCATGAACACAGTAAAACTACACAATCCACTATAACTTAACTGGCCCTGAACACAGTAACACTACACAATCAACTATAACTTACCTTGCTCTGAACACAGTAAAACTACACAATGCACTATAACTTACTTTGCCATGAACACAGTAAAACTACACAATCCACTAAAACTTACCTTGCACTGAACACAGTAAAACTACACAATCCACTATAAATTACCTTGTTCTGAACACAGTAAAACTACACAATCCACTCTAACTTACCTTGCCCGGAACAAAGTAAAACTACGTAATCCACTATACCTTACCTTGCCCTGAACACAGTGAAACTACACAATCCACTATAACTTACCTTGCTCTGAACACAGTAAAACTACACAATCCACTATAACTTACTTTGCCATGAACACAGTAAAACTACACAATCCACTATAACTTACCTTGTACTGAACACAGTAAAACTACACAATCCACTATAACTTACCTTGCACTGAACACAGTAAAACTACACAATCCACTATAACTTAACTGGCCCTGAACACAGTAAAACTACACAATCCACTATAACTTAACTGGCCCTGAACACAGTAAAACTACAGAATCCACTATACCTTACCATGCCCTGAACACAGTAAAACTACACAATCCACTATACCTTACCATGCCCTGAACACAGTAAAACTACACAATCCACTATAGCTTACCTTGCCCTGAACACAGAAAAACTAAACAATCCACTATAACTTACATTGCCCTGAACACAGTAAAACTACACAATCCACTATAAATTACCTTGCTCTGAACACAGTAAAATTACACAATCCACTATAACTTACCTTGCTCTGAACACAGTAAACCTACACAATCCACTATAAATTACCTTGCCCTGAACACAGTAAAATTACACAATCCACTATAAGTTACCTTGCTCTGAACACAGTAAAACAACACAATCCACTATAACTTACCATGCGCTGAACACAGTAAAACTAAACAATCCACTATAACTTACATTGCCCTGAACACAGTAAAATTACACAAACCACTATAAATTACCTTGCCCGGAACACAGTAAAACTACACAATCCACTATAAATTACCTTGCCCTGAACACAGTAAAACTACACAATCCACTATAACTTACCTTGCCCTGGACACAGTAAAACTACACAATCCACTATAACTTACCTTGCTCTGAACACAGTAAAACTACACAATCCACTATACCTTACCTTGGCCTGAACACAGTAAAACTACACAATCCACTATAGCTTACATTGCTCTGAACACAGTAAAACTACACAATCCATTATAGCTTACCTTGCCCTGAAAACAGTGGAACTACACAATCCACTATAAATTACCTTGCTCTGAACACAGTAAAACTACACAATCCACTATAACTTACCTTGCTCTGAACACGGTAAAACTACACAATCCACTATAACTTACCTTGCTCTGAACACAGTAAAACTACACAATCCACTATAACTTACTTTGTCATGAACACAGTAAAACTACACAATCCACTATAACTTACCTTGCACTGAACACAGTAAAACTACACAATCCACTATAGTTTACCTTGCCCTGAACACAGTAAAACTACACAATCCACAATAACGTACCTTGCCCTGAACACAGTAAAACTACTTAATTCACTATAACTTACCTTGCTCTGAACACAGTAAAACTACACAATCCACTATACCTTACCTTGCCCTGAACACAGTAAAACTACACAATCCACTATAGCTTACATTGCTCTGAACACAGTAAAACTACACAATCCACTATAAATTACCTTGCCCTGAACACAGTAAAACTACACAATCCACTATTACTTACCTTGCCCTGAACACAGAATAACTACACAATCCACTATAACTTAACTGGCCCTGAACACAGTAAAACTACACAATCCACTATTACTTACCTTGCTCTGAACACAGTAAAACTACACAATCCACTATTACTTACCTTGCTCTGAACACAGAAAAACTACACAATCCACTATAACTTAATTTGCCATGAACACAGTAAAACTACACAATCCACTATTACTTACCTTGCTCTGAACATAGAAAAACTACACAATCCACTATAACTTACTTTGCCATGAACACAGTAAAACTACACAATCCACTATAACTTAACTGGCCCTGAACACAGTGACACTACACAATCAACTATAACTTACCTTGCTCTGAACACAGTAAAACTACACAATGCACTATAACTTACTTTGCCATGAACACAGTAAAACTACACAATCCACTAAAACTTACCTTGCACTGAACACAGTAAAACTACACAATCCACTATAACAAACATTGCCCGGAACAAAGTAAAACTACGTAATCCACTATACCTTACCTTGCCCTGAACACAGTGAAACTAAACAATCCACTATAACTTACCTTGCTCTGAACACAGTAAAACTACACAATCCACTATACCTTACCTTGCCCTGAACACAGTAAAACTACATAATCCACTATAGTTTACCTTGCCCTGAACACAATAAAACTACACAATCCACTATAAATTACCTTGCTCTGAACACAATAAAACTACAGAATCCACTATAACTTAACTGGCCCTGAACACAGTAAAACTACACAATCCACTATAACTTACCTTGCCCTGAACACAGTAAAACTACACAATCCACTATAACAAACATTGCCCTGAACACGGTAAAACTACACAAACCACTATAAATTACCTTGCCCTGAACACAGTAAAACTACATAATCCACTATAGTTTACCTTGCCCTGAACACAATAAAACTACACAATCCACTATAACGTACCTTGCCCTGAACACAGTAAAACTACTTAATTCACTATAACTTACCTTGCTCTGAACACAGTAAAACTACACAATCCACTATACCTTACCTTGCCCTGAACACAGTAAAACTACACAATCCACTATAACTTACCTTGCCCTGAACACAGTAAAACTACACAATCCTCTATAACTTACCTTGCTGTGAACACAGTAAAACTACACAATCCACTATGCCTTACCTTGCCCTGAACACAGTAAAACTACACAATCCTCTATAACTTACATTGCCCTGAACACAGTAAAACTACACAATCCACTATTACTTACATTGCTCTGAACACAGAAAAACTACACAATCCACTATAACTTACTTTGCCATGAACAGAGTAAAACTACACAATCCACTACAACTTACCTTGCACTGAACACAGTAAAACTACACAATCCACTATAAATTACCTTCCTCTGAACACAGTAAAACTACACAATCCACTATAACTTAACTGGCCCTGAACACAGTAACACTACACAATCCACTCTAACTTACCTTGCCCAGAACAAAGTATAACTACGTAATCCACTATACCTTACCTTGCCCTGAACACAGTCAAACTACACAATCCACTATAGCTTACCTTGCCCTGAACACAATGAAACTACACAATCCACTATAACTTACCTTGCTCTGAACACAGTAAAACTACACAATCCACTATAAATTACCTTGCCCTGAACACAGTAAAACTACACAATCCACTATTACTTACCTTGCCCTGAACACAGAATAACTACACAATCCACTATAACTTAACTGGCCCTGAACACAGTAAAACTACACAATCCACTATTACTTACCTTGCTCTGAACACAGTAAAACTACACAATCCACTATTACTTACCTTGCTCTGAACACAGAAAAACTACACAATCCACTATAACCTACTTTGCCATGAACACAGTAAAACTACACAATCCACTATTACTTACCTTGCTCTGAACACAGAAAAACTACACAATCCACTATAACTTACTTTGCCATGAACACAGTAAAACTACACAATCCACTATAACTTAACTGGCCCTGAACACAGTAACACTACACAATCAACTATAACTTACCTTGCTCTGAACACAGTAAAACTACACAATGCACTATAACTTACTTTGCCATGAACACAGTAAAACTACACAATCCACTAAAACTTACCTTGCACTGAACACAGTAAAACTACACAATCCACTATAAATTACCTTGTTCTGAACACAGTAAAACTACACAATCCACTCTAACTTACCTTGCCCGGAACAAAGTAAAACTACGTAATCCACTATACCTTACCTTGCCCTGAACACAGTGAAACTACACAATCCACTATAACTTACCTTGCTCTGAACACAGTAAAACTACACAATCCACTATAACTTACTTTGCCATGAACACAGTAAAACTACACAATCCACTATAACTTAACTGGCCCTGAACACAGTAACACTACACAATCAACTATAACTTACCTTGCTCTGAACACAGTAAAACTACACAATGCACTATAACTTACTTTGCCATGAACACAGTAAAACTACACAATCCACTAAAACTTACCTTGCACTGAACACAGTAAAACTACACAATCCACTATAAATTACCTTGTTCTGAACACAGTAAAACTACACAATCCACTCTAACTTACCTTGCCCGGACCAAAGTAAAACTACGTAATCCACTATACCTTACCTTGCCCTGAACACAGTGAAACTACACAATCAACTATAACTTACCTTGCTCTGAACACAGTAAAACTACACAATCCACTATAACTTACTTTGCCATGAACACAGTAAAACTACACAATCCACTATAACTTACCTTGTACTGAACACAGTAAAACTACACAATCCACTATAACTTACCTTGCACTGAACACAGTAAAACTACACAATCCACTATTACTTACATTGCTCTGAACACAGAAAAACTACACAATCCACTATAACTTACTTTGCCATGAACACAGTAAAACTACACAATCCACTACAACTTACCTTGCACTGAACACAGTAAAACTACACAATCCACTATAAATTACCTTCCTCTGAACACAATAAAACTACACAATCCACTATAACTTAACTGGCCCTGAACACAGTAAAACTACACAATCCACTATAACTTAACTGGCCCTGAACACAGTAAAACTACACAATCCACTATAAGTTACCTTGCTCTGAACACAGTAAAACTACACAATCCACTATAACTTACCTTGCCCTGAACACAGTAAAACTACACAAACCACTATAAATTACCTTGTTCTGAACACAGTAAAACTACACAATCCACTATACCTTACCTTGCCCTGAACACAGTAAAACTACACAATCCACTATAGCTTACATTGCTCTGAACACAGTAAAACTACACAATCCACTATAAATTACCTTGCTCTGAACACAGCAAAACTACACAATCCACTATAACTTACTTTGCCATGAACACAGTAAAACTACACAATCCACTATAACTTACCTTGCACTGAACACAGTAAAACTACACAATCCACTATAACTTAACTGGCCCTGAACACAGTAACACTACACAATCAACTATAACTTACCTTGCTCTGAACACAGTAAAACTACACAATGCACTATAACTTACTTTGCCATGAACACAGTAAAACTACACAATCCACTATAACTTACCTTGCACTGAACACAGTAAAACTACACAATCCACTATAAATTACCTTGTTCTGAACACAGAAAAACTACACAATCCACTCTAACTTACCTTGCCCAGAACAAAATAAAACTACGTAATCCACTATACCTTACCTTGCCCTGAACACAGTGAAACTACACAATCCACTATAACTTACCTTGCTCTGAACACAGTAAAACTACACAATCCACTATACCTTACCTTGCCCTGAACACAGTAAAACTACATAATCCACTATAGTTTACCTTGCCCTGAACACAATAAAACTACACAATCCACTATAAATTACCTTGCCCTGAAAACAGTAGAACTACACAATCCACTATAAATTACCTTGCTCTGAACACAATAAAACTACACAATCCACTATAACTTAACTGGCCCTGAACACAGTAAAACTACACAATCCACTATAACTTACCTTGCCCTGAACACAGTAAAACTACACAATCCACTATAACAAACATTGCCCTGAACACGGTAAAACTACACAAACCACTATCAATTACCTTGCCCTGAACACAGTAAAACTACATAATCCACTATAGTTTACCTTGCCCTGAACACAATAAAACTACACAATCCACTATAAATTACCTTGCCCTGAACACAGTAAAACTACACAATCCTCTATAACTTACCTTGCTGTGAACACAGTAAAACTACACAATCCACTATGCCTTACCTTGCCATGAACACAGTAAAACTACACAATCCACTATTACTTACATTGCTCTGAACACAGAAAAACTACACAATCCACTATAACTTACCTTGCACTGAACACAGTAAAACTACACAATCCACTATAACTTACCTTGCCCTGAACACAGTAAAACTACACAATCCACTATAACTTAACTGGCCCTGAACACAGTAAAACTACACAATCCACTATAACTTACCTTGCCCTGAACACAGTAAAACTACACAATCCAAACTATAACAAACATTGCCCTGAACACGGTAAAACTACACAAACCACTATAAATTACCTTGCCCTGAACACAGTAAAACTACATAATCCACTATAGTTTACCTTGCCCTGAACACAATAAAACTACACGATCCACTTTAAATTACCTTGCCCTGAACACAGTAAAACTACACAATCCACTATAACGTACCTTGCCCTGAACACAGTAAAACTACTTAATTCACTATAACTTACCTTGCTCTGAACACAGTAAAACTACACAATCCACTATACCTTACCTTGCCCTGAACACAGTGAAACTACACAATCCACTATAACTTACCTTGCCCTGAACACAGTAAAACTACACAATCCTCTATAACTTACCTTGCTGTGAACACAGTAAAACTACACAATCCACTATGCCTTACCTTGCCCTGAACACAGTAAAACTACACAATCCACTATTACTTACATTGCTCTGAACACAGAAAAACTACACAATCCACTATAACTTACTTTGCCATGAACACAGTAAAACTACACAATCCACTACAACTTACCTTGCACTGAACACAGTAAAACTACACAATCCACTATAAATTACCTTCCTCTGAACACAATAAAACTACACAATCCACTATAACTTAACTGGCCCTGAACACAGTAAAACTACACAATCCACTATAACTTAACTGGCCCTGAACACAGTAAAACTACACAATCCACTATAACTTACCTTGCCCTGAACACAGTAAACTACACAATCCACTATAACTTACATTGCCCTGAACACAGTAAAACTACACAAACCACTATAAATTACCTTGTTCTGAACACAGTAAAACTACACAATCCACTATACCTTACCTTGCCCTGAACACAGTAAAACTACACAATCCACTATAACTTACTTTGCCCTGAACACATTAAAACTACACAAACCACTATAAATTACCTTGCTCTAAACACAGTAAAACTTTATAATCCACTATAACTTAACTGGCCCTGAACACAGTAAAACTACACAATCCACTATAACTTAACAGGCCCTGAACACAGTAAAACTACACAATCCACTATAACTTAACTGGCCCTGAACACAGTAAAACTACACAATCCACTATAACTTACCTTGCCTTGAACACAGTAAAACTACACAATCCACTATAACTTACATTGCCCTGAACACAGTAAAACTACACAATCCACTATAACTTACCTTGCTCTGAACACAGTAAAACTACACAAACCACTATAACTTAACAGTCCCTGAACACAGTAAAACTACACAATCCACTATAACTTAACTGACCCTGAACACAGTAAAACTACACAATCCACTATAACTTAACTGGCCCTGAACACAGTAAAACTACACAATCCACTATAACTTACCTTGCTCTGAACACAGTAAAACTACACAATCCACTATAACTTACCTTGCCCTGAACACAGTAAAACTACACAATCCTCTATAACTTACCTTGCTGTGAACACAGTAAAACTACACAATCCACTATGCCTTACCTTGCCCTGAACACAGTAAAACTACACAATCCACTATTACTTACATTGCTCTGAACACAGAAAAACTACACAATCCACTATAACTTACTTTGCCATGAACACAGTAAAACTACACAATCCACTACAACTTACCTTGCACTGAACACAGTAAAACTACACAATCCACTATAAATTACCTTCCTCTGAACACAATAAAACTACACAATCCACTATAACTTAACTGGCCCTGAACACAGTAAAACTACACAATCCACTATAACTTAACTGGCCCTGAACACAGTAAAACTACACAATCCACTATAAGTTACCTTGCTCTGAACACAGTAAAACTACACAATCCACTATAACTTACCTTGCCCTGAACACAGTAAGCTACACAATCCACTATAACTTAACTGGCCCTGAACACAGTAAAACTACACAATCCACTATAACAAACATTGCCCTGAACACGGTAAAACTACACAAACCACTATAGTTTACCTTGCCCTGAACACAATAAAACTACACAATCCACTATAAATTACCTTGCCCTGAACACAGTAAAACTACACAATCCACTATAAATTACCTTGCCCTGAACACAGTAAAACTACATAATCCACTATAGTTTACCTTGCCCTGAACACAATAAAACTACACAATCCACTATAAATTACCTTGCCCTGAACACAGTAAAACTACACAATCCACTATAAATTACCTTGCCCTGAACACAGTAAAACTACACAATCCACTATGCCTTACCTTGCCCTGAACACAGTAAAACTACACAATCCACTATTACTTACATTGCTCTGAACACTGAAAAACTACACAATCCACTATAACTTACTTTGCCATGAACACAGTAAAACTACACAATCCTCTATAACTTACCTTGCTGTGAACACAGTAAAACTACACAATCCACTATGCCTTACCTTGCCCTGAACACAGTAAAACTCCACAATCCACTATAACTTACCTTGCCCTGAACACAGTAAAACTACACAATCCAAACTATAACAAACATTGCCCTGAACACGGTAAAACTACACAAACCACTATAAATTACCTTGCCCTGAACACAGTAAAACTACATAATCCACTATAGTTTACCTTGCCCTGAACACAATAAAACTACACAATCCACTTTAAATTACCTTGCCCTGAACACAGTAAAACTACACAATCCACTATAACGTACCTTGCCCTGAACACAGTAAAACTACTTAATTCACTATAACTTACCTTGCTCTGAACACAGTAAAACTACACAATCCACTATACCTTACCTTGCCCTGAACACAGTGAAACTACACAATCCACTATAACTTACCTTGCCCTGAACACAGTAAAACTACACAATCCTCTATAACTTACCTTGCTGTGAACACAGTAAAACTACACAATCCACTATGCCTTACCTTGCCCTGAACACAGTAGAACTACACAATCCACTATTACTTACATTGCTCTGAACACAGAAAAACTACACAATCCACTATAACTTACTTTGCCATGAACACAGTAAAGCTACACAATCCACTACAACTTACCTTGCACTGAACACAGTAAAACTACACAATCCACTATAAATTACCTTCCTCTGAACACAATAAAACTACACAATCCACTATAACTTAACTGGCCCTGAACACAGTAAAACTACACAATCCACTATAACTTAACTGGCCCTGAACACAGTAAAACTACACAATCCACTATAAGTTACCTTGCTCTGAACACAGTAAAACTACACAATCCACTATAACTTACCTTGCCCTGAACACAGTAAACTACACAATCCACTATAACTTACATTGCCCTGAACACAGTAAAACTACACAAACCACTATAAATTACCTTGTTCTGAACACAGTAAAACTACACAATCCACTATACCTTACCTTGCCCTGAACACAGTAAAACTACACAATCCACTATAGCTTACATTGCTCTGAACACAGTAAAACTACACAATCCACCATAAATTACCTTGCTCTGAACACAGCAAAACTACACAATCCACTATAACTTACTTTGCCATGAACACAGTAAAACTACACAATCCACTATAACTTACCTTGCACTGAACACAGTAAAACTACACAATCCACTATAACTTAACTGGCCCTGAACACAATAACACTACACAATCCACTATAACAAACATTGCCCTGAACACGGTAAAACTACACAAACCACTATCAATTACCTTGCCCTGAACACAGTAAAACTACATAATCCACTATAGTTTACCTTGCCCTGAACACAATAAAACTACACAATCCACTATAAATTACCTTGCCCTGAAGACAGTAAAACTACACAATCCACTATAACTTACCTTGCTGTGAACACAGTAAAACTACACAATCCACTATGCCTTACCTTGCCCTGAACACAGTAAAACTACACAATCCATTATTACTTACATTGCTCTGAACACAGAAAAACTACACAATCCACTATAACTTACTTTGCCATGAACACAGTAAAAATAACACAATCCTCTATAACTTACCTTGCTGTGAACACAGTAAAACTACACAATCCACTATGCCTTACCTTGCCCTGAACACAGTAAAACTCCACAATCCACTATAACTTACCTTGCCCTGAACACAGTAAAACTACACAATCCAAACTATAACAAACATTGCCCTGAACACGGTAAAACTACACAAACCACTATAAATTACCTTGCCTTGAACACAGTAAAACTACATAATCCACTATAGTTTACCTTGCCCTGAACACAATAAAACTACACGATCCACTTTAAATTACCTTGCCCTGAACACAGTAAAACTACACAATCCACTATAACGTACCTTGCCCTGAACACAGTAAAACTACTTAATTCACTATAACTTACCTTGCTCTGAACACAGTAAAACTACACAATCCACTATACCTTACCTTGCCTTGAACACAGTGAAACTACACAATCCACTATAACTTACCTTGCCCTGAACACAGTAAAACTACACAATCCTCTATAACTTACCTTGCTGTGAACACAGTAAAACTACACAATCCACTATGCCTTACATTGCCCTGAACACAGTAAAACTACACAATCCACTATTACTTACATTGCTCTGAACACAGAAAAACTACACAATCCACTATAACTTACTTTGCCATGAACACAGTAAAACTACACAATCCACTACAACTTACCTTGCACTGAACACAGTAAAACTACACAATCCACTATAAATTACCTTCCTCTGAACACAATAAAACTACACAATCCACTATAACTTAACTGGCCCTGAACACAGTAAAACTACACAATCCACTATAACTTAACTGGCCCTGAACACAGTAACACTACACAATCCACTATAAGTTACCTTGCTCTGAACACAGTAAAACTACACAATCCACTATAACTTACCTTGCCCTGAACACAGTAAACTACACAATCCACTATAACTTACATTGCCCTGAACACAGTAAAACTACACAAACCACTATAAATTACCTTGTTCTGAACACAGTAAAACTACACAATCCACTATACCTTACCTTGCCCTGAACACAGTAAAACTACACAATCCACTATAGCTTACATTGCTCTGAACACAGTAAAACTACACAATCCACTATAAATTACCTTGCTCTGAACACAGCAAAACTACACAATCCACTATAACTTACTTTGCCATGAACACAGTAAAACTACACAATCCACTATAACTTACCTTGCACTGAACACAGTAAAACTACACAATCCACTATAACTTAACTGGCCCTGAACACAGTAACACTACACAATCAACTATAACTTACCTTGCTCTGAACACAGTAAAACTACACAATGCACTATAACTTACTTTGCCATGAACACAGTAAAACTACACAATCCACTATAACTTACCTTGCACTGAACACAGTAAAACTACACAATCCACTATAAATTACCTTGTTCTGAACACAGAAAAACTACACAATCCACTCTAACTTACCTTGCCCAGAACAAAATAAAACTACGTAATCCACTATACCTTACCTTGCCCTGAACACAGTGAAACTACACAATCCACTATAACTTACCTTGCTCTGAACACAGTAAAACTACACAATCCACTATACCTTACCTTGCCCTGAACACAGTAAAACTACATAATCCACTATAGTTTACCTTGCCCTGAACACAATAAAACTACACAATCCACTATAAATTACCTTGCCCTGAAAACAGTAGAACTACACAATCCACTATAAATTACCTTGCTCTGAACACAATAAAACTACACAATCCACTATAACTTAACTGGCCCTGAACACAGTAAAACTACACAATCCACTATAACTTACCTTGCCCTGAACACAGTAAAACTACACAATCCACTATAACAAACATTGCCCTGAACACGGTAAAACTACACAAACCACTATCAATTACCTTGCCCTGAACACAGTAAAACTACATAATCCACTATAGTTTACCTTGCCCTGAACACAATAAAACTACACAATCCACTATAAATTACCTTGCCCTGAACACAGTAAAACTACACAATCCTCTATAACTTACCTTGCTGTGAACACAGTAAAACTACACAATCCACTATGCCTTACCTTGCCATGAACACAGTAAAACTACACAATCCACTATTACTTACATTGCTCTGAACACAGAAAAACTACACAATCCACTATAACTTACCTTGCACTGAACACAGTAAAACTACACAATCCACTATAACTTACCTTGCCCTGAACACAGTAAAACTACACAATCCACTATAACTTAACTGGCCCTGAACACAGTAAAACTACACAATCCACTATAACTTACCTTGCCCTGAACACAGTAAAACTACACAATCCAAACTATAACAAACATTGCCCTGAACACGGTAAAACTACACAAACCACTATAAATTACCTTGCCCTGAACACAGTAAAACTACATAATCCACTATAGTTTACCTTGCCCTGAACACAATAAAACTACACGATCCACTTTAAATTACCTTGCCCTGAACACAGTAAAACTACACAATCCACTATAACGTACCTTGCCCTGAACACAGTAAAACTACTTAATTCACTATAACTTACCTTGCTCTGAACACAGTAAAACTACACAATCCACTATACCTTACCTTGCCCTGAACACAGTGAAACTACACAATCCACTATAACTTACCTTGCCCTGAACACAGTAAAACTACACAATCCTCTATAACTTACCTTGCTGTGAACACAGTAAAACTACACAATCCACTATGCCTTACCTTGCCCTGAACACAGTAAAACTACACAATCCACTATTACTTACATTGCTCTGAACACAGAAAAACTACACAATCCACTATAACTTACTTTGCCATGAACACAGTAAAACTACACAATCCACTACAACTTACCTTGCACTGAACACAGTAAAACTACACAATCCACTAAAAATTACCTTCCTCTGAACACAATAAAACTACACAATCCACTATAACTTAACTGGCCCTGAACACAGTAAAACTACACAATCCACTATAACTTAACTGGCCCTGAACACAGTAAAACTACACAATCCACTATAACTTACCTTGCCCTGAACACAGTAAACTACACAATCCACTATAACTTACATTGCCCTGAACACAGTAAAACTACACAAACCACTATAAATTACCTTGTTCTGAACACAGTAAAACTACACAATCCACTATACCTTACCTTGCCCTGAACACAGTAAAACTACACAATCCACTATAACTTACTTTGCCCTGAACACATTAAAACTACACAAACCACTATAAATTACCTTGCTCTAAACACAGTAAAACTTTATAATCCACTATAACTTAACTGGCCCTGAACACAGTAAAACTACACAATCCACTATAACTTAACTGGCCCTGAACACAGTAAAACTACACAATCCACTATAAGTTACCTTGCTCTGAACACAGTAAAACTACACAATCCACTATAACTTAACTGGCCCTGAACACAGTAAAACTACACAATCCACTATAACTTACCTTGCCTTGAACACAGTAAAACTACACAATCCACTATAACTTACATTGCCCTGAACACAGTAAAACTACACAATCCACTATAACTTACCTTGCTCTGAACACAGTAAAACTACACAAACCACTATAACTTAACAGGCCCTGAACACAGTAAAACTACACAATCCACTATAACTTAACTGACCCTGAACACAGTAAAACTACACAATCCACTATAACTTAACTGGCCCTGAACACAGTAAAACTACACAATCCACTATAACTTACCTTGCTCTGAACACAGTAAAACTACACGATCCACTATAACTTACCTTGCCCTGAGCACAGTAAGACTACACAAACCACTATAACTTAACTGGCCCTGAACACAGTAAAACTACACAATCCACTATCACTTACCTTGCCCTGAACACAGTCAAACTACACAATCCACTATAACTTAACTGGCCCTGAACACAGTAAAACTACACAATCCACTATAACTTAACTGGCCCTGAACACAGTAAAACTACACAATCCACTATAAGTTACCTTGCTCTGAACACAGTAAAACTACACAATCCACTATAACTTACCTTGCCCTGAACACAGTAAACTACACAATCCACTCTAACTTACCTTGCCCAGAACAAAGTAAAACTACGTAATCCACTATACCTTACCTTGCCCTGAACACAGTGAAACTACACAATCCACTATAACTTACCTTGCTCTGAACACAGTAAAACTACACAATCCACTATACCTTACCTTGCCCTGAACACAGTAAAACTACATAATCCACTATAGTTTACCTTGCCCTGAACACAATAAAACTACACAATCCACTATAAATTACCTTGCCCTGAAAACAGTAGAACTACACAATCCACTATAAATTACCTTGCTCTGAACACAATAAAACTACACAATCCACTATAACTTAACTGGCCCTGAACACAGTAAAACTACACAATCCACTATAACTTACCTTGCCCTGAACACAGTAAAACTACACAATCCACTATAACAAACATTGCCCTGAACACGGTAAAACTACACAAACCACTATAAATTACCTTGCCCTGAACACAGTAAAACTACATAATCCACTATAGTTTACCTTGCCCTGAACACAATAAAACTACACAATCCACTATAAATTACCTTGCCCTGAACACAGTAAAACTACACAATCCTCTATAACTTACCTTGCTGTGAACACAGTAAAACTACACAATCCACTATGCCTTACCTTGCCCTGAACACAGTAAAACTACACAATCCACTATTACTTACATTGCTCTGAACACAGAAAAACTACACAATCCACTATAACTTACCTTGCCCGGAACACAGTAAACTACAGGATCCACTATAACTTACCTTGCTCTGAACACAGTAAAACTACACGATCCACTATAACTTACATTGCCCTGAACACAGTAAAACTACACAATCCACTATAACTTACCTTGCGCTGAACACAGTAAAACTACACGATCCACTATAACTTACTTTGCCATGAACACAGTAAAACTACACGATCCACTATAACTTACCTTGCACTGAACACAGTAAAACTACACAATCCACTATAACTTAACTTGCACTGAACACAGTAAAACTACACAATCCACTATAACTTAATTGGCCCTGAACACAGTAAAACTACACAATCCACTATAACTTACCTTGCACTGAACACAGTAAAACTACACAATCCACTATAAGTAACCTTGCTCTGAACACAGTAAAACTACACAATCCACTATAACTTACCTTGCCCTGAACACAGTAAACTACACAATCCACTATAACTTACATTGCCATGAACACAGTAAAACTACACAAACCACTATAAATTACCTTGTTCTGAACACAGTAAAACTACACAATCCCCTATACCTTACCTTGCCCTGAACACACTAAACTACAGGATCCACTATAACTTAACTGGCCCTGAACACAGTAAAACTACACGATCCACTATAACTTACCTTGCACTGAACACAGTAAAACTACACAATCCACTATAACTTACCTTGCACTGGACACAGTAAAACTACACAATCCACTATAAATTACCTTGCTCTGAACACAGTAAAACTACACAATCCACTATAACTTAACTGGCCCTGAACACAGTAAACTACAGAATCCACTATAACTTACCTTGCCCAGAACAAAGTAAAACTACGTAATCCACTATACCTTACCTTGCCCTGAACACAGTAAAACTACACAATCCACTATAGCTTACATTGCTCTGAACACAGTAAAACTACACAATCCACTATAGCTTACCTTGCCCTGAACACAGTAAAACTACACAATCCACTATAAATTACCTTGCTCTGAACACAGTAAAACTACACAATCCACTATAACTTACCTTGCCCTGAACACAGTAAAACTACACAATCCACTATAACTGAACTGGCCCTGAACACAGTAAAACTACACAATCCACTATAACTTAACTGGCCCTGAACACAGTAAAACTACACAATCCACTATAACTTAACTGGCCCTGAACACAGTAAAACTACACAAACCACTATAAATTACCTTGTTCTGAACACAGTAAAACTACACAATCCACTATACCTTACCTTGCCCTGAACACAGTAAAACTACACAATCCACTATAACTTACTTTGCCCTGAACATATTAAAACTACACAAACCACTATAAATTACCTTGCTCTAAACACAGTAAAACTTTATAATCCACTATAACTTAACTGGCCCTGAACACAGTGAAACTACACAATCCACTATAACTTAACTGGCCCTGAACACAGTAAAACTACACAATCCACTATAAGTTACCTTGCTCTGAACACAGTAAAACTACACAATCCACTATAACTTAACTGGCCTTGAACACAGTAAAGCTACACAATCCACTATAACTTACATTTCTGTGAACACAGGAAAACTACACAAACCACTATAACTTAACTGACCCTGAACACAGTAAAACTACACAATCCACTATAACTTAACTGACCCTGAACACAGTCAAACTACACAATCCACTATAACTTAACTGGCCCTGAACACAGTAAACTACAGGATCCACTATAACTTACCTTGCTCTGAACACAGTAAAACTACACGATCCACTATAACTTACATTGCCCTGAACACAGTAAAACTACACAATCCACTATAACTTGCCTTGCGCTGAACACAGTAAAACTACACGATCCACTATAACTTACTTTGCCATGAACACAGTAAAACTACACGATCCACTATAACTTACCTTGCACTGAACACAGTAAAACTACACAATCCACTATAACTTAACTTGCACTGAACACAGTAAAACTACACAATCCACTATAACTTAACTGGCCCTGAACACAGTAAAACTACACAATCCACTATAACTTACCTTGCACTGAACACAGTAAAACTACACAATCCACTATAAGTTACCTTGCTCTGAACACAGTAAAACTACACAATCCACTATAACTTAACTGGCCCTGAACACAGTAAACTACAGAATCCACTATAACTTACCTTGCCCTGAACAAAGTAAAACTACGTAATCCACTATACCTTACCTTGCCCTGAACACAGTAAAACTACACAATCCACTATAGCTTACATTGCTCTGAACACAGTAAAACTACACAATACACTATAGCTTACCTTGCCCTGAACACAGTAAAACTACACAATCCACTATAAATTACCTTGCTCTGAACACAGTAAAACTACACAATCCACTATAACTTACCTTGCCCTGAACACAGTAAACTACACAATCCACTATAACTTACATTGCCCTGAACACAGTAAAACTACACAATCCACTATAACTGAACTGGCCCTGAACACAGTAAAACTACACAATCCACTATAACTTAACTGGCCCTGAACACAGTAAAACTACACAATCCACTATAACTTAACTGGCCCTGAACACAGTAAAACTACACAATCCACTATAAGTTACCTTGCTCTGAACACAGTAAAACTACACAATCCACTATAACTTACCTTGTCCTGAACACACTAAAACTACACAATCCTCTATAACTTAACTGGCCCTGAACACAGTAAAACTACACAATCCACTATAACTTAGCTTGCACTGAACACACTAAAACTACACAATCCACTATAACTTACCTTGCCCTGAACACAGTAAAACTACACAATCCACTTCAACTTACCTTGCTCTGAACACAGTAAAACTACACAATCCACTATAACTTACCTTGCCCTGAACACAGTAAAATTACACAATCCACTATAACTAACCTTGCCCTGAACACAGTAAAACTACACAATCCACTATAACTTACTTTGCTCTGAACACAGTAAAACTACACAATCCACCTTAACTTACCTTGCTCTGAACACAGTAAAACTACACAATCCACTTCAACTTACCTTGCTCTGAACACAGTAAAACTACACAATCCACTATAACTTACCTTGCCCTGAACACAGTAAAATTACACAATCCTCTATAACTTACCTTGCCCTGAACACAGTAAAACTACATAATCCACTATAACTTAACATGCTCTGAACACAGTAAAACTACACAACCCACTATAACTTACCTTGCCTTGAACACAGTAAAACTACACAATCCACAATAACCTACCTTGCCCTGAACATAGTAAAACTACGTAATCCACTATAACTTACCTTCCTCTAAACACAGTAAAACTACACAATCTACTATAACTTACCTTGCCCAGAACACAGTAAAACTACGTAATCCACTATAACTTACCTTGCCCTGAACACAGTAAAACTACACAATCCACTATAATTTACCTTGCCCTGAACACAGTAAAACTACACAATCCACTATAACTTACCTTGCTCTGAACACAGTAAAACTACATAATCCACTATAACTTACCTTGCCCTGAACACAGTAAAACTAACACAATCCACTATAACTTACCTTGCCCTGAACACAGTAAAACTACACCATCCACTATAAATTACGTTGCCATGAACATACTAAAACTACACGATCTTCTATAACTTACCTTGCCCTGAACACAGTAAAACCACACAATCCACTATAACTTACCTTGCCCTGAACACAGTAAAACTACACAATCCACTATAACTTACATTGCCCTGAACGCAGTAAAACAACACGATCCACTATAACTGAACTGGCCCTGAACACAGTAAAACTACACAATCCACTATAACTTAACTGGCCCTGAACACAGTAAAACTACACAATCCACTATAACTTAACTGGCCCTGAACACAGTAAAACTACACAATCCACTATAAGTTACCTTGCTCTGAACACAGTAAAACTACACAATCCACTATAACTTACCTTGCCCTGAACACAGTAAACTACACAATCCACTATAACTAACATTGCCCTGAACACAGTAAAACTACACAAACCACTATAAATTACCTTGTTCTGAACACAGTAAAACTACACAATCCACTATACCTTACCTTGCCCTGAACACAGTAAAACTACACAATCCACTATAACTTACTTTGCCCTGAACATATTAAAACTACACAAGCCACTATAAATTACCTTGCTCTAAACACAGTAAAACTTTATAATCCACTATAACTTAACTGGCCCTGAACACAGTGAAACTACACAATCCACTATAACTTAACTGGCCCTGAACACAGTAAAACTACACAATCCACTATAAGTTACCTTGCTCTGAACACAGTAAAACTACACGATCCACTATAACTTAACTGGCCTTGAACACAGTAAAGCTACACAATCCACTATAACTTACATTTCTCTGAACACAGGAAAACTACACAAACCACTATAACTTAACTGACCCTGAACACAGTAAAACTACACAATCCACTATAACTTAACTGACCCTGAACACAGTAAAACTACACAATCCACTATAACTTACCTTGCACTGAACACAGTAAAACTACACAATCCACTATAAGTTACCTTGCTCTGAACACAGTAAAACTACACAATCCACTATAACTTACCTTGCCCTGAACACAGTAAACTACACAATCCACTATAACTTACATTGCCCTGAACACAGTAAAACTACACAAACCACTATAACTTACCTTGTTCTGAACACAGTAAAACTACACAATCCCCTATACCTTACCTTGCCCTGAACACACTAAACTACAGGATCCACTATAACTTAACTGGCCCTGAACACAGTAAAACTACACGATCCACTATAACTTACCTTGCACTGAACACAGTAAAACTACACAATCCACTATAACTTACCTTGCACTGAACACAGTAAAACTACACAATCCACTATAAATTACCTTGCCCTGAACACAGTAAAACTACACAATCCACTATAGCTTACATTGCTCTGAACACAGTAAAACTACACAATCCACTATAGCTTACCTTGCCCTGAACACAGTAAAACTACACAATCCACTATAAATTACCTTGCTCTGAACACAGTAAAACTACACAATCCACTATAACTTACCTTGCCCTGAACACAGTAAACTACACAATCCACTATAACTTACATTGCCCTGAACACAGTAAAACTACACAATCCACTATAACTGAACTGGCCCTGAACACAGTAAAACTACACAATCCACTATAACTTAACTGGCCCTGAACACAGTAAAACTACACAATCCACTATAACTTAACTGGCCCTGAACACAGTAAAACTACACAATCCACTATAAGTTACCTTGCTCTGAACACAGTAAAACTACACAATCCACTATAACTTACCTTGTCCTGAACACACTAAAACTACACAATCCTCTATAACTTAACTGGCCCTGAACACAGTAAAACTACACAATCCACTATAACTTAGCTTGCACTGAACACAGTAAAACTACACAATCCACTATAACTTACCTTGCCCTGAACACAGTAAAACTACACAATCCACTTCAACTTACCTTGCTCTGAACACAGTAAAACTACATAATCCACTATAACTTACCTTGCCCTGAACACAGTAAAACTAACACAATCCACTATAACTTACCTTGCCCTGAACACAGTAAAACTACACCATCCACTATAAATTACGTTGCCATGAACATACTAAAACTACACGATCTTCTATAACTTACCTTGCCCTGAACACAGTAAAACCACACAATCCACTATAACTTACCTTGCCCTGAACACAGTAAAACTACACAATCCACTATAACTTACATTGCCCTGAACGCAGTAAAACAACACAATCCACTATAACTGAACTGGCCCTGAACACAGTAAAACTACACAATCCACTATAACTTAACTGGCCCTG
Organism: Eledone cirrhosa; assembly: GCA_964016885.1. Lineage (NCBI taxonomy): Eukaryota > Metazoa > Mollusca > Cephalopoda > Octopoda > Eledonidae > Eledone > Eledone cirrhosa. Next base: position 111,076,408 of record OZ024744.1, read on the forward strand.
AACACAGTAAAACTACACAATCCACTATAACTTAACTGGCCCTGAACACAGTAAAACTACACAATCCACTATAAGTTACCTTGCTCTGAACACAGTAAAACTACACAATCCACTATAACTTACCTTGCCCTGAACACAGTAAACTACACAATCCACTATAACTAACATTGCCCTGAACACAGTAAAACTACACAAACCACTATAAATTACCTTGTTCTGAACACAGTAAAACTACACAATCCACTATACCTTACCTTGCCCTGAACACAGTAAAACTACACAATCCACTATAACTTACTTTGCCCTGAACATATTAAAACTACACAAGCCACTATAAATTACCTTGCTCTAAACACAGTAAAACTTTATAATCCACTATAACTTAACTGGCCCTGAACACAGTGAAACTACACAATCCACTATAACTTAACTGGCCCTGAACACAGTAAAACTACACAATCCACTATAAGTTACCTTGCTCTGAACACAGTAAAACTACACAATCCACTATAACTTAACTGGCCTTGAACACAGTAAAGCTACACAATCCACTATAACTTACATTTCTCTGAACACAGGAAAACTACACAAACCACTATAACTTAACTGACCCTGAACACAGTAAAACTACACAATCCACTATAACTTAACTGACCCTGAACACAGTAAAACTACACAATCCACTATAACTTACCTTGCACTGAACACAGTAAAACTACACAATCCACTATAAGTTACCTTGCTCTGAACACAGTAAAACTACACAATCCACTATAACTTACCTTGCCCTGAACACAGTAAACTACACAATCCACTATAACTTACATTGCCCTGAACACAGTAAAACTACACAAACCACTATAAATTACCTTGTTCTGAACACAGTAAAACTACACAATCCCCTATACCTTACCTTGCCCTGAACACACTAAACTACAGGATCCACTATAACTTAACTGGCCCTGAACACAGTAAAACTACACGATCCACTATAACTTACCTTGCACTGAACACAGTAAAACTACACAATCCACTATAACTTACCTTGCACTGAACACAGTAAAACTACACAATCCACTATAAATTACCTTGCCCTGAACACAGTAAAACTACACAATCCACTATAGCTTACATTGCTCTGAACACAGTAAAACTACACAATCCACTATAGCTTACCTTGCCCTGAACACAGTAAAACTACACAATCCACTATAAATTACCTTGCTCTGAACACAGTAAAACTACACAATCCACTATAACTTACCTTGCCCTGAACACAGTAAACTACACAATCCACTATAACTTACATTGCCCTGAACACAGTAAAACTACACAATCCACTATAACTGAACTGGCCCTGAACACAGTAAAACTACACAATCCACTATAACTTAACTGACCCTGAACACAGTAAAACTACACAATCCACTATAACTTAACTGGCCCTGAACACAGTAAAACTACACAATCCACTATAAGTTACCTTGCTCTGAACACAGTAAAACTACACAATCCACTATAACTTACCTTGTCCTGAACACACTAAAACTACACAATCCTCTATAACTTAACTGGCCCTGAACACAGTAAAACTACACAATCCACTATAACTTAGCTTGCACTGAACACAGTAAAACTACACAATCCACTATAACTTACCTTGCCCTGAACACAGTAAAACTACACAATCCACTTCAACTTACCTTGCTCTGAACACAGTAAAACTACACAATCCACTATAACTTACCTTGCCCTGAACACAGTAAAATTACACAATCCACTATAACTAACCTTGCCCTGAACACAGTAAAACTACACAATCTACTATAACTTACTTTGCTCTGAACACAGTAAAACTACACAATCCACCTTAACTTACCTTGCTCTGAACACAGTAAAACTACACAATCCACTTCAACTTACCTTGCACTGAACACAGTAAAACTACACAATCCACTATAACTTACCTTGCCCTGAACACAGTAAAACTACACAACCCACTATAACTTACCTTGCCTTGAACACAGTAAAACTACACAATCCACAATAACTTACCTTGCCCTGAACATAGTAAAACTACGTAATCCACTATAACTTACCTTCCTCTAAACACAGTAAAACTACACAATCTACTATAACTTACCTTGCCCAGAACACAGTAAAACTACGTAATCCACTATAACTTACCTTGCCCTGAACACAGTAAAACTACACAATCCACTATAATTTACCTTGCTCTGAACACAGTAAAACTACACAATCCACTATAACTTACCTTGCCCTGAACACAGTAAACTACACAATCCACTATAACTTACATTGCCCTGAACACAGTAAAACTACACAATCCACTATAACTGAACTGGCCCTGAACACAGTAAAACTACACAATCCACTATAACTTAACTGGCCCTGAACACAGTAAAACTACACAATCCACTATAACTTAACTGGCCCTGAACACAGTAAAACTACACAATCCACTATAAGTTACCTTGCTCTGAACACAGTAAAACTACACAATCCACTATAACTTACCTTGTCCTGAACACACTAAAACTACACAATCCACTATAACTGAACTGGCCCTGAACACAGTAAAACTACACAATCCACTATAACTTAACTGGCCCTGAACACAGTAAAACTACACAATCCACTATAACTTAACTGGCCCTGAACACAGTAAAACTACACAATCCACTATAAGTTACCTTGCTCTGAACACAGTAAAACTACACAATCCACTATAACTTACCTTGCCCTGAACACAGTAAACTACACAATCCACTATAACTTACATTGCCCTGAACACAGTAAAACTACACAAACCACTATAAATTACCTTGTTCTGAACACAGTAAAACTACACAATCCACTATACCTTACCTTGCCCTGAACACAGTAAAACTACACAATCCACTATAACTTACTTTGCCCTGAACATATTAAAACTACACAAACCACTATAAATTACCTTGCTCTAAACACAGTAAAACTTTATAATCCACTATAACTTAACTGGCCCTGAACACAGTGAAACTACACAATCCACTATAACTTAACTGGCCCTGAACACAGTAAAACTACACAATCCACTATAAGTTACCTTGCTCTGAACACAGTAAAACTACACAATCCACTATAACTTAACTGGCCTTGAACACAGTAAAGCTACACAATCCACTATAACTTACATTTCTCTGAACACAGGAAAACTACACAAACCACTATAACTTAACTGACCCTGAACACAGTAAAACTACACAATCCACTATAACTTAACTGACCCTGAACACAGTAAAACTACACAATCCACTATAACTTAACTGGCCCTGAACACAGTAAACTACAGGATCCACTATAACTTACCCTACTCTGAACACAGTAAATCTACACGATCCACTATAACTTACATTGCCCTGAGCACAGTAAAACTACACAATCCACTATAACTTGCCTTGCTCTGAACACAGTAAAACTACACAATCCACTATAACTTACTTTGCCATGAACACAGTAAAACTACACGATCCACTATAAATTACCTTGCACTGAACACAGTAAAACTACACAATCCACTATAACTTACCTTACCCTGAACACAGTAAACTACACAATCCACTCTAACTTACCTTGCCCAGAACAAAGTAAAACTACGTAATCCACTATACCTTACCTTGCCCTGAACACAGTGAAACTACACAATCCACTATAACTTACCTTGCTCTGAACACAGTAAAACTACACAATCCACTATACCTTACCTTGCCCTGAACACAGTAAAACTACATAATCCACTATAACTTACCTTGCCCTGAACACAGTAAAACTACACAATCCACTATAAGTTACCTTGCCCTGAAAACAGTAGAACTACACAATCCACTATAAATTACCTTGCTCTGAACACAATAAAACTACACAATCCACTATAACTTAACTGGCCCTGAACACAGTAAAACTACACAATCCACTATAACTTACCTTGCCCTGAACACAGTAAAACTACACAATCCACTATAACAAACATTGCCCTGAACACGGTAAAACTACACAAACCACTATAAATTACCTTGCCCTGAACACAGTAAAACTACATAATCCACTATAGTTTACCTTGCCCTGAACACAATAAAACTACACAATCCACTATAAATTACCTTGCCCTGAACACAGTAAAACTACACAATCCTCTATAACTTACCTTGCTGTGAACACAGTAAAACTACACAATCCACTATGCCTTACCTTGCCCTGAACACAGTAAAACTACACAATCCACTATTACTTACATTGCTCTGAACACAGAAAAACTACACAATCCACTATAACTTACTTTGCCATGAACACAGTGAAACTACACAATCCTCTATAACTTACCTTGCTGTGAACACAGTAAAACTACACAATCCACTATAAATTACCTTGCTCTGAACACAGTAAAACTACACAATCCACTATGCCTTACCTTGCCCTGAACACAGTAAAACTACACAATCCACTATAACAAACATTGCCCTGAACACGGTAAAACTACACAAACCACTATAAATTACCTTGACCTGAACACAGTAAAACTACATAATCCACTATAGTTTACCTTGCCCTGAACACAATAAAACTACACAATCCACTATAAATTACCTTGCCCTGAAAACAGTAAAACTACACAATCCACTATAACGTACCTTGCCCTGAACACAGTAAAACTACTTAATTCACTATAACTTACCTTGCTCTGAACACAGTAAAACTACACAATCCACTATACCTTACCTTGCCCTGAACACAGTGAAACTACACAATCCACTATAACTTACCTTGCCCTGAACACAGTAAAACTACACAATCCACTATAACTTACCTTGCCCTGAACACAGTAAAACTACACAATCCTCTATAACTTACCTTGCTGTGAACACAGTAAAACTACACAATCCACTATGCCTTACCTTGCCCTGAACACAGTAAAACTACACAATCCACTATTACTTACATTGCTCTGAACACAGTAAGACTACACAATCCACTATAAGTTACATTGCCCTGAACACAGTAAAACTACACAAGCCACTATAAATTACCTTGTTCTGAACACAGTAAAACTACACAATCCACTATACCTTACCTTGCCCTGAACACAGTAAAACTACACAATCCACTATAACTTACTTTGCCCTGAACACATTAAAACTACACAAACCACTATAAATTACCTTGCTCTGAACACAGTAAAACTACACAATCCACTATAACTTAACTGGCCCTGAACACAGTAAACTACAGAATCCACTATAACTTACCTTGCCCAGAACAAAGTAAAACTACGTAATCCACTATACCTTACCTTGCCCTGAACACAGTAAAACTACACAATCCACTATAGCTTACATTGCTCTGAACACAGTAAAACTACACAATCCACTATAAATTACCTTGTTCTGAACACAGTAAAACTACACAATCCACTATAACTGAACTGGCCCTGAACACAGTAAAACTACACAATCCACTATAACTTAACTGGCCCTGAACACCGTAAAACTACACAATCCACTATAACTTAACTGGCCCTGAACACAGTAAAACTACACAATCCACTATAAGTTACCTTGCTCTGAACACAGTAAAACTACACGATCCACTATAACTTACCTTGCACTGAACACAGTAAAACTACACAATCCACTATAACTTGCCTTGCCCTGAACACAGTAAACTACACAATCCACTCTAACTTACCTTGCCCAGAACAAAGTAAAACTACGTAATCCACTATACCTTACCTTGCCCTGAACACAGTGAAACTACACAATCCACTATAACTTACCTTACTCTGAACACAGTAAAACTACACAATCCACTATACCTTACCTTGCCCTGAACACAGTAAAACTACATAATCCACTATAGTTTACCTTGCCCTGAACACAATAAAACTACACAATCCACTATAAATTACCTTGCCCTGAAAACAGTAGAACTACACAATCCACTATAAATTACCTTGCTCTGAACACAATAAAACTACACAATCCACTATAACTTAACTGGCCCTGAACACAGTAAAACTACACAATCCACTATAACTTACCTTGCCCTGAACACAGTAAAACTACACAATCCACTATAACAAACATTGCCCTGAACACTGTAAAACTACACAAACCACTATAAATTACCTTGCCCTGAACACAGTAAAACTACATAATCCACTATAGTTTACCTTGCCCTGAATACAATAAAACTACACAATCCACTATAAATTACCTTGCCCTGAACACAGTAAAACTACACAATCCTCTATAACTTACCTTGCTGTGAACACAGTAAAACTACACAATCCACTATGCCTTACCTTGCCCTGAACACAGTAAAACTACACAATCCACTATTACTTACATTGCTCTGAACACAGAAAAACTACACAATCCACTATAACTTACTTTGCCATGAACACAGTGAAACTACACAATCCTCTATAACTTACCTTGCTGTGAACACAGTAAAACTACACAATCCACTATGCCTTACCTTGCCCTGAACACAGTAAAACTACACAATCCACTATAACTTACCTTGCCCTGAACACAGTAAAACTACACAATCCACTATAACAAACATTGCCCTGAACACGGTAAAACTACACAAACCACTATAAATTACCTTGACCTGAACACAGTAAAACTACATAATCCACTATAGTTTACCTTGCCCTGAACACAATAAAACTACACAATCCACTATAAATTACCTTGCCCTGAAAACAGTAAAACTACACAATCCACTATAACGTACCTTGCCCTGAACACAGTAAAACTACTTAATTCACTATAACTTACCTTGCTCTGAACACAGTAAAACTACACAATCCACTATACCTTACCTTGCCCTGAACACAGTGAAACTACACAATCCACTATAACTTACCTTGCCCTGAACACAGTAAAACTACACAATCCTCTATAACTTACCTTGCTGTGAACACAGTAAAACTACACAATCCACTATGCCTTACCTTGCCCTGAACACAGTAAAACTACACAATCCACTATTACTTACATTGCTCTGAACACAGTAAGACTACACAATCCACTATAAGTTACATTGCCCTGAACACAGTAAAACTACACAAGCCACTATAAATTACCTTGTTCTGAACACAGTAAAACTACACAATCCACTATACCTTACCTTGCCCTGAACACAGTAAAACTACACAATCCACTATAACTTACTTTGCCCTGAACACATTAAAACTACACAAACCACTATAAATTACCTTGCTCTGAACACAGTAAAACTACACAATCCACTATAACTTAACTGGCCCTGAACACAGTAAACTACAGAATCCACTATAACTTACCTTGCCCAGAACAAAGTAAAACTACGTAATCCACTATACCTTACCTTGCCCTGAACACAGTAAAACTACACAATCCACTATAGCTTACATTGCTCTGAACACAGTAAAACTACACAATCCACTATAGCTTACCTTGCCCTGAACACAGTAAAACTACACAATCCACTATAAATTACCTTGCTCTGAACACAGTAAAACTACACAATCCACTATAACTTACCTTGCCCTGAAGACAGTAAAACTACACAATCCACTATAACTGAACTGGCCCTGAACACAGTAAAACTACACAATCCACTATAACTTAACTGGCCCTGAACACAGAAAAACTACACAATCCACTATACCTTACCTTGCCCTGAACACAGTAAAACTACATAATCCACTATAGTTTACCTTGCCCTGAACACAATAAAACTACACAATCCACTATAAATTACCTTGCCCTGAAAACAGTAGAACTACACAATCCACTATAAATTACCTTGCTCTGAACACAATAAAACTACACAATCCAGTATAACTTAACTGGCCCTGAACACAGTAAAACTACACAATCCACTATAACTTACCTTGCCCTGAACACAGTAAAACTACACAATCCACTATAACAAACATTGCCCTGAACACGGTAAAACTACACAAACCACTATAAATTACCTTGCCCTGAACACAGTAAAACTACATAATCCACTATAGTTTACCTTGCCCTGAACACAATAAAACTACACAATCCACTATAAATTACCTTGCCCTGAACACAGTAAAACTACACAATTCTCTATAACTTACCTTGCTGTGAACACAGTAAAACTACACAATCCACTATGCCTTACCTTGGCCTGAACACAGTAAAACTACACAATCCACTATAACTTACCTTGCCCTGAACACAGTAAAACTACACAATCCACTATTACTTACATTGCTCTGAACACAGAAAAACTACACAATCCACTCTAACTTACTTTGCCATGAACACAGTAAAACTACACAATCCTCTATAACTGACCTTGCTGTGAACACAGTAAAAGTACACAATCCACTATGCCTTACCTTGCCCTGAACACAGTAAAACTACACAATCCACTATAACTTACCTTGCCCTGAACACAGTAAAACTACACAATCCACTATAACAAACATTGCCCTGAACACGGTAAAACTACACAAACCACTATAAATTACCTTGCCCTGAACACAGTAAAACTACATAATCCACTATAGTTTACCTTGCCCTGAACACAATAAACTACACAATCCACTATAAATTACCTTGCCCTGAAAACAGTAAAACTACACAATCCACTATAACGTACCTTGCCCTGAACACAGTAAAACTACTTAATTCACTATAACTTACCTTGCTCTGAACACAGTAAAGCTACACAATCCACTATACCTTACCTTGCCCTGAACACAGTGAAACTACACAATCCACTATAACTTACCTTGCCCTGAACACAGTAAAACTACACAATCCTCTATAACTTACCTTGCTGTGAACACAGTAAAACTACACAATCCACTATGCCTTACCTTGCCCTGAACACAGTAAAACTACACAATCCACTATTACTTACATTGCTCTGAACACAGTAAGACTACACAATCCACTATAACTTACATTGCCCTGAACACAGTAAAACTACACAAACCACTATAAATTACCTTGCTCTAAACACAGTAAAACGTTATAATCCACTAAAACTTAACTGGCCCTGAACACAGTAAAACTACACAATCCACTATAGCTTAACTGGCCCTGAACACAGTAAAACTACACAATCCACTATAAGTTACCTTGCTCTGAACACAGTAAAACTACACAATCCACTATAACTTAACTGGCCCTGAACACAGTAAAACTACACAATCCACTATAACTTACCTTGCCTTGAACACAGTAAAACTACACAATCCACTATAACTTACATTACTCTGAACACAGGAAAACTACACAAACCACTATAACTTAACTGACCCTGAACACAGTAAAACTACACAATCCACTATAACTTGCCTTGCGCTGAACACATTAAAACTACACAATCCACTATAACTTACTTTGCCATGAACACAGTAAAACTACACGATCCACTATAACTTACCTTGCACTGAACACAGTAAAACTACACAATTCACTATAACTTACCTTGCACTGAACACAGTAAAACTACACAATCCACTATAACTTAACTGGCCCTGAACACAGTAAAACTACACAATCCACTATAACTTAACTGGCCCTGAACACAGTAAAACTACACAATCCACTATAACTTTACTGGCCCTGAACACAGTAAAACTACACAATCCACTATAAGTTACCTTGCTCTGAACACAGTAAAACTACACAATCCACTATAACTTACCTTGCCCTGAACACAGTAAACTACACAATCCACTATAACTTACCTTGCCCTGAACACAGTAAAACTACACAATCCACTATAACTTACCTTGCTCTGAACACAGTAAAACTACACAATCCACTATAACTTACCTTGCCCTGAACACAGTAAAACTACACAAACCACTATAAATTACCTTGTTCTGAACACAATAAAACTACACAATCCACTATACCTTACCTTGGCCTGAACACAGTAAAACTACACAATCCACTATAACTTACTTTGCCCTGAACATATTAAAACTACACAAACCACTATAAGTTAACTTGCCCTGAACACAGTGAAACTACACAATCCACTATAACTTAACTGGCCCTGAACACAGTAAAACTACACAATCCACTATAAGTTACCTTGCTCTGAACACAGTAAAACTACACAATCCACTATAACTTAACTGGCCCTGAACACAGTAAAGCTACACAATCCACTATAACTTACATTGCTCTGAACACAGGAAAACTACACAAACCACTATAACTTAACTGACCCTGAACTCAGTAAAACTACACAATCCACTATAACTTAACTGACCCTGAACACAGTAAAACTACACAATCCACTATAACTTAACTGGCCCTGAACACAGTAAACTACAGGATCCACTATAACTTACCTTGCTCTGAACACAGTAAAACTACGCGATCCACTATAACTTACATTGCCCTGAGCACAGTAAAACTACACAATCCACTATAACTTGCCTTGCTCAGAACACAGTAAAACTACACAATCCACTATAACTTACTTTGCCATGAACACAGTAAAACTACACGATCCTCTATAACTTACCTTGCACTGAACACAGTAAAACTACACAATCCACTATAACTTACCTTGCACTGAACACAGTAAAATTACACAATCCACTATAACTTAACTGGCCCTGAACACAGTAAAACTACACAATCCACTATAAGTTACCTTGCTCTGAACACAGTAAAACTACACAATCCACTATAACTTACCTTGCCCTGAACACAGTAAACTACACAATCCACTATAACTTACTTTGCCCTGAACACATTAAAACTACACAAACCACTATAAATTACCTTGCTCTAAACACAGTAAAACTTTATAATCCACTATAACTTATCTGGCCCTGAACACACTAAACTACAGGATCCACTATAACTTAACTGGCCCTGAACACAGTAAAACTACACGATCCACTATAACTTACATTGCCCTGAACACAGCAAAACTACATAATCCACTATACCTTACCTTGCCCTGAACACAGTAAAACTACACAATCCACTATAACTTGCCTTGCTCTGAACACAGTAAAACTACACAATCCACTATAACTTACTTTGCCATGAACACAGTAAAACTATACGATCCACTATAACTTACCTTGCACTGAACACAGTAAAACTACACAGTCCACTATAACTTACCTTGCACTGAACACAGTAAAACTACACAATCCACTATAAATTACCTTGCTCTGAACACAGTAAAACTACACAATCCACTATAACTTAACTGGCCCTGAACACAGTAAACTACAGAATCCACTATAACTTACCTTGCCCAGAACAAAGTAAAACTACGTAATCCACTATACCTTACCATGCCCTGAACACAGTAAAACTACACAATCCACTATAGCTTACATTGCTCTGAACACAGTAAAACTACACAATCCACTATACCTTACCATGCCCTGAACACAGTAAAACTACACAATCCACTATACCTTACCTTGCTCTGAACACAGTAAAACTACACAATCCACTATAACTTACCTTGCCCTGAACACAGTAAAATTACACAATCCACTATAGCTTACCTTGCCCTGAACACAGAAAAACTAAACAATCCACTATAACTTACATTGCCCTGAACATAGTAAAACTACACAATCCTCTATAAATTACCTTGCTCTGAACACAGTAAAATTACACAATCCACTATAACTTACCTTGCTCTGAACACAGTAAACCTACACAATCCACTATAAATTACCTTGCCCTGAACACAGTAAAACTACACAATCCACTATAACTTAACTGGCCCTGAACACAGTAAAACTACACAATCCACTATAGTTTACCTTGCCCTGAACACAGTCAATCTACACAATCCACTATAACTTACCTTGCCCTGAACACAGTAAAACTACTTAATTCACTATAACTTACCTTGCTCCGAACACAGTAAAACTACACAATCCACTATACCTTACCTTGCCCTGAACACAGTAAAATTACACAATCCACTATAGTTTACCTTGCCCTGAACACAGTAAAACTACACAAACCACTATAGTTTACCTTGCCCTGAACACAGTAAAACTACACAAACCACTATAAATTACCTTGCCCTGAACACAGTAAACTACACAATCCACTATAACTTACCTTGCTCTGAACACAGTAAAACTACACAATCCACTATAACTTACCTTGCCCTGAACACAGTAAACTACACAATCCACTATAACTTACATTGCCCTGAACACAGTAAAACTACACAAACCACTATAAATTACCTTGTTCTGAACACAGTAAAACTACACAATCCACTATACCTTACCTTGCCCTGAACACACTAAACTACAGGATCCACTATAACTTAACTGGCCCTGAACACAGTAAAACTACACGATCCACTATACCTTACCTTGCCCTGAACACAGTAAAACTACACAATCCACTATAACTTGCCTTGCTCTGAACACAGTAAAACTACACAATCCACTATAACTTACTTTGCCATGAACACAGTAAAACTATACGATCCACTATAACTTACCTTGCACTGAACACAGTAAAACTACACAGTCCACTATAACTTACCTTGCACTGAACACAGTAAAACTACACAATCCACTATAAATTACCTTGCTCTGAACACAGTAAAACTACACAATCCACTATAACTTAACTGGCCCTGAACACAGTAAACTACAGAATCCACTATAACTTACCTTGCCCAGAACAAAGTAAAACTACGTAATCCACTATACCTTACCATGCCCTGAACACAGTAAAACTACACAATCTACTATAGCTTACATTGCTCTGAACACAGTAAAACTACACAATCCACTATACCTTACCATGCCCTGAACACAGTAAAACTACACAATCCACTATACCTTACCTTGCTCTGAACACAGTAAAACTACACAATCCACTATAACTTACCTTGCCCTGAACACAGTAAAACTACACAATCCACTATAGCTTACCTTGCCCTGAACACAGAAAAACTAAACAATCCACTATAACTTACATTGCCCTGAACATAGTAAAACTACACAATCCTCTATAAATTACCTTGCTCTGAACACAGTAAAATTACACAATCCACTATAACTTACCTTGCTCTGAACACAGTAAACCTACACGATCCACTATAAATTACCTTGCCCTGAACACAGTAAAACTACACAATCCACTATAACTTAACTGGCCCTGAACACAGTAAAACTACACAATCCACTATAGTTTACCTTGCCCTGAACACAGTCAAACTACACAATCCACTATAACTTACCTTGCCCTGAACACAGTAAAACTACTTAATTCACTATAACTTACCTTGCTCCGAACACAGTAAAACTACACAATCCACTATACCTTACCTTGCCCTGAACACAGTAAAATTACACAATCCACTATAGTTTACCTTGCCCTGAACACAGTAAAACTACACAAACCACTATAGTTTACCTTGCCCTGAACACAGTAAAACTACACAAACCACTATAACTTACCTTGCTCTGAACACAGTAAACTACACAATCCACTATAACTTACCTTGCTCTGAACACAGTAAAACTACACAATCCACTATACCTTACCTTGCCCTGAACACAGTAAAACTACACAATCCACTATAAGTTACCTTGCTCTGAACACAGTAAAACTACACAATCCACTATAACTTGCCTTGCTCTGAACACAGTAAAACTACACAATCCACTATAACTTACTTTGCCATGAACACAGTAAAACTACACGATCCACTATAACTTACCTTGCACTGAACACAGTAAAACTACACAATCCACTATAACTTACCTTGCACTGAACACAGTAAAACTACACAATCCACTATAAATTACCCTGCCCTGAACACAGTAAAACTACACAATCCACTATAACTTACCTTGCTCTGAACACAGTAAAACTACACAATCCACTATAACTTAACTGGCCCTGAACACAGTAAACTACAGAATCCACTATAACTTACCTTGCCCTGAACACAGTAAAACTACACAATCCACTATAACTTACCTTGCCCTTAACACAGTAAAACTACACAATCCACTATAGCTTACCTTGCCCTGAACACAGTAAAACTACACAATCCACTATGAATTACCTTGCTCTGAACACAGTAAAACTACACAATCCACTATGAATTACCTTGCACTGAACACAGTAAAACTACACAATCCACTATAACTTAACTGGCCCTGAACACAGTAAAACTACACAATCCACTATAACTTAACTGGCCCTGAACACAGTAAAACTACACAATCCACTATAAGTTACCTTGCCCTGAACACTGTAAACTACACAATCCACTATAACTTACATTGCCCTGAACACAGTAAAACTACACAAACCACTATAAATTACCTTGTTCTGAACACAGTAAAACTACACAATCCACTATACCTTACCTTGCCCTGAACACAGTAAAACTACACAATCCACTATAACTTACTTTGCCCTGAACATATTAAAACTACACAAACCACTATAAATTACCTTGCCCTAAACACAGTAAAACTTTATAATCCACTATAACTTAACTGGCCCTGAACACACTAAACTACAGGATCCACTATAACTTACATTGCTCTGAACACAGGAAAACTACACAAACCACTATAACTTACATTGCCCTGAACACAGTAAAACTACACAAACCACTATAAATTACCTTGTTCTGAACACAGTAAAACTACACAATCCACTATACCTTACCTTGCCCTGAACACACTAAACTACAGGATCCACTATAACTTAACTGGCCCTGAACACAGTAAAACTACACGATCCACTATAACTTACATTGCCCTGAACACAGTAAAACTACACAATCCACTATAACTTGCCTTGCTCTGAACACAGTAAAACTACACAATCCACTATAACTTACTTTGCCATGAACACAGTAAAACTATACGATCCACTATAACTTACCTTGCACTGAACACAGTAAAACTACACAGTCCACTATAACTTACCTTGCACTGAACACAGTAAAACTACACAATCCACTATAAATTACCTTGCTCTGAACACAGTAAAACTACACAATCCACTATAACTTAACTGGCCCTGAACACAGTAAACTACAGAATCCACTATACCTTACCATGCCCTGAACACAGTAAAACTACACAATCCACTATAGCTTACATTGCTCTGAACACAGTAAAACTACACAATCCACTATACCTTACCATGCCCTGAACACAGTAAAACTACACAATCCACTATACCTTACCTTGCTCTGAATACAGTAAAACTACACAATCCACTATAACTTACCTTGCCCTGAACACAGTAAAACTACACAATCCACTATAGCTTACCTTGCCCTGAACACAGAAAAACTAAACAATCCACTATAACTTACATTGCCCTGAACATAGTAAAACTACACAATCCTCTATAAATTACCTTGCTCTGAACACAGTAAAATTACACAATCCACTATAACTTACCTTGCTCTGAACACAGTAAACCTACCCAATCCACTATAAATTACCTTGCCCTGAACACAGTAAAACTACACAATCCACTATAACTTAACTGGCCCTGAACACAGTAAAACTACACAATCCACTATAGTTTACCTTGCCCTGAACACAGTCAAACTACACAATCCACTATAACTTACCTTGCCCTGAACACAGTAAAACTACTTAATTCACTATAACTTACCTTGCTCCGAACACAGTAAAACTACACAATCCACTATACCTTACCTTGCCCTGAACACAGTAAAATTACACAATCCACTATAGTTTACCTTGCCCTGAACACAGTAAAACTACACAAACCACTATAGTTTACCTTGCCCTGAACACAGTAAAACTACACAAACCACTATAAATTACCTTGCCCTGAACACAGTAAAACTACACAATCCTCTATAACTTACATTGCTCTGAACACAGTAAAACTACACAATCCACTATAAATTACCTTGCCCTGAACACAGTAAAACTACACAATCAACTATAACTTACCTTGCCCTGAACACAGTAAACAACACAATCCACTATAACTTACCTTGCTCTGAACACAGTAAAACTACACAATCCACTATACCTTACCTTGCCCTGAACACAGTAAAACTACACAATCCACTATAAGTTACCTTGCTCTGAACACAGTAAAACTACACAATCCACTATAACTTACCTTGCCCTGAACACAGTAAACTACACAATCCACTATAACTTACATTGCCCTGAACACAGTAAAACTACACAAACCACTATAAATTACCTTGTTCTGAACACAGTAAAACTACACAATCCACTATACCTTACCTTGCCCTGAACACACTAAACTACAGGATCCACTATAACTTAACTGGCCCTGAACACAGTAAAACTACACGATCCACTATAACTTACATTGCCCTGAACACAGTAAAACTACACAATCCACTATAACTTGCCTTGCTCTGAACACAGTAAAACTACACAATCCACTATAACTTACTTTGCCATGAACACAGTAAAACTACACGATCCACTATAACTTACCTTGCACTGAACACAGTAAAACTACACAATCCACTATAACTTACCTTGCACTGAACACAGTAAAACTACACAATCCACTATAAATTACCCTGCCCCGAACACAGTAAAACTACACAATCCACTATAACTTACCTTGCTCTGAACACAGTAAAACTACACAATCCACTATAACTTAACTGGCCCTGAACACAGTAAACTACAGAATCCACTATAACTTACCTTGCCCTGAACACAGTGAAACTACACAATCCACTATAAATTACCTAGCTCTGAACACAGTAAAACTACACAATCCACTATAACTTACCTTGCCCTGAACACAGTAAAACTACACAATCCACTATAGCTTACCTTGCCCTGAACACAGTAAAACTACACAATCCACTATGAATTACCTTGCTCTGAACACAGTAAAACTACACAATCCACTATAAATTACCTTGCACTGAACACAGTAAAACTACACAATCCACTATAACTGAACTGGCCCTGAACACAGTAAAACTACACAATCCACTATAACTTAACTGGCCCTGAACACAGTAAAACTACACAATCCACTATAACTTAACTGGCCCTGAACACAGTAAAACTACACAATCCACTATAAGTTACCTTGCTCTGAACACAGTAAAACTACACAATCCACTATAACTTACCTTGCCCTGAACACTGTAAACTACACAATCCACTATAACTTACATTGCCCTGAACACAGTAAAACTACACAAACCACTATAAATTACCTTGTTCTGAACACAGTAAAACTACACAATCCACTATACCTTACCTTGCCCTGAACACAGTAAAACTACACAATCCACTATAACTTACTTTGCCCTGAACATATTAAAACTACACAAACCACTATAAATTACCTTGCCCTAAACACTGTAAAACTTTATAATCCACTATAACTTAACTGGCCCTGAACACACTAAACTACAGGATCCACTATAACTTACATTGCTCTGAACACAGGAAAACTACACAAACCACTATAACTTACATTGCCCTGAACACAGTAAAACTACACAAACCACTATAAATTACCTTGTTCTGAACACAGTAAAACTACACAATCCACTATACCTTACCTTGCCCTGAACACACTAAACTACAGGATCCACTATAACTTAACTGGCCCTGAACACAGTAAAACTACACGATCCACTATAACTTACATTGCCCTGAACACAGTAAAACTACACAATCCACTATAACTTGCCTTGCTCTGAACACAGTAAAACTACACAATCCACTATAACTTACTTTGCCATGAACACAGTAAAACTACACAATCCACTATAACTTACCTTGCACTGAACACAGTAAAACTACACAATCCACTATAAATTACCCTGCCCTGAACACAGTAAAACTACACAATCCACTATAACTTACCTTGCTCTGAACACAGTAAAACTACACAATCCACTATAACTTAACTGGCCCTGAACACAGTAAACTACAGAATACACTATAACTTACCTTGCCCTGAACACAGTAAAACTACACAATCCACTATAAATTACCTTGCTCTGAACACAGTAAAACTACACAATCCACTATAACTTACCTTGCCCTGAACACAGTAAAACTACACAATCCACTATAGCTTACCTTGCCCTGAACACAGTAAAACTACACAATCCACTATGAATTAGCTTGCTCTGAACACAGTAAAACTACACAATCCACTATAAATTACCTTGCACTGAACACAGTAAAACTACACAATCCACTATAACTGAACTGGCCCTGAACACAGTAAAACTACACAATCCACTATAACTTAACTGGCCCTGAACACAGTAAAACTACACAATCCACTATAACTTAACTGGCCCTGAACACAGTAAAACTACACAATCCACTATAAGTTACCTTGCTCTGAACACAGTAAAACTACACAATCCACTATAACTTACCTTGCCCTGAACACAGTAAACTACACAATCCACTATAACTTACATTGCCCTGAACACAGTAAAACTACACAAACCACTATAAATTACCTTGTTCTGAACACAGTAAAACTACACAATCCACTATACCTTACCTTGCCCTGAACACAGTAAAACTACACAATCCACTATAACTTACTTTGCCCTGAACATATTAAAACTACACAAAGCACTATAAATTACCTTGCTCTAAACACAGTAAAACTTTATAATCCACTATAACTTAACTGGCCCTGAACACACTAAACTACAGGATCCACTATAACTTACATTGCTCTGAACACAGGAAAACTACACAAACCACTATAACTTAACTGACCCTGAACACAGTAAAACTACACAATCCACTATAACTTAACTGACCCTGAACACAGTAAAACTACACAATCCACTATAACTTAACTGGCCCTGAACACAGTAATATACAGGATCCACTATAACTTACCTTGCTCTGAACACAGTAAAACTACACGATCCACTATAACTTACATTGCCCTGAGCACAGTAAAACTACACAATCCACTATAACTTGCCTTGCTCTGAACACAGTAAAACTACACAATCCACTATAACTTACTTTGCCATGAACACAGTAAAACTACACAATCCACTATAACTTACCTTGCACTGAACACAGTAAAACTACACAATCCACTATAACTTACCTTGCACTGAACACAGTAAAACTAAACAATCCACTATAACTTACATTGCCCTGAACACAGTATAACTACATAATCCACTATAAATTACCTTGCTCTGAACACGGTAAAATTACGCAATCCACTATAACTTACCTTGCTCTGAACACAGTAAACCTACACAATCCACTATAAATTACCTTGCCCTGAACACAGTAAAACTACACAATCCACTATAAGTTACCTTGCTCTGAACACAGTAAAACAACACAATCCACTATAACTTATCTGGCCCTGAACACAGTAAAACTACACAATCCACTATAACTTACCATGCCCTGAACACAGTAAAACTAAACAATCCACTATAACTTACATTGCCCTGAACACAGTAAAATTACACAAACCACTATAAATTACCTTGCCGCGAACACAGTAAAACTACAAAATCCACTATAACTTACCTTGCACTGAACACAGTAAAACTACACAATCCACTATAACTTACCTTGCACTGAACACAGTAAAACTAAACAATCCACTATAACTTACATTGCCCTGAACACAGTAAAACTACATAATCCACTATAAATTACCTTGCTCTGAACACAGTAAAATTACACAATCCACTATAACTTACCTTGCTCTGAACACAGTAAACCTACACAATCCACTATAAATTACCTTGCCCTGAACACAGTAAAACTACACAATCCACTATAAGTTACCTTGCTCTGAACACAGTAAAACAACACAATCCACTATAACTTATCTGGCCCTGAACACAGTAAAACTACACAATCCACTATAAATTACCTTGCCCTGAACACAGTAAAACTACACAATCCACTATAACTTACCTTGCCCTGGACACAGTAAAACTACACAATCCACTATAACTTACCTTGCTCTGAACACAGTAAAACTACACAATCCACTATACCTTACCTTGGCCTGAACACAGTAAAACTACACAATCCACTATAGCTTACATTGCTCTGAACACAGTAAAACTACACAATCCATTATAGCTTACCTTGCCCTGAAAACAGTGGAACTACACAATCCACTATAAATTACCTTGCTCTGAACACAGTAAAACTACACAATCCACTATAACTTAACTTGCTCTGAACACAGTAAAACTACACAATCCACTATAACTTACCTTGCTCTGAACACAGTAAAACTACACAATCCACTATAACTTACTTTGCCATGAACACAGTAAAACTACACAATCCACTATAACTTACCTTGCACTGAACACAGTAAAACTACACAATCCACTATAGTTTACCTTGCCCTGAACACAGTAAAACTACACAATCCACAATAACGTACCTTGCCCTGAACACAGTAAAACTACTTAATTCACTATAACTTACCTTGCTCTGAACACAGTAAAACTACACAATCCACTATACCTTACCTTGCCCTGAACACAGTAAAACTACACAATCCACTAAAACTTACCTTGTTCTGAACACAGTAAAACTACACAATCCACTCTAACTTACCTTGCCCGGAACAAAGTAAAACTACGTAATCCACTATACCTTACCTTGCCCTGAACACAATGAAACTACACAATCCACTATAACTTACCTTGCTCTGAACACAGTAAAACTACACAATCCACTATAAATTACCTTGCCCTGAACACAGTAAAACTACACAATCCACTATTACTTACCTTGCCCTGAACACAGAATAACTACACAATCCACTATAACTTAACTGGCCCTGAACACAGTAAAACTACACAATCCACTATTACTTACCTTGCTCTGAACACAGTAAAACTACACAATCCACTATTACTTACCTTGCTCTGAACACAGAAAAACTACACAATCCACTATAACCTACTTTGCCATGAACACAGTAAAACTACACAATCCACTATTACTTACCTTGCTCTGAACACAGAAAAACTACACAATCCACTATAACTTACTTTGCCATGAACACAGTAAAACTACACAATCCACTATAACTTAACTGGCCCTGAACACAGTAACACTACACAATCAACTATAACTTACCTTGCTCTGAACACAGTAAAACTACACAATGCACTATAACTTACTTTGCCATGAACACAGTAAAACTACACAATCCACTAAAACTTACCTTGCACTGAACACAGTAAAACTACACAATCCACTATAAATTACCTTGTTCTGAACACAGTAAAACTACACAATCCACTCTAACTTACCTTGCCCGGAACAAAGTAAAACTACGTAATCCACTATACCTTACCTTGCCCTGAACACAGTGAAACTACACAATCCACTATAACTTACCTTGCTCTGAACACAGTAAAACTACACAATCCACTATAACTTACTTTGCCATGAACACAGTAAAACTACACAATCCACTATAACTTAACTGGCCCTGAACACAGTAACACTACACAATCAACTATAACTTACCTTGCTCTGAACACAGTAAAACTACACAATGCACTATAACTTACTTTGCCATGAACACAGTAAAACTACACAATCCACTAAAACTTACCTTGCACTGAACACAGTAAAACTACACAATCCACTATAAATTACCTTGTTCTGAACACAGTAAAACTACACAGTCCACTCTAACTTACCTTGCCCGGACCAAAGTAAAACTACGTAATCCACTATACCTTACCTTGCCCTGAACACAGTGAAACTACACAATCAACTATAACTTACCTTGCTCTGAACACAGTAAAACTACACAATCCACTATAACTTACTTTGCCATGAACACAGTAAAACTACACAATCCACTATAACTTACCTTGCACTGAACACAGTAAAACTACACAATCCACTATAACTTACCTTGCACTGAACACAGTAAAACTACACAATCCACTATAACTTAACTGGCCCTGAACACAGTAAAACTACACAATCCACTATAACTTAACTGGCCCTGAACACAGTAAAACTACAGAATCCACTATAACTTACCTTGCCCAGAACAAAGTAAAACTACGTAATCCACTATACCTTACCATGCCCTGAACACAGTAAAACTACACAATCCACTATACCTTACCATGCCCTGAACACAGTAAAACTACACAATCCACTATAGCTTACCTTGCCCTGAACACAGAAAAACTAAACAATCCACTATAACTTACATTGCCCTGAACACAGTAAAACTACACAATCCACTATAAATTACCTTGCTCTGAACACAGTAAAATTACACAATCCACTATAACTTACCTTGCTCTGAACACAGTAAACCTACACAATCCACTATAAATTACCTTGCCCTGAACACAGTAAAATTACACAATCCACTATAAGTTACCTTGCTCTGAACACAGTAAAACAACACAATCCACTATAACTTAACTGGCCCTGAACACAGTAAAACTACACAATCCACTATAACTTACCATGCGCTGAACACAGTAAAACTAAACAATCCACTATAACTTACATTGCCCTGAACACAGTAAAATTACACAAACCACTATAAATTACCTTGCCCGGAACACAGTAAAACTACACAATCCACTATAAATTACCTTGCCCTGAACACAGTAAAACTACACAATCCACTATAACTTACCTTGCCCTGGACACAGTAAAACTACACAATCCACTATAACTTACCTTGCTCTGAACACAGTAAAACTACACAATCCACTATACCTTACCTTGGCCTGAACACAGTAAAACTACACAATCCACTATAGCTTACATTGCTCTGAACACAGTAAAACTACACAATCCATTATAGCTTACCTTGCCCTGAAAACAGTGGAACTACACAATCCACTATAAATTACCTTGCTCTGAACACAGTAAAACTACACAATCCACTATAACTTACCTTGCTCTGAACACAGTAAAACTACACAATCCACTATAACTTACCTTGCTCTGAACACAGTAAAACTACACAATCCACTATAACTTACTTTGTCATGAACACAGTAAAACTACACAATCCACTATAACTTACCTTGCACTGAACACAGTAAAACTACACAATCCACTATAGTTTACCTTGCCCTGAACACAGTAAAACTACACAATCCACAATAACGTACCTTGCCCTGAACACAGTAAAACTACTTAATTCACTATAACTTACCTTGCTCTGAACACAGTAAAACTACACAATCCACTATACCTTACCTTGCCCTGAACACAGTAAAACTACACAATCCACTATAGCTTACATTGCTCTGAACACAGTAAAACTACACAATCCACTATAAATTACCTTGCCCTGAACACAGTAAAACTACACAATCCACTATTACTTACCTTGCCCTGAACACAGAATAACTACACAATCCACTATAACTTAACTGGCCCTGAACACAGTAAAACTACACAATCCACTATTACTTACCTTGCTCTGAACACAGTAAAACTACACAATCCACTATTACTTACCTTGCTCTGAACACAGAAAAACTACACAATCCACTATAACTTAATTTGCCATGAACACAGTAAAACTACACAATCCACTATTACTTACCTTGCTCTGAACATAGAAAAACTACACAATCCACTATAACTTACTTTGCCATGAACACAGTAAAACTACACAATCCACTATAACTTAACTGGCCCTGAACACAGTGACACTACACAATCAACTATAACTTACCTTGCTCTGAACACAGTAAAACTACACAATGCACTATAACTTACTTTGCCATGAACACAGTAAAACTACACAATCCACTAAAACTTACCTTGCACTGAACACAGTAAAACTACACAATCCACTATAACAAACATTGCCCGGAACAAAGTAAAACTACGTAATCCACTATACCTTACCTTGCCCTGAACACAGTGAAACTACACAATCCACTATAACTTACCTTGCTCTGAACACAGTAAAACTACACAATCCACTATACCTTACCTTGCCCTGAACACAGTAAAACTACATAATCCACTATAGTTTACCTTGCCCTGAACACAATAAAACTACACAATCCACTATAAATTACCTTGCTCTGAACACAATAAAACTACACAATCCACTATAACTTAACTGGCCCTGAACACAGTAAAACTACACAATCCACTATAACTTACCTTGCCCTGAACACAGTAAAACTACACAATCCACTATAACAAACATTGCCCTGAACACGGTAAAACTACACAAACCACTATAAATTACCTTGCCCTGAACACAGTAAAACTACATAATCCACTATAGTTTACCTTGCCCTGAACACAATAAAACTACACAATCCACTATAACGTACCTTGCCCTGAACACAGTAAAACTACTTAATTCACTATAACTTACCTTGCTCTGAACACAGTAAAACTACACAATCCACTATACCTTACCTTGCCCTGCACACAGTAAAACTACACAATCCACTATAACTTACCTTGCCCTGAACACAGTAAAACTACACAATCCTCTATAACTTACCTTGCTGTGAACACAGTAAAACTACACAATCCACTATGCCTTACCTTGCCCTGAACACAGTAAAACTACACAATCCTCTATAACTTACATTGCCCTGAACACAGTAAAACTACACAATCCACTATTACTTACATTGCTCTGAACACAGAAAAACTACACAATCCACTATAACTTACTTTGCCATGAACAGAGTAAAACTACACAATCCACTACAACTTACCTTGCACTGAACACAGTAAAACTACACAATCCACTATAAGTTACCTTCCTCTGAACACAGTAAAACTACACAATCCACTATAACTTAACTGGCCCTGAACACAGTAACACTACACAATCCACTCTAACTTACCTTGCCCAGAACAAAGTATAACTACGTAATCCACTATACCTTACCTTGCCCTGAACACAGTCAAACTACACAATCCACTATAGCTTACATTGCTCTGAACACAGTAAAACTACACAATCCACTATAGCTTACCTTGCCCTGAACACAGTAAAACTACACAATCCACTATAGCTTACCTTGCCCTGAACACAGAAAAACTAAACAATCCACTATAACTTACATTGCCCTGAACACAGTAAAACTACACAATCCACTATAAATTACCTTGCTCTGAACACAGTAAAATTACACAATCCACTATAACTTACTTTGCCATGAACACAGTAAAACTACACAATCCACTACAACTTACCTTGCACTGAACACAGTAAAACTACACAATCCACTATAAATTACCTTCCTCTGAACACAGTAAAACTACACAATCCACTATAACTTAACTGGCCCTGAACACAGTAACACTACACAATCCACTCTAACTTACCTTGCCCAGAACAAAGTATAACTACGTAATCCACTATACCTTACCTTGCCCTGAACACAGTCAAACTACACAATCCACTATAGCTTACATTGCTCTGAACACAGTAAAACTACACAATCCACTATAGCTTACCTTGCCCTGAACACAGTAAAACTACACAATCCACTATAGCTTACCTTGCCCTGAACACAGAAAAACTAAACAATCCACTATAACTTACATTGCCCTGAACACAGTAAAACTACACAATCCACTATAAATTACCTTGCTCTGAACACAGTAAAATTACACAATCCACTATAACTTACCTTGCTCTGAACACAGTAAACCTACACAATCCACTATAAATTACCTTGCCCTGAACACAGTAAACTACACAATCCACTATAAGTTACCTTGCTCTGAACACAGTAAAACAACACAATCCACTAAAACTTAACTGGCCCTGAACACAGTAAAACTACACAATCCACTATACCTTACTTTGCTCTGAACACAGTAGAACTACACAATCCACTATACCTTACCTTGGCCTGAACACAGTAAAACTACACAATCCACTATAACTTACCTTGCTCTGAACACAGTAAAACTACACAATCCACTATAACTTACCTTGCTCTGAACACAGTAAAACTACACAATCCACTATAAATTACCTTGCTCTGAACACAGTAAAACTACACAATCCACTATAACTTACCTTGCTCTGAACACAGTAAAACTACACAATCCACTATAACTTACTTTGCCATGAACACAGTAAAACTACACAATCCACTATAACTTACTTTGCCATGAACACAGTAAAACTACACAATCCACTATACCTTACCTTGGCCTGAACACAGTAAAACTACACAATCCACTATAGCTTACATTGCTCAGAACACAGTAAAACTACACAATCCATTATAGCTTACCTTGCCCTGAAAACAGTGGAACTACACAATCCACTATAAATTACCTTGCTCTGAACACAGTAAAACTACACAATCCACTATAACTTAACTTGCTCTGAACACAGTAAAACTACACAATCCACTATAACTTACCTTGCTCTGAACACAGTAAAACTACACAATCCACTATAACTTACTTTGCACTGAACACAGTAAAACTACACAATCCACTATAGTTTACCTTGCCCTGAACACAGTAAAACTACACAATCCACAATAACGTACCTTGCCCTGAACACAGTAAAACTACTTAAATCACTATAACTTACCTTGCTCTGAACACAGTAAAACTACACAATCCACTATACCTTACCTTGCCCTGAACACAGTAAAACTACACAATCCACTAAAACTTACCTTGTTCTGAACACAGTAAAACTACACAATCCACTCTAACTTACCTTGCCCGGAACAAAGTAAAACTACGTAATCCACTATACCTTACCTTGCCCTGAACACAATGAAACTACACAATCCACTATAACTTACCTTGCTCTGAACACAGTAAAACTACACAATCCACTATAAATTACCTTGCCCTGAACACAGTAAAACTACACAATCCACTATTACTTACCTTGCCCTGAACACAGAATAACTACACAATCCACTATAACTTAACTGGCCCTGAACACAGTAAAACTACACAATCCACTATTACTTACCTTGCTCTGAACACAGTAAAACTACACAATCCACTATTACTTACCTTGCTCTGAACACAGAAAAACTACACAATCCACTATAACCTACTTTGCCATGAACACAGTAAAACTACACAATCCACTATTACTTACCTTGCTCTGAACACAGAAAAACTACACAATCCACTATAACTTACTTTGCCATGAACACAGTAAAACTACACAATCCACTATAACTTAACTGGCCCTGAACACAGTAACACTACACAATCAACTATAACTTACCTTGCTCTGAACACAGTAAAACTACACAATGCACTATAACTTACTTTGCCATGAACACAGTAAAACTACACAATCCACTAAAACTTACCTTGCACTGAACACAGTAAAACTACACAATCCACTATAAATTACCTTGTTCTGAACACAGTAAAACTACACAATCCACTCTAACTTACCTTGCCCGGAACAAAGTAAAACTACGTAATCCACTATACCTTACCTTGCCCTGAACACAGTGAAACTACACAATCCACTATAACTTACCTTGCTCTGAACACAGTAAAACTACACAATCCACTATAACTTACTTTGCCATGAACACAGTAAAACTACACAATCCACTATAACTTAACTGGCCCTGAACACAGTAACACTACACAATCAACTATAACTTACCTTGCTCTGAACACAGTAAAACTACACAATGCACTATAACTTACTTTGCCATGAACACAGTAAAACTACACAATCCACTAAAACTTACCTTGCACTGAACACAGTAAAACTACACAATCCACTATAAATTACCTTGTTCTGAACACAGTAAAACTACACAATCCACTCTAACTTACCTTGCCCGGACCAAAGTAAAACTACGTAATCCACTATACCTTACCTTGCCCTGAACACAGTGAAACTACACAATCAACTATAACTTACCTTGCTCTGAACACAGTAAAACTACACAATCCACTATAACTTACTTTGCCATGAACACAGTAAAACTACACAATCCACTATAACTTACCTTGTACTGAACACAGTAAAACTACACAATCCACTATAACTTACCTTGCACTGAACACAGTAAAACTACACAATCCACTATAACTTAACTGGCCCTGAACACAGTAAAACTACACAATCCACTATAACTTAACTGGCCCTGAACACAGTAAAACTACAGAATCCACTATAACTTACCTTGCCCAGAACAAAGTAAAACTACGTAATCCACTATACCTTACCATGCCCTGAACACAGTAAAACTACACAATCCACTATACCTTACCATGCCCTGAACACAGTAAAACTACACAATCCACTATAACTTACCTTGCCCTGAACACAGTAAAACTACACAATCCTCTATAACTTACCTTGCTGTGAACACAGTAAAACTACACAATCCACTATGCCTTACCTTGCCCTGAACACAGTAAAACTACACAATCCTCTATAACTTACATTGCCCTGAACACAGTAAAACTACACAATCCACTATTACTTACATTGCTCTGAACACAGAAAAACTACACAATCCACTATAACTTACTTTGCCATGAACAGAGTAAAACTACACAATCCACTAAAACTTACCTTGCACTGAACACAGTAAAACTACACAATCCACTATAAATTACCTTGTTCTGAACACAGTAAAACTACACAATCCACTCTAACTTACCTTGCCCGGACCAAAGTAAAACTACGTAATCCACTATACCTTACCTTGCCCTGAACACAGTGAAACTACACAATCAACTATAACTTACCTTGCTCTGAACACAGTAAAACTACACAATCCACTATAACTTACTTTGCCATGAACACAGTAAAACTACACAATCCACTATAACTTACCTTGTACTGAACACAGTAAAACTACACAATCCACTATAACTTACCTTGCACTGAACACAGTAAAACTACACAATCCACTATAACTTAACTGGCCCTGAACACAGTAAAACTACACAATCCACTATAACTTAACTGGCCCTGAACACAGTAAAACTACAGAATCCACTATAACTTACCTTGCCCAGAACAAAGTAAAACTACGTAATCCACTATACCTTACCATGCCCTGAACACAGTAAAACTACACAATCCACTATACCTTACCATGCCCTGAACACAGTAAAACTACACAATCCACTATAACTTACCTTGCCCTGAACACAGTAAAACTACACAATCCTCTATAACTTACCTTGCTGTGAACACAGTAAAACTACACAATCCACTATGCCTTACCTTGCCCTGAACACAGTAAAACTACACAATCCTCTATAACTTACATTGCCCTGAACACAGTAAAACTACACAATCCACTATTACTTACATTGCTCTGAACACAGAAAAACTACACAATCCACTATAACTTAACTGGCCCTGAACACAGTAACACTACACAATCCACTCTAACTTACCTTGCCCAGAACAAAGTATAACTACGTAATCCACTATACCTTACCTTGCCCTGAACACAGTCAAACTACACAATCCACTATAGCTTACATTGCTCTGAACACAGTAAAACTACACAATCCACTATAGCTTACCTTGCCCTGAACACAGTAAAACTACACAATCCACTATAGCTTACCTTGCCCTGAACACAGAAAAACTAAACAATCCACTATAACTTACATTGCCCTGAACACAGTAAAACTACACAATCCACTATAAATTACCTTGCTCTGAACACAGTGAAATTACACAATCCACTATAACTTACTTTGCCATGAACACAGTAAAACTACACAATCCACTACAACTTACCTTGCACTGAACACAGTAAAACTACACAATCCACTATAAATTACCTTCCTCTGAACACAGTAAAACTACACAATCCACTATAACTTAACTGGCCCTGAACACAGTAACACTACACAATCCACTCTAACTTACCTTGCCCAGAACAAAGTATAACTACGTAATCCACTATACCTTACCTTGCCCTGAACACAGTCAAACTACACAATCCACTATACCTTACTTTGCTCTGAACACAGTAGAACTACACAATCCACTATACCTTACCTTGGCCTGAACACAGTAAAACTACACAATCCACTATAACTTACCTTGCTCTGAACACAGTAAAACTACACAATCCACTATAACTTACCTTGCTCTGAACACAGTAAAACTACACAATCCACTATAAATTACCTTGCTCTGAACACAGTAAAACTACACAATCCACTATAACTTACCTTGCTCTGAACACAGTAAAACTACACAATCCACTATAACTTACTTTGCCATGAACACAGTAAAACTACACAATCCACTATAACTTACTTTGCCATGAACACAGTAAAACTACACAATCCACTATACCTTACCTTGGCCTGAACACAGTAAAACTACACAATCCACTATAGCTTACATTGCTCAGAACACAGTAAAACTACACAATCCATTATAGCTTACCTTGCCCTGAAAACAGTGGAACTACACAATCCACTATAAATTACCTTGCTCTGAACACAGTAAAACTACACAATCCACTATAACTTAACTTGCTCTGAACACAGTAAAACTACACAATCCACTATAACTTACCTTGCTCTGAACACAGTAAAACTACACAATCCACTATAACTTACTTTGCCATGAACACAGTAAAACTACACAATCCACTATAACTTACCTTGCACTGAACACAGTAAAACTACACAATCCACTATAGTTTACCTTGCCCTGAACACAGTAAAACTACACAATCCACAATAACGTACCTTGCCCTGAACACAGTAAAACTACTTAATTCACTATAACTTACCTTGCTCTGAACACAGTAAAACTACACAATCCACTATACCTTACCTTGCCCTGAACACAGTAAAACTACACAATCCACTAAAACTTACCTTGTTCTGAACACAGTAAAACTACACAATCCACTCTAACTTACCTTGCCCGGAACAAAGTAAAACTACGTAATCCACTATACCTTACCTTGCCCTGAACACAATGAAACTACACAATCCACTATAACTTACCTTGCTCTGAACACAGTAAAACTACACAATCCACTATAAATTACCTTGCCCTGAACACAGTAAAACTACACAATCCACTATTACTTACCTTGCCCTGAACACAGAATAACTACACAATCCACTATAACTTAACTGGCCCTGAACACAGTAAAACTACACAATCCACTATTACTTACCTTGCTCTGAACACAGTAAAACTACACAATCCACTATTACTTACCTTGCTCTGAACACAGAAAAACTACACAATCCACTATAACCTACTTTGCCATGAACACAGTAAAACTACACAATCCACTATTACTTACCTTGCTCTGAACACAGAAAAACTACACAATCCACTATAACTTACTTTGCCATGAACACAGTAAAACTACACAATCCACTATAACTTAACTGGCCCTGAACACAGTAACACTACACAATCAACTATAACTTACCTTGCTCTGAACACAGTAAAACTACACAATGCACTATAACTTACTTTGCCATGAACACAGTAAAACTACACAATCCACTAAAACTTACCTTGCACTGAACACAGTAAAACTACACAATCCACTATAAATTACCTTGTTCTGAACACAGTAAAACTACACAATCCACTCTAACTTACCTTGCCCGGACCAAAGTAAAACTACGTAATCCACTATACCTTACCTTGCCCTGAACACAGTGAAACTACACAATCAACTATAACTTACCTTGCTCTGAACACAGTAAAACTACACAATCCACTATAACTTACTTTGCCATGAACACAGTAAAACTACACAATCCACTATAACTTACCTTGTACTGAACACAGTAAAACTACACAATCCACTATAACTTACCTTGCACTGAACACAGTAAAACTACACAATCCACTATAACTTAACTGGCCCTGAACACAGTAAAACTACACAATCCACTATAACTTAACTGGCCCTGAACACAGTAAAACTACAGAATCCACTATAACTTACCTTGCCCAGAACAAAGTAAAACTACGTAATCCACTATACCTTACCATGCCCTGAACACAGTAAAACTACACAATCCACTATACCTTACCATGCCCTGAACACAGTAAAACTACACAATCCACTATAACTTACCTTGCCCTGAACACAGTAAAACTACACAATCCTCTATAACTTACCTTGCTGTGAACACAGTAAAACTACACAATCCACTATGCCTTACCTTGCCCTGAACACAGTAAAACTACACAATCCTCTATAACTTACATTGCCCTGAACACAGTAAAACTACACAATCCACTATTACTTACATTGCTCTGAACACAGAAAAACTACACAATCCACTATAACTTACTTTGCCATGAACAGAGTAAAACTACACAATCCACTAAAACTTACCTTGCACTGAACACAGTAAAACTACACAATCCACTATAAATTACCTTGTTCTGAACACAGTAAAACTACACAATCCACTCTAACTTACCTTGCCCGGACCAAAGTAAAACTACGTAATCCACTATACCTTACCTTGCCCTGAACACAGTGAAACTACACAATCAACTATAACTTACCTTGCTCTGAACACAGTAAAACTACACAATCCACTATAACTTACTTTGCCATGAACACAGTAAAACTACACAATCCACTATAACTTACCTTGTACTGAACACAGTAAAACTACACAATCCACTATAACTTACCTTGCACTGAACACAGTAAAACTACACAATCCACTATAACTTAACTGGCCCTGAACACAGTAAAACTACACAATCCACTATAACTTAACTGGCCCTGAACACAGTAAAACTACAGAATCCACTATAACTTACCTTGCCCAGAACAAAGTAAAACTACGTAATCCACTATACCTTACCATGCCCTGAACACAGTAAAACTACACAATCCACTATACCTTACCATGCCCTGAACACAGTAAAACTACACAATCCACTATAACTTACCTTGCCCTGAACACAGTAAAACTACACAATCCTCTATAACTTACCTTGCTGTGAACACAGTAAAACTACACAATCCACTATGCCTTACCTTGCCCTGAACACAGTAAAACTACACAATCCTCTATAACTTACATTGCCCTGAACACAGTAAAACTACACAATCCACTATTACTTACATTGCTCTGAACACAGAAAAACTACACAATCCACTATAACTTACTTTGCCATGAACAGAGTAAAACTACACAATCCACTACAACTTACCTTGCACTGAACACAGTAAAACTACACAATCCACTATAAATTACCTTCCTCTGAACACAGTAAAACTACACAATCCACTATAACTTAACTGGCCCTGAACACAGTAACACTACACAATCCACTCTAACTTACCTTGCCCAGAACAAAGTATAACTACGTAATCCACTATACCTTACCTTGCCCTGAACACAGTCAAACTACACAATCCACTATAGCTTACATTGCTCTGAACACAGTAAAACTACACAATCCACTATAGCTTACCTTGCCCTGAACACAGTAAAACTACACAATCCACTATAGCTTACCTTGCCCTGAACACAGAAAAACTAAACAATCCACTATAACTTACATTGCCCTGAACACAGTAAAACTACACAATCCACTATAAATTACCTTGCTCTGAACACAGTAAAATTACACAATCCACTATAACTTACTTTGCCATGAACACAGTAAAACTACACAATCCACTACAACTTACCTTGCACTGAACACAGTAAAACTACACAATCCACTATAAATTACCTTCCTCTGAACACAGTAAAACTACACAATCCACTATAACTTAACTGGCCCTGAACACAGTAACACTACACAATCCACTCTAACTTACCTTGCCCAGAACAAAGTATAACTACGTAATCCACTATACCTTACCTTGCCCTGAACACAGTCAAACTACACAATCCACTATAGCTTACATTGCTCTGAACACAGTAAAACTACACAATCCACTATAGCTTACCTTGCCCTGAACACAGTAAAACTACACAATCCACTATAGCTTACCTTGCCCTGAACACAGAAAAACTAAACAATCCACTATAACTTACATTGCCCTGAACACAGTAAAACTACACAATCCACTATAAATTACCTTGCTCTGAACACAGTAAAATTACACAATCCACTATAACTTACCTTGCTCTGAACACAGTAAAATTACACAATCCACTATAACTTACTTTGCCATGAACACAGTAAAACTACACGATCCACTACAACTTACCTTGCACTGAACACAGTAAAACTACACAATCCACTATAAATTACCTTCCTCTGAACACAGTAAAACTACACAATCCACTATAACTTAACTGGCCCTGAACACAGTAACACTACACAATCCACTCTAACTTACCTTGCCCAGAACAAAGTATAACTACGTAATCCACTATACCTTACCTTGCCCTGAACACAGTCAAACTACACAATCCACTATAGCTTACATTGCTCTGAACACAGTAAAACTACACAATCCACTATAGCTTACCTTGCCCTGAACACAGTAAAACTACACAATCCACTATAGCTTACCTTGCCCTGAACACAGTAAAACTACACAATCCACTATACCTTACTTTGCTCTGAACACAGTAGAACTACACAATCCACTATACCTTACCTTGGCCTGAACACAGTAAAACTACACAATCCACTATAACTTACCTTGCTCTGAACACAGTAAAACTACACAATCCACTATAACTTACCTTGCTCTGAACACAGTAAAACTACACAATCCACTATAAATTACCTTGCTCTGAACACAGTAAAACTACACAATCCACTATAACTTACCTTGCTCTGAACACAGTAAAACTACACAATCCACTATAACTTACTTTGCCATGAACACAGTAAAACTACACAATCCACTATAACTTACTTTGCCATGAACACAGTAAAACTACACAATCCACTATACCTTACCTTGGCCTGAACACAGTAAAACTACACAATCCACTATAGCTTACATTGCTCTGAACACAGTAAAACTACACAATCCATTATAGCTTACCTTGCCCTGAAAACAGTGGAACTACACAATCCACTATAAATTACCTTGCTCTGAACACAGTAAAACTACACAATCCACTATAACTTAACTTGCTCTGAACACAGTAAAACTACACAATCCACTATAACTTACCTTGCTCTGAACACAGTAAAACTACACAATCCACTATAACTTACTTTGCCATGAACACAGTAAAACTACACAATCCACTATAACTTACCTTGCACTGAACACAGTAAAACTACACAATCCACTATAGTTTACCTTGCCCTGAACACAGTAAAACTACACAATCCACAATAACGTACCTTGCCCTGAACACAGTAAAACTACTTAATTCACTATAACTTACCTTGCTCTGAACACAGTAAAACTACACAATCCACTATACCTTACCTTGCCCTGAACACAGTAAAACTACACAATCCACTAAAACTTACCTTGTTCTGAACACAGTAAAACTACACAATCCACTCTAACTTACCTTGCCCGGAACAAAGTAAAACTACGTAATCCACTATACCTTACCTTGCCCTGAACACAATGAAACTACACAATCCACTATAACTTACCTTGCTCTGAACACAGTAAAACTACACAATCCACTATAAATTACCTTGCCCTGAACACAGTAAAACTACACAATCCACTATTACTTACCTTGCCCTGAACACAGAATAACTACACAATCCACTATAACTTAACTGGCCCTGAACACAGTAAAACTACACAATCCACTATTACTTACCTTGCTCTGAACACAGTAAAACTACACAATCCACTATTACTTACCTTGCTCTGAACACAGAAAAACTACACAATCCACTGTAACCTACTTTGCCATGAACACAGTAAAACTACACAATCCACTATTACTTACCTTGCTCTGAACACAGAAAAACTACACAATCCACTATAACTTACTTTGCCATGAACACAGTAAAACTACACAATCCACTATAACTTAACTGGCCCTGAACACAGTAACACTACACAATCAACTATAACTTACCTTGCTCTGAACACAGTAAAACTACACAATGCACTATAACTTACTTTGCCATGAACACAGTAAAACTACACAATCCACTAAAACTTACCTTGCACTGAACACAGTAAAACTACACAATCCACTATAAATTACCTTGTTCTGAACACAGTAAAACTACACAATCCACTCTAACTTACCTTGCCCGGAACAAAGTAAAACTACGTAATCCACTATACCTTACCTTGCCCTGAACACAGTGAAACTACACAATCCACTATAACTTACCTTGCTCTGAACACAGTAAAACTACACAATCCACTATAACTTACTTTGCCATGAACACAGTAAAACTACACAATCCACTATAACTTACCTTGTACTGAACACAGTAAAACTACACAATCCACTATAACTTACCTTGCACTGAACACAGTAAAACTACACAATCCACTATAACTTAACTGGCCCTGAACACAGTAAAACTACACAATCCACTATAACTTAACTGGCCCTGAACACAGTAAAACTACAGAATCCACTATACCTTACCATGCCCTGAACACAGTAAAACTACACAATCCACTATACCTTACCATGCCCTGAACACAGTAAAACTACACAATCCACTATAGCTTACCTTGCCCTGAACACAGAAAAACTAAACAATCCACTATAACTTACATTGCCCTGAACACAGTAAAACTACACAATCCACTATAAATTACCTTGCTCTGAACACAGTAAAATTACACAATCCACTATAACTTACCTTGCTCTGAACACAGTAAACCTACACAATCCACTATAAATTACCTTGCCCTGAACACAGTAAAATTACACAATCCACTATAAGTTACCTTGCTCTGAACACAGTAAAACAACACAATCCACTATAACTTACCATGCGCTGAACACAGTAAAACTAAACAATCCACTATAACTTACATTGCCCTGAACACAGTAAAATTACACAAACCACTATAAATTACCTTGCCCGGAACACAGTAAAACTACACAATCCACTATAAATTACCTTGCCCTGAACACAGTAAAACTACACAATCCACTATAACTTACCTTGCCCTGGACACAGTAAAACTACACAATCCACTATAACTTACCTTGCTCTGAACACAGTAAAACTACACAATCCACTATACCTTACCTTGGCCTGAACACAGTAAAACTACACAATCCACTATAGCTTACATTGCTCTGAACACAGTAAAACTACACAATCCATTATAGCTTACCTTGCCCTGAAAACAGTGGAACTACACAATCCACTATAAATTACCTTGCTCTGAACACAGTAAAACTACACAATCCACTATAACTTACCTTGCTCTGAACACGGTAAAACTACACAATCCACTATAACTTACCTTGCTCTGAACACAGTAAAACTACACAATCCACTATAACTTACTTTGTCATGAACACAGTAAAACTACACAATCCACTATAACTTACCTTGCACTGAACACAGTAAAACTACACAATCCACTATAGTTTACCTTGCCCTGAACACAGTAAAACTACACAATCCACAATAACGTACCTTGCCCTGAACACAGTAAAACTACTTAATTCACTATAACTTACCTTGCTCTGAACACAGTAAAACTACACAATCCACTATACCTTACCTTGCCCTGAACACAGTAAAACTACACAATCCACTATAGCTTACATTGCTCTGAACACAGTAAAACTACACAATCCACTATAAATTACCTTGCCCTGAACACAGTAAAACTACACAATCCACTATTACTTACCTTGCCCTGAACACAGAATAACTACACAATCCACTATAACTTAACTGGCCCTGAACACAGTAAAACTACACAATCCACTATTACTTACCTTGCTCTGAACACAGTAAAACTACACAATCCACTATTACTTACCTTGCTCTGAACACAGAAAAACTACACAATCCACTATAACTTAATTTGCCATGAACACAGTAAAACTACACAATCCACTATTACTTACCTTGCTCTGAACATAGAAAAACTACACAATCCACTATAACTTACTTTGCCATGAACACAGTAAAACTACACAATCCACTATAACTTAACTGGCCCTGAACACAGTGACACTACACAATCAACTATAACTTACCTTGCTCTGAACACAGTAAAACTACACAATGCACTATAACTTACTTTGCCATGAACACAGTAAAACTACACAATCCACTAAAACTTACCTTGCACTGAACACAGTAAAACTACACAATCCACTATAACAAACATTGCCCGGAACAAAGTAAAACTACGTAATCCACTATACCTTACCTTGCCCTGAACACAGTGAAACTAAACAATCCACTATAACTTACCTTGCTCTGAACACAGTAAAACTACACAATCCACTATACCTTACCTTGCCCTGAACACAGTAAAACTACATAATCCACTATAGTTTACCTTGCCCTGAACACAATAAAACTACACAATCCACTATAAATTACCTTGCTCTGAACACAATAAAACTACAGAATCCACTATAACTTAACTGGCCCTGAACACAGTAAAACTACACAATCCACTATAACTTACCTTGCCCTGAACACAGTAAAACTACACAATCCACTATAACAAACATTGCCCTGAACACGGTAAAACTACACAAACCACTATAAATTACCTTGCCCTGAACACAGTAAAACTACATAATCCACTATAGTTTACCTTGCCCTGAACACAATAAAACTACACAATCCACTATAACGTACCTTGCCCTGAACACAGTAAAACTACTTAATTCACTATAACTTACCTTGCTCTGAACACAGTAAAACTACACAATCCACTATACCTTACCTTGCCCTGAACACAGTAAAACTACACAATCCACTATAACTTACCTTGCCCTGAACACAGTAAAACTACACAATCCTCTATAACTTACCTTGCTGTGAACACAGTAAAACTACACAATCCACTATGCCTTACCTTGCCCTGAACACAGTAAAACTACACAATCCTCTATAACTTACATTGCCCTGAACACAGTAAAACTACACAATCCACTATTACTTACATTGCTCTGAACACAGAAAAACTACACAATCCACTATAACTTACTTTGCCATGAACAGAGTAAAACTACACAATCCACTACAACTTACCTTGCACTGAACACAGTAAAACTACACAATCCACTATAAATTACCTTCCTCTGAACACAGTAAAACTACACAATCCACTATAACTTAACTGGCCCTGAACACAGTAACACTACACAATCCACTCTAACTTACCTTGCCCAGAACAAAGTATAACTACGTAATCCACTATACCTTACCTTGCCCTGAACACAGTCAAACTACACAATCCACTATAGCTTACCTTGCCCTGAACACAATGAAACTACACAATCCACTATAACTTACCTTGCTCTGAACACAGTAAAACTACACAATCCACTATAAATTACCTTGCCCTGAACACAGTAAAACTACACAATCCACTATTACTTACCTTGCCCTGAACACAGAATAACTACACAATCCACTATAACTTAACTGGCCCTGAACACAGTAAAACTACACAATCCACTATTACTTACCTTGCTCTGAACACAGTAAAACTACACAATCCACTATTACTTACCTTGCTCTGAACACAGAAAAACTACACAATCCACTATAACCTACTTTGCCATGAACACAGTAAAACTACACAATCCACTATTACTTACCTTGCTCTGAACACAGAAAAACTACACAATCCACTATAACTTACTTTGCCATGAACACAGTAAAACTACACAATCCACTATAACTTAACTGGCCCTGAACACAGTAACACTACACAATCAACTATAACTTACCTTGCTCTGAACACAGTAAAACTACACAATGCACTATAACTTACTTTGCCATGAACACAGTAAAACTACACAATCCACTAAAACTTACCTTGCACTGAACACAGTAAAACTACACAATCCACTATAAATTACCTTGTTCTGAACACAGTAAAACTACACAATCCACTCTAACTTACCTTGCCCGGAACAAAGTAAAACTACGTAATCCACTATACCTTACCTTGCCCTGAACACAGTGAAACTACACAATCCACTATAACTTACCTTGCTCTGAACACAGTAAAACTACACAATCCACTATAACTTACTTTGCCATGAACACAGTAAAACTACACAATCCACTATAACTTAACTGGCCCTGAACACAGTAACACTACACAATCAACTATAACTTACCTTGCTCTGAACACAGTAAAACTACACAATGCACTATAACTTACTTTGCCATGAACACAGTAAAACTACACAATCCACTAAAACTTACCTTGCACTGAACACAGTAAAACTACACAATCCACTATAAATTACCTTGTTCTGAACACAGTAAAACTACACAATCCACTCTAACTTACCTTGCCCGGACCAAAGTAAAACTACGTAATCCACTATACCTTACCTTGCCCTGAACACAGTGAAACTACACAATCAACTATAACTTACCTTGCTCTGAACACAGTAAAACTACACAATCCACTATAACTTACTTTGCCATGAACACAGTAAAACTACACAATCCACTATAACTTACCTTGTACTGAACACAGTAAAACTACACAATCCACTATAACTTACCTTGCACTGAACACAGTAAAACTACACAATCCACTTTAACTTAACTGGCCCTGAACACAGTAAAACTACACAATCCACTATAACTTAACTGGCCCTGAACACAGTAAAACTACAGAATCCACTATAACTTACCTTGCCCAGAACAAAGTAAAACTACGTAATCCACTATACCTTACCATGCCCTGAACACAGTAAAACTACACAATCCACTATACCTTACCATGCCCTGAACACAGTAAAACTACACAATCCACTATAGCTTACCTTGCCCTGAACACAGAAAAACTAAACAATCCACTATAACTTACATTGCCCTGAACACAGTAAAACTACACGATCCACTATAAATTACCTTGCTCTGAACACAGTAAAATTACACAATCCACTATAACTTACCTTGCTCTGAACACAGTAAACCTACACAATCCACTATAAATTACCTTGCCCTGAACACAGTAAAATTACACAATCCACTATAAGTTACCTTGCTCTGAACACAGTAAAACAACACAATCCACTATAACTTACCATGCGCTGAACACAGTAAAACTAAACAATCCACTATAACTTACATTGCCCTGAACACAGTAAAATTACACAAACCACTATAAATTACCTTGCCCGGAACACAGTAAAACTACACAATCCACTATAAATTACCTTGCCCTGAACACAGTAAAACTACACAATCCACTATAACTTACCTTGCCCTGGACACAGTAAAACTACACAATCCACTATAACTTACCTTGCTCTGAACACAGTAAAACTACACAATCCACTATACCTTACCTTAGCCTGAACACAGTAAAACTACACAATCCACTATAGCTTACATTGCTCTGAACACAGTAAAACTACACAATCCATTATAGCTTACCTTGCCCTGAAAACAGTGGAACTACACAATCCACTATAAATTACCTTGCTCTGAACACAGTAAAACTACACAATCCACTATAACTTACCTTGCTCTGAACACGGTAAAACTACACAATCCACTATAACTTACCTTGCTCTGAACACAGTAAAACTACACAATCCACTATAACTTACTTTGTCATGAACACAGTAAAACTACACAATCCACTATAACTTACCTTGCACTGAACACAGTAAAACTACACAATCCACTATAGTTTACCTTGCCCTGAACACAGTAAAACTACACAATCCACAATAACGTACCTTGCCCTGAACACAGTAAAACTACTTAATTCACTATAACTTACCTTGCTCTGAACACAGTAAAACTACACAATCCACTATACCTTACCTTGCCCTGAACACAGTAAAACTACACAATCCACTATAGCTTACATTGCTCTGAACACAGTAAAACTACACAATCCACTATAAATTACCTTGCCCTGAACACAGTAAAACTACACAATCCACTATTACTTACCTTGCCCTGAACACAGAATAACTACACAATCCACTATAACTTAACTGGCCCTGAACACAGTAAAACTACACAATCCACTATTACTTACCTTGCTCTGAACACAGTA
This sequence comes from Eledone cirrhosa, assembly GCA_964016885.1. Taxonomy (NCBI): domain Eukaryota; kingdom Metazoa; phylum Mollusca; class Cephalopoda; order Octopoda; family Eledonidae; genus Eledone; species Eledone cirrhosa. Next base: position 111,118,618 of record OZ024744.1, read on the forward strand.
AAACTACACAATCCACTATTACTTACCTTGCTCTGAACACAGAAAAACTACACAATCCACTATAACTTAATTTGCCATGAACACAGTAAAACTACACAATCCACTATTACTTACCTTGCTCTGAACATAGAAAAACTACACAATCCACTATAACTTACTTTGCCATGAACACAGTAAAACTACACAATCCACTATAACTTAACTGGCCCTGAACACAGTGACACTACACAATCAACTATAACTTACCTTGCTCTGAACACAGTAAAACTACACAATGCACTATAACTTACTTTGCCATGAACACAGTAAAACTACACAATCCACTAAAACTTACCTTGCACTGAACACAGTAAAACTACACAATCCACTATAACAAACATTGCCCGGAACAAAGTAAAACTACGTAATCCACTATACCTTACCTTGCCCTGAACACAGTGAAACTAAACAATCCACTATAACTTACCTTGCTCTGAACACAGTAAAACTACACAATCCACTATACCTTACCTTGCCCTGAACACAGTAAAACTACATAATCCACTATAGTTTACCTTGCCCTGAACACAATAAAACTACACAATCCACTATAAATTACCTTGCTCTGAACACAATAAAACTACAGAATCCACTATAACTTAACTGGCCCTGAACACAGTAAAACTACACAATCCACTATAACTTACCTTGCCCTGAACACAGTAAAACTACACAATCCACTATAACAAACATTGCCCTGAACACGGTAAAACTACACAAACCACTATAAATTACCTTGCCCTGAACACAGTAAAACTACATAATCCACTATAGTTTACCTTGCCCTGAACACAATAAAACTACACAATCCACTATAACGTACCTTGCCCTGAACACAGTAAAACTACTTAATTCACTATAACTTACCTTGCTCTGAACACAGTAAAACTACACAATCCACTATACCTTATCTTGCCCTGAACACAGTAAAACTACACAATCCACTATAACTTACCTTGCCCTGAACACAGTAAAACTACACAATCCTCTATAACTTACCTTGCTGTGAACACAGTAAAACTACACAATCCACTATGCCTTACCTTGCCCTGAACACAGTAAAACTACACAATCCACTATTACTTACATTGCTCTGAACACAGAAAAACTACACAATCCACTATAACTTACTTTGCCATGAACAGAGTAAAACTACACAATCCACTACAACTTACCTTGCACTGAACACAGTAAAACTACCCAATCCACTATAAATTACCTTCCTCTGAACACAGTAAAACTACACAATCCACTATAACTTAACTGGCCCTGAACACAGTAACACTACACAATCCACTCTAACTTACCTTGCCCAGAACAAAGTATAACTACGTAATCCACTATACCTTACCTTGCCCTGAACACAGTCAAACTACACAATCCACTATAGCTTACATTGCTCTGAACACAGTAAAACTACACAATCCACTATAGCTTACCTTGCCCTGAACACAGTAAAACTACACAATCCACTATAGCTTACCTTGCCCTGAACACAGAAAAACTAAACAATCCACTATAACTTACATTGCCCTGAACACAGTAAAACTACACAATCCACTATAAATTACCTTGCTCTGAACACAGTAAAATTACACAATCCACTATAACTTACTTTGCCATGAACACAGTAAAACTACACAATCCACTACAACTTACCTTGCACTGAACACAGTAAAACTACACAATCCACTATAAATTACCTTCCTCTGAACACAGTAAAACTACACAATCCACTATAACTTAACTGGCCCTGAACACAATAACACTACACAATCCACTCTAACTTACCTTGCCCAGAACAAAGTATAACTACGTAATCCACTATACCTTACCTTGCCCTGAACACAGTCAAACTACACAATCCACTATAGCTTACATTGCTCTGAACACAGTAAAACTACACAATCCACTATAGCTTACCTTGCCCTGAACACAGTAAAACTACACAATCCACTATAGCTTACCTTGCCCTGAACACAGAAAAACTAAACAATCCACTATAACTTACATTGCCCTGAACACAGTAAAACTACACAATCCACTATAAATTACCTTGCTCTGAACACAGTAAAATTACACAATCCACTATAACTTACCTTGCTCTGAACACAGTAAACCTACACAATCCACTATAAATTACCTTGCCCTGAACACAGTAAACTACACAATCCACTATAAGTTACCTTGCTCTGAACACAGTAAAACAACACAATCCACTAAAACTTAACTGGCCCTGAACACAGTAAAACTACACAATCCACTATAACTTACCATGCCCTGAACACAGTAAAACTAAACAATCCACTATAACTTACCTTGCTCTGAACACAGTAAAACTACACAATCCACTATACCTTACCTTGGCCTGAACACAGTAAAACTACACAATCCACTATAGCTTACATTGCTCTGAACACAGTAAAACTACACAATCCATTATAGCTTACCTTGCCCTGAAAACAGTGGAACTACACAATCCACTATAAATTACCTTGCTCTGAACACAGTAAAACTACACAATCCACTATAACTTACCTTGCTCTGAACACAGTAAAACTACACAATCCACTATAACTTACTTTGCCATGAACACAGTAAAACTACACAATCCACTATAACTTACCTTGCACTGAACACAGTAAAACTACACAATCCACTATAGTTTACCTTGCCCTGAACACAGTAAAACTACACAATCCACTATAACGTACCTTGCCCTGAACACAGTAAAACTACTTAATTCACTATAACTTACCTTGCTCTGAACACAGTAAAACTACACAATCCACTATACCTTACCTTGCCCTGAACACAGTAAAACTACACAATCCACTATAGCTTACATTGCTCTGAACACAGTAAAACTACACAATCCACTATAAATTACCTTGCCCTGAACACAGTAAAACTACACAATCCACTATTACTTACCTTGCCCTGAACACAGAATAACTACACAATCCACTATAACTTAACTGGCCGTGAACACAGTAAAACTACACAATCCACTATTACTTACCTTGCTCTGAACACAGTAAAACTACACAATCCACTATTACTTACCTTGCTCTGAACACAGAAAAACTACACAATCCACTATAACTTACTTTGCCATGAACACAGTAAAACTACACAATCCACTATTACTTACCTTGCTCTGAACACAGAAAAACTACACAATCCACTATAACTTACTTTGCCATGAACACAGTAAAACTACACAATCCACTATAACTTAACTGGCCCTGAACACAGTAACACTACACAATCAACTATAACTTACCTTGCTCTGAACACAGTAAAACTACACAATGCACTATAACTTACTTTGCCATGAACACAGTAAAACTACACAATCCACTAAAACTTACCTTGCACTGAACACAGTAAAACTACACAATCCACTATAAATTACCTTGTTCTGAACACAGTAAAACTACACAATCCACTCTAACTTACCTTGCCCGGAACAAAGTAAAACTACGTAATCCACTATACCTTACCTTGCCCTGAACACAGTGAAACTACACAATCCACTATAACTTACCTTGCTCTGAACACAGTAAAACTACACAATCCACTATACCTTACCTTGCCCTGAACACAGTAAAACTACATAATCCACTATAGTTTACCTTGCCCTGAACACAATAAAACTACACAATCCACTATAAATTACCTTGCTCTGAACACAATAAAACTACACAATCCACTATAACTTAACTGGCCCTGAACACAGTAAAACTACACAATCCACTATAACTTACCTTGCCCTGAACACAGTAAAACTACACAATCCACTATAACAAACATTGCCCTGAACACGGTAAAACTACACAAACCACTATAAATTACCTTGCCCTGAACACAGTAAAACTACATAATCCACTATAGTTTACCTTGCCCTGAACACAATAAAACTACACAATCCACTATAAATTACCTTGCCCTGAACACAGTAAAACTACACAATCCACTATAACGTACCTTGCCCTGAACACAGTAAAACTACTTAATTCACTATAACTTACCTTGCCCTGAACACAGTAAAACTACACAATCCACTATAACGTACCTTGCCCTGAACACAGTAAAACTACTTAATTCACTATAACTTACCTTGCTCTGAACACAATAAAACTACACAATCCACTATAACTTAACTGGCCCTGAACACAGTAAAACTACACAATCCACTATAACGTACCTTGCCCTGAACACAGTAAAACTACTTAATTCACTATAACTTACCTTGCCCTGAACATAGTAAATCTACACAATCCACTATAACTTACCTTGCTCTGAACACAGTAAAACTACACAATCCACTATACCTTACCTTGCCCTGAACACAGTAAAACTACACAATCCACTATAACTTACCTTGCCCTGAACACAGTAAAACTACACAATCCTCTATAACTTACCTTGCTGTGAACACAGTAAAACTACACAATCCACTATGCCTTACCTTGCCCTGAACACAGTAAAACTACACAATCCACTATTACTTACATTGCTCTGAACACAGAAAAACTACACAATCCACTATAACTTACTTTGCCATGAACACAGTAAAACTACACAATCCACTACAACTTACCTTGCACTGAACACAGTAAATCTACACAATCCACTATAAATTACCTTCCTCTGAACACAGTAAAACTACACAATCCACTATAACTTAACTGGCCCTGAACACAGTAACACTACACAATCCACTATAACTTACCTTGCTCTGAACACAGTAAAACTACACAATCCACTATAACTTACTTTGCCATGAACACAGTAAAACTACACAATCCACTATAACTTACCTTGCACTGAACACAGTAAAACTACACAATCCACTATAGTTTACCTTGCCCTGAACACAGTAAAACTACACAATCCACTATAACGTACCTTGCCCTGAACACAGTAAAACTACTTAATTCACTATAACTTACCTTGCTCTGAACACAGTAAAACTACACAATCCACTATACCTTACCTTGCCCTGAACACAGTAAAACTACACAATCCACTATAGCTTACATTGCTCTGAACACAGTAAAACTACACAATCCATTATAGCTTACCTTGCCCTGAAAACAGTGGAACTACACAATCCACTATAAATTACCTTGCCCTGAACACAGTAAAACTACACAATCCACTATTACTTACCTTGCCCTGAACACAGAATAACTACACGATCCACTATAACTTAACTGGCCCTGAACACAGTAAAACTACACAATCCACTATTACTTACCTTGCTCTGAACACAGTAAAATTACACAATCCACTATAACTTACCTTGCCCGGAACACAGTAAACCTACACAATCCACTATAAGTTACCTTGCTCTGAACACAGTAAAACAACACAATCCACTATAACTTAACTGGCCCTGAACACAGTAAAACTACACAATCCACTATAACTTACCATGCCCTGAACACAGTAAAACTAAACAATCCACTATAACTTACCTTGCTCTGAACACAGTAAAACTACACAATCCACTATACCTTACCTTGGCCTGAACACAGTAAAACTACACAATCCACTATAGCTTACATTGCTCTGAACACAGTAAAACTACACAATCCATTATAGCTTACCTTGCCCTGAAAACAGTGGAACTACACAATCCACTATAAATTACCTTGCTCTGAACACAGTAAAACTACACAATCCACTATAACTTACCTTGCTCTGAACACAGTAAAACTACACAATCCACTATAACTTACTTTGCCATGAACACAGTAAAACTACACAATCCACTATAACTTACCTTGCACTGAACACAGTAAAACTACACAATCCTCTATAGTTTACCTTGCCCTGAACACAGTAAAACTACACAATCCACTATAACGTACCTTGCCCTGAACACAGTAAAACTTCTTAATTCACTATAAGTTACCTTGCTCTGAACACAGTAAAACTACACAATCCACTATACCTTACCTTGCCCTGAACACAGTAAAACTACACAATCCACTATAGCTTACATTGCTCTGAACACAGTAAAACTACACAATCCACTATAAATTACCTTGCCCTGAACACAGTAAAACTACACAATCCACTATTACTTACCTTGCCCTGAACACAGAATAACTACACAATCCACTATAACTTAACTGGCCCTGAACACAGTAAAACTACACAATCCACTATTACTTACCTTGCTCTGAACACAGTAAAACTACACAATCCACTATTACTTACCTTGCTCTGAACACAGAAAAACTACACAATCCACTATAACTTACTTTGCCATGAACACAGTAAAACTACACAATCCACTATTACTTACCTTGCTCTGAACACAGAAAAACTACACAATCCACTATAACTTACTTTGCCATGAACACAGTAAAACTACACAATCCACTATAACTTAACTTGCCCTGAACACAGTAACACTACACAATCAACTAGAACTTACCTTGCTCTGAACACAGTAAAACTACACAATGCACTATAACTTACTTTGCCATGAACACAGTAAAACTACACAATCCACTAAAACTTACCTTGCACTGAACACAGTAAAACTACACAATCCACTATAAATTACCTTGTTCAGAACACAGTAAAACTACACAATCCACTCTAACTTACCTTGCCCGGAACAAAGTAAAACTACGTAATCCACTATACCTTACCTTGCCCTGAACACAGTGAAACTACACAATCCACTATAACTTACCTTGCTCTGAACACAGTAAAACTACACAATCCACTATACCTTACCTTGCCCTGAACACAGTAAAACTACATAATCCACTATAGTTTACCTTGCCCTGAACACAATAAAACTACACAATCCACTATAAATTACCTTGCTCTGAACACAATAAAACTACACAATCCACTATAACTTAACTGGCCCTGAACACAGTAAAACTACACAATCCACTATAACTTACCTTGCCCTGAACACAGTAAAACTACACAATCCACTATAACAAACATTGCCCTGAACACGGTAAAACTACACAAACCACTATAAATTACCTTGCCCTGAACACAGTAAAACTACATAATCCACTATAGTTTACCTTGCCCTGAACACAATAAAACTACACAATCCACTATAAATTACCTTGCCCTGAACACAGTAAAACTACACAATCCACTATAACGTACCTTGCCCTGAACACAGTAAAACTACTTAATTCACTATAACTTACCTTGCTCTGAACACAGTAAAACTACACAATCCACTATACCTTACCTTGCCCTGAACACAGTAAAACTACACAATCCACTATAACTTACCTTGCCCTGAACACAGTAAAACTACACAATCCTCTATAACTTACCTTGCTGTGAACACAGTAAAACTACACAATCCACTATGCCTTACCTTGCCCTGAACACAGTAAAACTACACAATCCACTATTACTTACATTGCTCTGAACACAGAAAAACTACACAATCCACTATAACTTACTTTGCCATGAACACAGTAAAACTACACAATCCACTACAACTTACCTTGCACTGAACACAGTAAAACTACACAATCCACTATAAATTACCTTCCTCTGAACACAGTAAAACTACACAATCCACTATAACTTAACTGGCCCTGAACACAGTAACACTACACAATCCACTCTAACTTACCTTGCCCAGAACAAAGTATAACTACGTAATCCACTATACCTTACCTTGCCCTGAACACAGTCAAACTACACAATCCACTATAGCTTACATTGCTCTGAACACAGTAAAACTACACAATCCACTATAGCTAACCTTGCCCTGAACACAGTAAAACTACACAATCCACTATAGCTTACCTTGCCCTGAACACAGAAAAACTAAACAATCCACTATAACTTACATTGCCCTGAACACAGTAAAACTACACAATCCACTATAAATTACCTTGCTCTGAACACAGTAAAATTACACAATCCACTATAACTTACTTTGCCATGAACTCAGTAAAACTACACAATCCACTACAACTTACCTTGCACTGAACACAGTAATACTACACAATCCACTATAAATTACCTTCCTCTGAACACAGTAAAACTACACAATCCACTATAACTTAACTGGCCCTGAACACAGTAACACTACACAATCCACTCTAACTTACCTTGCCCAGAACAATGTATAACTACGAAATCCACTATACCTTACCTTGCCCTGAACACAGTCAAACTACACAATCCACTATAGCTTACATTGCTCTGAACACAGTAAAACTACACAATCCACTATAGCTTACCTTGCCCTGAACACAGTAAAACTACACAATCCACTATAGCTTACCTTGCCCTGAACACAGAAAAACTAAACAATCCACTATAACTTACATTGCCCTGAACACAGTAAAACTACACAATCCACTATAAATTACCTTGCTCTGAACACAGTAAAATTACACAATCCACTATAACTTACCTTGCTCTGAACACAGTAAACCTACACAATCCACTATAAATTACCTTGCCCAGAACACAGTAAAACTACACAATCCACTATAAGTTACCTTGCTCTGAACACAGTAAAACAACACAATCCACTATAACTTGACTGGCCCTGAACACAGTAAAACTACACAATCCACTATAACTTACCATGCCCTGAACACAGTAAAACTAAACAATCCACTATAACTTACCTTGCTCTGAACACAGTAAAACTACACAATCCACTATACCTTACCTTGGCCTGAACACAGTAAAACTACACAATCCACTATAGCTTACATTGCTCTGAACACAGTAAAACTACACAATCCATTATAGCTTACCTTGCCCTGAAAACAGTGGAACTACACAATCCACTATAAATTACCTTGCTCTGAACACAGTAAAACTACACAATCCACTATAACTTACCTTGCACTGAACACAGTAAAACTACACAATCCACTATAACTTACTTTGCCATGAACACAGTAAAACTACACAATCCACTATAACTTACCTTGCACTGAACACAGTAAAACTACACAATCCACTATAGTTTACCTTGCCCTGAACACAGTAAAACTACACAATCCACTATAACGTACCTTGCCCTGAACACAGTAAAACTACTTAATTCACTATAACTTACCTTGCTCTGAACACAGTAAAACTACACAATCCACTATACCTTACCTTGCCCTGAACACAGTAAAACTACACAATCCACTATAGCTTACATTGCTCTGAACACAGTAAAACTACACAATCCACTATAAATTACCTTGCCCTGAACACAGTAAAACTACACAATCCACTATTACTTACCTTGCCCTGAACACAGAATAACTACACAATCCACTATAACTTAACTGGCCCTGAACACAGTAAAACTACACAATCCACTATTACTTACCTTGCTCTGAACACAGTAAAACTACACAATCCACTATTACTTACCTTGCTCTGAACACAGAAAAACTACACAATCCACTATAACTTACTTTGCCATGAACACAGTAAAACTACACAATCCACTATTACTTACCTTGCCCTGAACACAGAAAAACTACACAATCCACTATAACTTACTTTGCCATGAACACAGTAAAACTACACAATCCACTATAACTTAACTGGCCCTGAACACAGTAACACTACACAATCAACTATAACTTACCTTGCTCTGAACACAGTAAAACTACACAATGCACTATAACTTACTTTGCCATGAACACAGTAAAACTACACAATCCACTATAACTTACCTTGCACTGAACACAGTAAAACTACACAATCCACTATAAATTACCTTGCTCTGAACACAGTAAAATTACACAATCCACTATAACTTACTTTGCCATGAACACAGTAAAACTACACAATCCACTACAACTTACCTTGCACTGAACACAGTAATACTACACAATCCACTATAAATTACCTTCCTCTGAACACAGTAAAACTACACAATCCACTATAACTTAACTAGCCCTGAACACAGTAACACTACACAATCCACTCTAACTTACCTTGCCCAGAACAATGTATAACTACGAAATCCACTATACCTTACCTTGCCCTGAACACAGTCAAACTACACAATCCACTATAGCTTACATTGCTCTGAACACAGTAAAACTACACAATCCACTATAGCTTACCTTGCCCTGAACACAGTAAAACTACACAATCCACTATAGCTTACCTTGCCCTGAACACAGAAAAACTAAACAATCCACTATAACTTACATTGCCCTGAACACAGTAAAACTACACAATCCACTATAAATTACCTTGCTCTGAACACAGTAAAATTACACAATCCACTATAACTTACCTTGCTCTGAACACAGTAAACCTACACAATCCACTATAAATTACCTTGCCCTGAACACAGTAAAACTACACAATCCACTATAAGTTACCTTGCTCTGAACACAGTAAAACAACACAATCCACTATAACTTGACTGGCCCTGAACACAGTAAAACTACACAATCCTCTATAACTTACCTTGCTGTGAACACAGTAAAACTACACAATCCACTATGCCTTAACTTGCCCTGAACACAGTAAAACTACACAATCCACTATTACTTACATTGCTCTGAACACAGAAAAACTACAGAATCCACTATAACTTACCTTGCACTGAACACAGTAAAACTACACAATCCACTATAAATTACCTTCCTCTGAACACAGTAAAACTACACAATCCACTATAACTTAACTGGCCCTGAACACGGTAACTCTACACAATCCACTCTAACTTACCTTGCCCAGAACAAAGTATAACTACGTAATCCACTATACCTTACCTTGCCCTGAACACAGTCAAACTACACAATCCACTATAGCTTACATTGCTCTGAACACAGTAAAACTACACAATCCACTATAACTTAACTGGCCCTGAACACAGTAACACTACACAATCCACTCTAACTTACCTTGCCCAGAACAAAGTATAACTACGTAATCCACTATACCTTACCTTGCCCTGAACACAGTCAAACTACACAATCCACTATAGCTTACATTGCTCTGAACACAGTAAAACTACACAATCCACTATAGCTTACCTTGCCCTGAACACAGTAAAACTACACAATCCACTATAGCTTACCTTGCCCTGAACACAGAAAAACTAAACAATCCACTATAACTTACATTGCCCTGAACACAGTAAAATTACACAATCCACTATAACTTACCTTGCTCTGAACACAGTAAACCTACACAATCCACTATAAATTACCTTGCCCTGAACACAGTAAAACTACACAATCCACTATAAGTTACCTTGCTCTGAACACAGTAAAACAACACAATCCACTATAACTTAACTGGCCCTGAACACAGTAAAACTACACAATCCACTATAACTTACCATGCCCTGAACACAGTAAAACTAAACAATCCACTATAACTTACCTTGCTCTGAACACAGTAAAACTACACAAACCACTATACCTTACCTTGCCCTGAACACAGTAAAACTACACAATCCACTATACCTTACCTTGGCCTGAACACAGTAAAACTACACAATCCACTATAGCTTACATTGCTCTGAACACAGTAAAACTACACAATCCATTATAGCTTACCTTGCCCTGAAAACAGTGGAACTACACAATCCACTATAAATTACCTTGCTCTGAACACAGTAAAACTACACAATCCACTATAACTTACCTTGCTCTGAACACAGTAAAACTACACAATCCACTATAACTTACTTTGCCATGAACACAGTAAAACTACACAATACACTATAACTTACCTTGCACTGAACACAGTAAAACTACACAATCCACTATAGTTTACCTTGCCCTGAACACAGTAAAACTACACAATCCACTATAACGTACCTTGCCCTGAACACAGTAAAACTACTTAATTCACTATAACTTACCTTGCTCTGAACACAGTAAAACTACACAATCCACTATACCTTACCTTGCCCTGAACACAGTAAAACTACACAATCCACTATAGCTTACATTGCTCTGAACACAGTAAAACTACACAATCCACTATAAATTACCTTGCCCTGAACACAGTAAAACTACACAATCCACTATTACTTACCTTGCCCTGAACACAGAATAACTACACAATCCACTATAACTTAACTGGCCCTGAACACAGTAAAACTACACAATCCACTATAACTTAACTGGCCCTGAACACAGTAACACTACACAATCAACTATAACTTACCTTGCTCTGAACACAGTAAAACTACACAATGCACTATAACTTACTTTGCCATGAACACAGTAAAACTACACAATCCACTAAAACTTACCTTGCACTGAACACAGTAAAACTACACAATCCACTATAAATTACCTTGTTCTGAACACAGTAAAACTACACAATCCACTCTAACTTACCTTGCCCGGAACAAAGTAAAACTACGTAATCCACTATGCCTTACCTTGCCCTGAACACAGTGAAACTACACAATCCACTATAACTTACCTTGCTCTGAACACAGTAAAACTACACAATCCACTATACCTTACCTTGCCCTGAACACAGTAAAACTACATAATCCACTATAGTTTACCTTGCCCTGAACACAATAAATCTACACAATCCACTATAAATTACCTTGCTCTGAACACAATAAAACTACACAATCCACTATAACTTAACTGGCCCTGAACACAGTAAAACTACACAATCCACTATAACTTACCTTGCCCTGAACACAGTAAAACTATACAATCCACTATAACAAACATTGCCCTGAACACGGTAAAACTACACAAACCACTATAAATTACCTTGCCCTGAACACAGAAAAACTACATAATCCACTATAGTTTACCTTGCCCTGAACACAATAAAACTACACAATCCACTATAAATTACCTTGCCCTGAACACAGTAAAACTACACAATCCACTATAACCTACCTTGCCCTGAACACAGTAAAACTACTTAATTCACTATAACTTACCTTGCCCTGAACACAGTAAAACTACACAATCCACTATAACTTACCTTGACCTGACCAGAGTAAAACTACACAACCCACTATAACTTACCTTGCTCTGAACACAGTAAAACTACACAATCCACTATACCTTACCTTGCCCTGAACACAGTAAAACTACACAATCCACTATAACTTACCTTGCCCTGAACACAGTAAAACTACACAATCCTCTATAACTTACCTTGCTGTGAACACAGTAAAACTACACAATCCACTATGTCTTACATTGCCCTGAACACAGTAAAACTACACAATCCACTATTACTTACATTGCTCTGAACACAGAAAAACTACACAATCCACTATAACTTACTTTGCCATGAACAGAGTAAAACTACACAATCCACTACAACTTACCTTGCACTGAACACAGTAATACTACACAATCCACTATAAATTACCTTCCTCTGAACACAGTAAAACTACACAATCCACTATAACTTAACTGGCCCTGAACACAGTAACACTACACAATCCACTCTAACTTACCTTGCCCAGAACAATGTATAACTACGAAATCCACTATACCTTACCTTGCCCTGAACACAGTCAAACTACACAATCCACTATAGCTTACATTGCTCTGAACACAGTAAAACTACACAATCCACTATAGCTTACCTTGCCCTGAACACAGTAAAACTACACAATCCACTATAGCTTACCTTGCCCTGAACACAGAAAAACTAAACAATCCACTATAACTTACATTGCCCTGAACACAGTAAAACTACACAATCCACTATAAATTACCTTGCTCTGAACACAGTAAAATTACACAATCCACTATAACTTACCTTGCTCTGAACACAGTAAACCTACACAATCCACTATAAATTACCTTGCCCAGAACACAGTAAAACTACACAATCCACTATAAGTTACCTTGCTCTGAACACAGTAAAACAACACAATCCACTATAACTTGACTGGCCCTGAACACAGTAAAACTACACAATCCACTATAACTTACCATGCCCTGAACACAGTAAAACTAAACAATCCACTATAACTTACCTTGCTCTGAACACAGTAAAACTACACAATCCACTATACCTTACCTTGGCCTGAACACAGTAAAACTACACAATCCACTATAGCTTACATTGCTCTGAACACAGTAAAACTACACAATCCATTATAGCTTACCTTGCCCTGAAAACAGTGGAACTACACAATCCACTATAAATTACCTTGCTCTGAACACAGTAAAACTACACAATCCACTATAACTTACCTTGCACTGAACACAGTAAAACTACACAATCCACTATAACTTACTTTGCCATGAACACAGTAAAACTACACAATCCACTATAACTTACCTTGCACTGAACACAGTAAAACTACACAATCCACTATAGTTTACCTTGCCCTGAACACAGTAAAACTACACAATCCACTATAACGTACCTTGCCCTGAACACAGTAAAACTACTTAATTCACTATAACTTACCTTGCTCTGAACACAGTAAAACTACACAATCCACTATACCTTACCTTGCCCTGAACACAGTAAAACTACACAATCCACTATAGCTTACATTGCTCTGAACACAGTAAAACTACACAATCCACTATAAATTACCTTGCCCTGAACACAGTAAAACTACACAATCCACTATTACTTACCTTGCCCTGAACACAGAATAACTACACAATCCACTATAACTTAACTGGCCCTGAACACAGTAAAACTACACAATCCACTATTACTTACCTTGCTCTGAACACAGTAAAACTACACAATCCACTATTACTTACCTTGCTCTGAACACAGAAAAACTACACAATCCACTATAACTTACTTTGCCATGAACACAGTAAAACTACACAATCCACTATTACTTACCTTGCCCTGAACACAGAAAAACTACACAATCCACTATAACTTACTTTGCCATGAACACAGTAAAACTACACAATCCACTATAACTTAACTGGCCCTGAACACAGTAACACTACACAATCAACTATAACTTACCTTGCTCTGAACACAGTAAAACTACACAATGCACTATAACTTACTTTGCCATGAACACAGTAAAACTACACAATCCACTATAACTTACCTTGCACTGAACACAGTAAAACTACACAATCCACTATAAATTACCTTGCTCTGAACACAGTAAAATTACACAATCCACTATAACTTACTTTGCCATGAACACAGTAAAACTACACAATCCACTACAACTTACCTTGCACTGAACACAGTAATACTACACAATCCACTATAAATTACCTTCCTCTGAACACAGTAAAACTACACAATCCACTATAACTTAACTAGCCCTGAACACAGTAACACTACACAATCCACTCTAACTTACCTTGCCCAGAACAATGTATAACTACGAAATCCACTATACCTTACCTTGCCCTGAACACAGTCAAACTACACAATCCACTATAGCTTACATTGCTCTGAACACAGTAAAACTACACAATCCACTATAGCTTACCTTGCCCTGAACACAGTAAAACTACACAATCCACTATAGCTTACCTTGCCCTGAACACAGAAAAACTAAACAATCCACTATAACTTACATTGCCCTGAACACAGTAAAACTACACAATCCACTATAAATTACCTTGCTCTGAACACAGTAAAATTACACAATCCACTATAACTTACCTTGCTCTGAACACAGTAAACCTACACAATCCACTATAACTTACCTTGCCCTGAACACAGTAAAACTACACAATCCACTATAACTTACCTTGCTGTGAACACAGTAAAACTACACAATCCACTATTACTTACATTGCTCTGAACACAGAAAAACTACAGAATCCACTATAACTTACCTTGCACTGAACACAGTAAAACTACACAATCCACTATAAATTACCTTCCTCTGAACACAGTAAAACTACACAATCCACTATAACTTAACTGGCCCTGAACACGGTAACTCTACACAATCCACTCTAACTTACCTTGCCCAGAACAAAGTATAACTACGTAATCCACTATACCTTACCTTGCCCTGAACACAGTCAAACTACACAATCCACTATAGCTTACATTGCTCTGAACACAGTAAAACTACACAATCCACTATAACTTAACTGGCCCTGAACACAGTAACACTACACAATCCACTCTAACTTACCTTGCCCAGAACAAAGTATAACTACGTAATCCACTATACCTTACCTTGCCCTGAACACAGTCAAACTACACAATCCACTATAGCTTACATTGCTCTGAACACAGTAAAACTACACAATCCACTATAGCTTACCTTGCCCTGAACACAGTAAAACTACACAATCCACTATAGCTTACCTTGCCCTGAACACAGAAAAACTAAACAATCCACTATAACTTACATTGCCCTGAACACAGTAAAATTACACAATCCACTATAACTTACCTTGCTCTGAACACAGTAAACCTACACAATCCACTATAAATTACCTTGCCCTGAACACAGTAAAACTACACAATCCACTATAAGTTACCTTGCTCTGAACACAGTAAAACAACACAATCCACTATAACTTAACTGGCCCTGAACACAGTAAAACTACACAATCCACTATAACTTACCATGCCCTGAACACAGTAAAACTAAACAATCCACTATAACTTACCTTGCTCTGAACACAGTAAAACTACACAAACCACTATACCTTACCTTGCCCTGAACACAGTAAAACTACACAATCCACTATACCTTACCTTGGCCTGAACACAGTAAAACTACACAATCCACTATAGCTTACATTGCTCTGAACACAGTAAAACTACACAATCCATTATAGCTTACCTTGCCCTGAAAACAGTGGAACTACACAATCCACTATAAATTACCTTGCTCTGAACACAGTAAAACTACACAATCCACTATAACTTACCTTGCTCTGAACACAGTAAAACTACACAATCCACTATAACTTACTTTGCCATGAACACAGTAAAACTACACAATACACTATAACTTACCTTGCACTGAACACAGTAAAACTACACAATCCACTATAGTTTACCTTGCCCTGAACACAGTAAAACTACACAATCCACTATAACGTACCTTGCCCTGAACACAGTAAAACTACTTAATTCACTATAACTTACCTTGCTCTGAACACAGTAAAACTACACAATCCACTATACCTTACCTTGCCCTGAACACAGTAAAACTACACAATCCACTATAGCTTACATTGCTCTGAACACAGTAAAACTACACAATCCACTATAAATTACCTTGCCCTGAACACAGTAAAACTACACAATCCACTATTACTTACCTTGCCCTGAACACAGAATAACTACACAATCCACTATAACTTAACTGGCCCTGAACACAGTAAAACTACACAATCCACTATTACTTACCCTGCTCTGAACACAGTAAAACTACACAATCCACTATTACTTACCTTGCTCTGAACACAGAAAAACTACACAATCCACTATAACTTACTTTGCCATGAACACAGTAAAACTACACAATCCACTATAACTTAACTGGCCCTGAACACAGTAACACTACACAATCAACTATAACTTACCTTGCTCTGAACACAGTAAAACTACACAATGCACTATAACTTACTTTGCCATGAACACAGTAAAACTACACAATCCACTAAAACTTACCTTGCACTGAACACAGTAAAACTACACAATCCACTATAAATTACCTTGTTCTGAACACAGTAAAACTACACAATCCACTCTAACTTACCTTGCCCGGAACAAAGTAAAACTACGTAATCCACTATGCCTTACCTTGCCCTGAACACAGTGAAACTACACAATCCACTATAACTTACCTTGCTCTGAACACAGTAAAACTACACAATCCACTATACCTTACCTTGCCCTGAACACAGTAAAACTACATAATCCACTATAGTTTACCTTGCCCTGAACACAATAAATCTACACAATCCACTATAAATTACCTTGCTCTGAACACAATAAAACTACACAATCCACTATAACTTAACTGGCCCTGAACACAGTAAAACTACACAATCCACTATAACTTACCTTGCCCTGAACACAGTAAAACTATACAATCCACTATAACAAACATTGCCCTGAACACGGTAAAACTACACAAACCACTATAAATTACCTTGCCCTGAACACAGAAAAACTACATAATCCACTATAGTTTACCTTGCCCTGAACACAATAAAACTACACAATCCACTATAAATTACCTTGCCCTGAACACAGTAAAACTACACAATCCACTATAACCTACCTTGCCCTGAACACAGTAAAACTACTTAATTCACTATAACTTACCTTGCCCTGAACACAGTAAAACTACACAATCCACTATAACTTACCTTGACCTGACCAGAGTAAAACTACACAACCCACTATAACTTACCTTGCTCTGAACACAGTAAAACTACACAATCCACTATACCTTACCTTGCCCTGAACACAGTAAAACTACACAATCCACTATAACTTACCTTGCCCTGAACACAGTAAAACTACACAATCCTCTATAACTTACCTTGCTGTGAACACAGTAAAACTACACAATCCACTATGTCTTACATTGCCCTGAACACAGTAAAACTACACAATCCACTATTACTTACATTGCTCTGAACACAGAAAAACTACACAATCCACTATAACTTACTTTGCCATGAACAGAGTAAAACTACACAATCCACTACAACTTACCTTGCACTGAACACAGTAATACTACACAATCCACTATAAATTACCTTCCTCTGAACACAGTAAAACTACACAATCCACTATAACTTAACTGGCCCTGAACACAGTAACACTACACAATCCACTCTAACTTACCTTGCCCAGAACAATGTATAACTACGAAATCCACTATACCTTACCTTGCCCTGAACACAGTCAAACTACACAATCCACTATAGCTTACATTGCTCTGAACACAGTAAAACTACACAATCCACTATAGCTTACCTTGCCCTGAACACAGTAAAACTACACAATCCACTATAGCTTACCTTGCCCTGAACACAGAAAAACTAAACAATCCACTATAACTTACATTGCCCTGAACACAGTAAAACTACACAATCCACTATAAATTACCTTGCTCTGAACACAGTAAAATTACACAATCCACTATAACTTACCTTGCTCTGAACACAGTAAACCTACACAATCCACTACAACTTACCTTGCACTGAACACAGTAATACTACACGATCCACTATAAATTACCTTCCTCTGAACACAGTAAAACTACACAATCCACTATAACTTAACTGGCCCTGAACACAGTAACACTACACAATCCACTCTAACTTACCTTGCCCAGAACAATGTATAACTACGAAATCCACTATACCTTACCTTGCCCTGAACACAGTCAAACTACACAATCCACTATAGCTTACCTTGCCCTGAACACAGTAAAACTACACAATCCACTATAGCTTACCTTGCCCTGAACATAGAAAAACTAAACAATCCACTATAACTTACATTGCCCTGAACACAGTAAAACTACACAATCCACTATAAATTACCTTGCTCTGAACACAGTAAAATTACACAATCCACTATAACTTACCTTGCTCTGAACACAGTAAACCTACACAATCCACTATAAATTACCTTGCCCTGAACACAGTAAAACTACACAATCCACTATAAGTTACCTTGCTCTGAACACAGTAAAACAACACAATCCACTATAACTTGACTGGCCCTGAACACAGTAAAACTACACAATCCACTATAACTTACCATGCCCTGAACACAGTAAAACTAAACAATCCACTATAACTTACCTTGCTCTGAACACAGTAAAACTACACAATCCACTATACCTTACCTTGGCCTGAACACAGTAAAACTACACAATCCACTATAGCTTACATTGCTCTGAACACAGTAAAACTACACAATCCATTATAGCTTACCTTGCCCTGAAAACAGTGGAACTACACAATCCACTATAAATTACCTTGCTCTGAACACAGTAACACTACACAATCCACTATAACTTACCTTGCTCTGAACACAGTAAAACTACACAATCCACTATAACTTACTTTGCCATGAACACAGTAAAACTACACCATCCACTATAACTTACCTTGCACTGAACACAGTAAAACTACACAATCCACTATAGTTTACCTTTCCCTGAACACAGTAAAACTACACAATCCACTATAACGTACCTTGCCCTGAACACAGTAAAACTACTTAATTCACTATAACTTACCCTGCTCTGAACACAGTAAGACTACACAATCCACTATACCTTACCTTGCCCTGAACACAGTAAAACTACACAATCCACTATAGCTTACATTGCTCTGAACACAGTAAAACTACACAATCCACTATAAATTACCTTGCCCTGAACACAGTAAAACTACACAATCCACTATTACTTACCTTGCCCTGAACACAGAATAACTACACAATCCACTATAACTTAACTGGCCCTGAACACAGTAAAACTACACAATCCACTATTACTTACCTTGCTCTGAACACAGAAAAACTACACAATCCACTATTACTTACCTTGCTCTGAACACAGAAAAACTACACAATCCACTATAACTTACTTTGCCATGAACACAGTAAAACTACACAATCCACTATTACTTACCTTGCCCTGAACACAGAAAAACTACACAATCCACTATAACTTACTTTGCCATGAACACAGTAAAACTACACAATCCACTATAACTTAACTGGCCCTGAACACAGTAACACTACACAATCAACTATAACTTACCTTGCTCTGAACACAGTAAAACTACACAATGCACTATAACTTACTTTGCAATGAACACAGTAAAACTACACAATCCACTATAACTTACCTTGCACTGAACACAGTAAAACTACACAATCCACTATAAATTACCTTGCTCTGAACACAGTAAAATTACACAATCCACTATAACTTACTTTGCCATGAACACAGTAAAACTACACAATCCACTACAACTTACCTTGCACTGAACACAGTAATACTACACAATCCACTATAAATTACCTTCCTCTGAACACAGTAAAACTACACAATCCACTATAACTTAACTGGCCCTGAACACAGTAACACTACACAATCCACTCTAACTTACCTTGCCCAGAACAATGTATAACTACGAAATTCACTATACCTTACCTTGCCCTGAACACAGTCAAACTACACAATCCACTATAGCTTACATTGCTCTGAACACAGTAAAACTACACAATCCACTATAGCTTACCTTGCCCTGAACACAGTAAAACTACACAATCCACTATAGCTTACCTTGCCCTGAACACAGAAAAACTAAACAATCCACTATAACTTACATTGCCCTGAACACAGTAAAACTACACAATCCACTATAAATTACCTTGCTCTGAACACAGTAAAATTACACAATCCACTATAACTTACCTTGCTCTGAACACAGTAAACCTACACAATCCACTATAAATTACCTTGCCCTGAACACAGTAAAACTACACAATCCACTATAAGTTACCTTGCTCTGAACACAGTAAAACAACACAATCCACTATAACTTGACTGGCCCTGAACACAGTGGAACTACACAATCCACTATAAATTACCTTGCTCTGAACACAGTAAAACTACACAATCCACTATAACTTACCTTGCTCTGAACACAGTAAAACTACACAATCCACTATAACTTACTTTGCCATGAACACAGTAAAACTACACAATCCACTATAACTTACCTTGCACTGAACACAGTAAAACTACACAATCCACTATAGTTTACCTTGCCCTGAACACAGTAAAACTACACAATCCACTATAACGTACCTTGCCCTGAACACAGTAAAACTACTTAATTCACTATAACTTACCTTGCTCTGAACACAGTAAAACTACACAATCCACTATACCTTACCTTGCCCTGAACACAGTAAAACTACACAATCCACTATAGCTTACATTGCTCTGAACACAGTAAAACTACACAATCCACTATAAATTACCTTGCCCTGAACACAGTAAAACTACACAATCCACTATTACTTACCTTGCCCTGAACACAGAATAACTACACAATCCACTATAACTTAACTGGCCCTGAACACAGTAAAACTACACAATCCACTATTACTTACCTTGCTCTGAACACAGTAAAACTACACAGTCCACTATTACTTACCTTGCTCTGAACACAGAAAAACTACACAATCCACTATAACTTACTTTGCCATGAACACAGTAAAACTACACAATCCACTACTACTTACCTTGCCCTGAACACAGAAAAACTACACAATCCACTATAACTTACTTTGCCATGAACACAGTAAAACTACACAATCCACTATAACTTAACTGGCCCTGAACACAGTAACACTACACAATCAACTATAACTTACCTTGCTCTGAACACAGTAAAACTACACAATGCACTATAACTTACTTTGCCATGAACACAGTAAAACTACACAATCCACTATAACTTACCTTGCACTGAACACAGTAAAACTACACAATCCACTATAAATTACCTTGTTCTGAACACAGTAAAACTACACAATCCACTCTAACTTACCTTGCCCAGAACAAAGTAAAACTACGTAATCCACTATACCTTACCTTGCCCTGAGCACAGTGAAACTACACAATCCACTATAACTTACCTTGCTCTGAACACAGTAAAACTACACAATCCACTATACCTTACCTTGCCCTGAACACAGTAAAACTACATAATCCACTATAGTTTACCTTACCCTGAACACAATAAAACTACACAATCCACTATAAATTACCTTGCTCTGAACACAATAAAACTACACAATCCACTATAACTTAACTGGCCCTGAACACAGTAAAACTACACAATCCACTATAACTTACCTTGCCCTGAACACAGTAAAACTACACAATCCACTATAACAAACATTGCCCTGAACACGGTAAAACTACACAAACCACTATAAATTACCTTGCCCTGAACACAGTAAAACTACACAATCCACTATAACTTACCTTGCCCTGAACACAGTAAAACTACACAATCCTCTATAACTTACCTTGCTGTGAACACAGTAAAACTACACAATCCACTATGCCTTAACTTGCCCTGAACACAGTAAAACTACACAATCCACTATTACTTACATTGCTCTGAACACAGAAAAACTACACAATCCACTATAACTTACTTTGCCATGAACACAGTAAAACTACACAATCCACTACAACTTACCTTGCACTGAACACAGTAAAACTACACAATCCACTATAAATTACCTTCCTCTGAACACAGTAAAACTACACAATCCACTATAACTTAACTGGTCCTGAACACGGTAACACTATACAATCCACTCTAACTTACCTTGCCCAGAACAAAGTATAACTACGTAATCCACTATAAATTACCTTGCCCTGAACACAGTAAAACTACACAATCCACTATAAGTTACCTTGCTCTGAACACAGTAAAACAACACAATCCACTATAACTTAACTGGCCCTGAACACAGTAAAACTACACAATCCACTATAACTTACCATGCCCTGAACACAGTAAAACTAAACAATCCACTATAACTTACCTTGCTCTGAACACAGTAAAACTACACAATCCACTATACCTTACCTTGGCCTGAACACAGTAAAACTACACAATCCACTATAGCTTACATTGCTCTGAACACAGTAAAACTACACAATCCATTATAGCTTACCTTGCCCTGAAAACAGTGGAACTACACAATCCACTATAAATTACCTTGCCCTGAACACAGTAAAACTAAACAATCCACTATAGCTTACATTGCTCTGAACACAGTAAAACTACACAATCCACTATAACTTACCTTGCTCTGAACACAGTAAAACTACACAATCCACTATAACTTACTTTGCCATGAACACAGTAAAACTACACAATCCACTATAACTTACATTGCACTGAACACAGTAAAACTACACAATCCACTATAGTTTACCTTGCCCTGAACACAGTAAAACTACACAATCCACTATAACGTACCTTGCCCTGAACACAGTAAAACTACTTAATTCACTATAACTTACCTTGCTCTGAACACAGTAAAACTACACAATCCACTATACCTTATCTTGCCCTGAACACAGTAAAACTACACAATCCACTATAGCTTACATTGCTCTGAACACAGTAAAACTACACAATCCACTATAAATTACCTTGCCCTGAACACGGTAAAACTACACAATCCACTATTACTTACCTTGCCCTGAACACAGAATAACTACACGATCCACTATAACTTAACTGGCCCTGAACACAGTAAAACTACACAATCCACTATTACTTACCCTGCTCTGAACACAGTAAAACTACACAATCCACTATAGCTTACATTGCTCTGAACACAGTAAAACTACACAATCCACTATAACTTAACTGGCCCTGAACACAGTAACACTACACAATACACTCTAACTTACCTTGCCCAGAACAAAGTATAACTACGTAATCCACTATACCTTACCTTGCCCTGAACACAGTCAAACTACACAATCCACTATAGCTTACCTTGCTCTGAACACAGTAAAACTACACAATCCACTATAGCTTACATTGCTCTGAACACAGTAAAACTACACAATCCACTATAACTTAACTGGCCCTGAACACAGTAACACTACACAATACACTCTAACTTACCTTGCCCAGAACAAAGTATAACTACGTAATCCACTATACCTTACCTTGCCCTGAACACAGTCAAACTACACAATCCACTATAGCTTACCTTGCCCTGAACACAGTAAAACTACACAATCCACTATAAATTACCTTGCTCTGAACACAGTAAAATTACACAATCCACTATAACTTACCTTGCTCTGAACACAGTAAACCTACACAATCCACTATAAATTACCTTGCCCTGAACACAGTAAAACTACACAATCCACTATAAGTTACCTTGCTCTGAACACAGTAAAACAACACAATCCACTATAACTTAACTGGCCCTGAACACAGTAAAACTACACAATCCACTATAACTTACCATGCCCTGAACACAGTAACACTAAACAATCCACTATAACTTACCTTGCTCTGAACACAGTAAAACTACACAATCCACTATACCTTACCTTGGCCTGAACACAGTAAAACTACACAATCCACTATAGCTTACATTGCTCTGAACACAGTAAAACTACACAATCCATTATAGCTTACCTTGCCCTGAAAACAGTGGAACTACACAATCCACTTTTAATTACCTTGCTCTGAACACAGTAAAACTACACAATCCACTATAACTTACCTTGCTCTGAACACAGTAAAACTACACAATCCACTATAACTTACTTCGCCATGAACACAGTAAAACTACACAATCCACTATAACTTACCTTGCACTGAACACAGTAAAACTACACAATCCACTATAGTTTACCTTGCCCTGAACACAGTAAAACTACACAATCCACTATAACGTACCTTGCCCTGAACACAGTAAAACTACTTAATTCACTATAACTTACCTTGCTCTGAACACAGTAAAACTACACAATCCACTATACCTTACCTTGCCCTGAACACAGTAAAACTACACAATCCACTATAGCCTACATTGCTCTGAACACAGTAAAACTACACAATCCACTATAAATTACCTTGCCCTGAACACAGTAAAACTACACAATCCACTATTACTTACCTTGCCCTGAACACAGAATAACTACACAATCCACTATAACTTAACTGGCCCTGAACACAGTAAAACTACACAATCCACTATTACTTACCCTGCTCTGAACACAGTAAAACTACACAATCCACTATTACTTACCTTGCTCTGAACACAGACAAACTACACAATCCACTATAACATACTTTGCCATGAACACAGTAAAACTACACAATCCACTATTACTTACCTTGCTCTGAACACAGAAAAACTACACAATCCACTATAACTTACTTTGCCATGAACACAGTAAAACTACACAATCCACTATAACTTAACTGGCCCTGAACACAGTAACACTACACAATCAACTATAACTTACCTTGCTCTGAACACAGTAAAACTACACAATGCACTATAACTTACTTTGCCATGAACACAGTAAAACTACACAATCCACTAAAACTTACCTTGCACTGAACACAGTAAAACTACACAATCCACTATAAATTACCTTGTTCTGAACACAGTAAAACTACACAATCCACTCTAACTTACCTTGCCCGGAACAAAGTAAAACTACGTAATCCACTATACCTTACCTTGCCCTGAACACAGTGAAACTACACAATCCACTATAACTTACCTTGCTCTGAACACAGTAAAACTACACAATCCACTATACCTTACCTTGCCCTGAACACAGTAAAACTACATAATCCACTATAGTTTACCTTGCCCTGAACACAATAAATCTACACAATCCACTATAAATTACCTTGCTCTGAACACAATAAAACTACACAATCCACTATAACTTAACTGGCCCTGAACACAGTAAAACTACACAATCCACTATAACTTACCTTGCCCTGAACACAGTAAAACTACACAATCCACTATAACAAACATTGCCCTGAACACGGTAAAACTACATAAACCACTATAAATTACCTTGCCCTGAACACAGTAAAACTACATAATCCACTATAGTTTACCTTGCCCTGAACACAATAAAACTACACAATCCACTATAAATTACCTTGCCCTGAACACAGTAAAACTACACAATCCACTATAACCTACCTTGCCCTGAACACAGTAAAACTACTTAATTCACTATAACTTACCTTGCCCTGAACACAGTAAAACTACACAATCCACTATAACTTACCTTGACCTGACCAGAGTAAAACTACACAACCCACTATAACTTACCTTGCTCTGAACACAGTAAAACTACACAATCCACTATACCTTACCTTGCCCTGAACACAGTAAAACTACACAATCCACTATAACTTACCTTGCCCTGAACACAGTAAAACTACACAATCCTCTATAACTTACCTTGCTGTGAACACAGTAAAACTACACAATCCACTATGCCTTACCTTGCCCTGAACACAGTAAAACTACACAATCCACTATTACTTACATTGCTCTGAACACAGAAAAACTACACAATCCACTATAACTTACTTTGCCATGAACAGAGTAGAACTACACAATCCACTACAACTTACCTTGCACTGAACACAGTAAAACTACACAATCCACTATAAATTACCTTCCTCTGAACACAGTAAAACTACACAATCCACTATAACTTAACTGGCCCTGAACACAGTAACACTACACAATCCACTCTAACTTACCTTGCCCAGAACAAAGTATAACTACGTAATCCACTATACCTTACCTTGCCCTGAACACAGTCAAACTACACAATCCACTATAGCTTACATTGCTCTGAACACAGTAAAACTACACAATCCACTATAGCTTACCTTGCCCTGAACACAGTAAAACTACACAATCCACTATAGCTTACCTTGCCCTGAACACAGAAAAACTAAACAATCCACTATAACTTACATTGCCCTGAACACAGTAAAACTACACAATCCACTATAAATTACCTTGCTCTAAACACAGTAAAATTACACAATCCACTATAACTTACCTTGCTCTGAACACAGTAAACCTACACAATCCACTATAAATTACCTTGCCCTGAACACAGTAAAACTACACAATCCACTATAAGTTACCTTGCTCTGAACACAGTAAAACAACACAATCCACTATAACTTGACTGGCCCTGAACACAGTAAAACTACACAATCCACTATAACTTACCATGCCCTGAACACAGTAAAACTAAACAATCCACTATAACTTACCTTGCTCTGAACACAGTAAAACTACACAATCCACTATACCTTACCTTGGCCTGAACACAGTAAAACTACACAATCCACTATAGCTTACATTGCTTTGAACACAGTAAAACTACACAATCCATTATAGCTTACCTTGCTCTGAAAACAGTGGAACTACACAATCCACTATAAATTACCTTGCTCTGAACACAGTAAAACTACACAATCCACTATTACTTACTTTGCCATGAACACAGTAAAACTACACAATCCACTATAAATTACCTTGCACTGAACACAGTAAAACTACACAATCCACTATAGTTTACCTTGCCCTGAACACAGTAAAACTACACAATCCACTATAACGTACCTTGCCCTGAACACAGTAAAACTACTTAATTCACTATAACTTACCTTGCTCTGAACACAGTAAAACTACACAATCCACTATACCTTACCTTGCTCTGAACACAGTAAAACTACACAATCCACTATACCTTACCTTGGCCTGAACACAGTAAAACTACACAATCCACTATAGCTTACATTGCTCTGAACACAGTAAAACTACACAATCCATTATAGCTTACCTTGCCCTGAAAACAGTGGAACTACACAATCCACTATAACTTACCTTGCTCTGAACACAGTAAAACTACACAATCCACTATAACTTACTTTGCCATGAACACAGTAAAACTACACAATCCACTATAACTTACCTTGCACTGAACACAGTAAAACTACACAATCCACTATAGTTTACCTTGCCCTGAACACAGTAAAACTACACAATCCACTATAACGTACCTTGCCCTGAACACAGTAAAACTACTTAATTCACTATAACTTACCTTGCTCTGAACACAGTAAAACTACACAATCCACTATACCTTACCTTGCCCTGAACACAGTAAAACTACACAATCCACTATAGCTTACATTGCTCTGAACACAGTAAAGCTACACAATCCACTATAAATTACCTTGCCCTGAACACAGTAAAACTACACAATCCACTATTACTTACCTTGCCCTGAACACAGAATAACTACACAATCCACTATAACTTAACTGGCCCTGAACACAGTAAAACTACACAATCCACTATTACTTACCTTGCTCTGAACACAGAAAAACTACACAATCCACTATAACTTACTTTGCCATGAACACAGTAAAACTACACAATCCACTATTACTTGCCTTGCTCTGAACACAGAAAAACTACACAATCCACTATAACTTACTTTGCCATGAACACAGTAAAACTACACAATCCACTATAACTTAACTGGCCCTGAACACAGTAACACTACACAATCAACTATAACTTACCTTGCTCTGAACACAGTAAATCTACACAATGCACTATAACTTACTTTGCCATGAACACAGTAAAACTACACAATCCACTATAACTTACCTTGCACTGAACACAGTAAAACTACACAATCCACTATAAATTACCTTGTTCTGAACACAGTAAAACTACACAATCCACTCTAACTTACCTTGCCCAGAACAAAGTAAAACTACGTAATCCACTATACCTTACCTTGCCCTGAACACAGTGAAACTACACAATCCACTATAACTTACCTTGCTCTGAACACAGTAAAACTACACAATCCACTATACCTTACCTTGCCCTGAACACAGTAAAACTACATAATCCACTATAGTTTACCTTACCCTGAACACAATAAAACTACACAATCCACTATAAATTACCTTGCTCTGAACACAATAAAACTACACAATCCACTATAACTTAACTGGCCCTGAACACAGTAAATCTACACAATCCACTATAACTTACCTTACCCTGAACACAGTAAAACTACACAATCCACTATAACAAACATTGCCCTGAACACGGTAAAACTACACAAACCACTATAAATTACCTTGCCCTGAACACAGTAAAACTACATAATCCACTATAGTTTACCTTGCCCTGAACACAATAAAACTACACAATCCACTATAAATTACCTTGCCCTGAACACAGTAAAACTACACAATCCACTATAACGTACCTTGCCCTGAACACAGTAAAACTACTTAATTCACTATAACTTACCTTGCTGTGAACACAGTAAAACTACACAATCCACTATGCCTTACCTTGCCCTGAACACAGTAAAACTACACAATCCACTATTACTTACATTGCTCTGAACACAGAAAAACTACACAATCCACTATAACTTACTTTGCCATGAACACAGTAAAACTACACAATCCACTACAACTTACCTTGCACTGAACACAGTAAAACTACACAATCCACTATAAATTACCTTCCTCTGAACACAGTAAAACTACACAATCCACTATAACTTAACTGGCCCTGAACACGGTAACACTACACAATCCACTCTAACTTACCTTGCCCAGAACAAAGTATAACTACGTAATCTACTATACCTTACCTTGCCCTGAACACAGTCAAACTACACAATCCACTATAGCTTACATTGCTCTGAACACAGTAAAACTACACAATCCACTATAGCTTACCTTGCCCTGAACACAGTAAAACTACACAATCCACTATAAATTACCTTGCTCTGAACACAGTAAAATTACACAATCCACTATAACTTACCTTGCTCTGAACACAGTAAACCTACACAATCCACTATAAATTACCTTGCCCTGAACACAGTAAAACTACACAATCCACTATAAGTTACCTTGCTCTGAACACAGTAAAACAACACAATCCACTATAACTTAACTGGCCCTGAACACAGTAAAACTACACAATCCACTATAACTTACCATGCCCTGAACACAGTAAAACTAAACAATCCACTATAACTTACATTGCCCTGAACACAGTAAAATTACACAAACCACTATAAATTACCTTGCCCGGAACACAGTAAAACTACACAATCCACTATAGTTTACCTTGCCCTGAAAACAGCAAAACTACACAATCCACTATAAATTACCTTGCCCTGAACACAGTAAAACTACACAATCCACTATTACTTACCTTGCTCTGAACACAGTAAAACTACACAATCCACTATTACTTACCTTGCTCTGAACACAGAAAAACTACACAATCCACTATAACTTACTTTGCCATGAACACAGTAAAACTACACAATCCACTATTACTTACCTTGCTCTGAACACAGAAAAACTACACACTCCACTATAACTTACTTTGCCATGAACACAGTAAAACTACACAATCCACTATAACTTAACTGGCCCTGAACACAGTAACACTACACAATCAACTATAACTTACCTTGCTCTGAACACAGTAAAACTACACAATGCACTATAACTTACTTTGCCATGAACACAGTAAAACTACACAATCCACTATAACTTACCTTGCACTGAACACAGTAAAACTACACAATCCACTATAAATTACCTTGTTCTGAACACAGTAAAACTACACAATCCACTCTAACTTACCTTGCCCAGAACAAAGTCAAACTACGTAATCCACTATACCTTACCTTGCCCTGAACACAGTGAAACTACACAATCCACTATAACTTACCTTGCCCTGAACACAGTAAAACTACACAATCCACTATAAGTTACCTTGCTCTGAACACAGTAAAACAACACAATCCACTATAACTTAACTGGCCCTGAACACAGTAAAACTACACAATCCACTATAACTTACCATGCCCTGAACACAGTAAAACTAAACAATCCACTATAACTTACATTGCCCTGAACACAGTAAAATTACACAAACCACTATAAATTACCTTGCCCGGAACACAGTAAAACTACACAATCCACTATAGTTTACCTTGCCCTGAACACAGTAAAACTACACAATCCACTATTACTTACCTTGCTCTGAACACAGTAAAACTACACAATCCACTATTACTTACCTTGCTCTGAACACAGAAAAACTACACAATCCACTATAACTTACTTTGCCATGAACACAGTAAAACTACACAATCCACTATTACTTACCTTGCTCTGAACACAGAAAAACTACACAATCCACTATAACTTACTTTGCCATGAACACAGTAAAACTACACAATCCACTATAACTTAACTGGCCCTGAACACAGTAACACTACACAATCAACTATAACTTACCTTGCTCTGAACACAGTAAAACTACACAATGCACTATAACTTACCTTGCACTGAACACAGTAAAACTACACAATCCACTATAAATTACCTTGTTCTGAACACAGTAAAACTACACAATCCGCTCTAAATTACCTTGCCCAGAACAAAGTAAAACTATGTAATCCACTATACCTTACCTTGCCCTGAACACAGTGAAACTACACAATCCACTATAACTTACCTTGCTCTGAACACAGTAAAACTACACAATCCACTATACCTTACCTTGCCCTGAACACAGTAAAACTACATAATCCACTATAGTTTACCTTACCCTGAACACAATAAAACTACACAATCCACTATAAATTACCTTGCTCTGAACACAATAAAACTACACAATCCACTATAACTTAACTGGCCCTGAACACAGTAAAACTACACAATCCACTATAACTTACCTTACCCTGAACACAGTAAAACTACACAATCCACTATAACAAACATTGCCCTGAACACGGTAAAACTACACAAACCACTATAAATTACCTTGCCCTGAACACAGTAAAACTACATAATCCACTATAGTTTACCTTGCCCTGAACACAATAAAACTACACAATCCACTATAAATTACCTTGCCCTGAACACAGTAAAACTAAACAATCCACTATAACGTACCTTGCCCTGAACACAGTAAAACTACTTAATTCACTATAACTTACCTTGCTCTGAACACAGTAAAACTACACAATCCACTATACCTTACCTTGCCCTGAACACAGTAAAACTACACAATCCACTATAACTTACCTTGCCCTAAACACAGTAAAACTACACAATCCTCTATAACTTACCTTGCTGTGAACACAGTAAAACTACACAATCCACTATGCCTTACCTTGCCCTGAACACAGTAAAACTACACAATCCACTATAACTTACTTTGCCATGAACACAGTAAAACTACACAATCCACTACAACTTACCTTGCACTGAACACAGTAAAACTACACAATCCACTATAAATTACCTTCCTCTGAACACAGTAAAACTACACAATCCACTATAACTTAACTGGCCCTGAACACGGTAACACTACACAATCCACTCTAACTTACCTTGCCCAGAACAAAGTATAACTACGTAATCCACTATACCTTACCTTGCCCTGAACACAGTCAAACTACACAATCCACTATAGCTTACATTGCTCTGAACACAGTAAAACTACACAATCCACTATAGCTTACCTTGCCCTGAACACAGTAAAACTACACAATCCACTATAAATTACCTTGCTCTGAACACAGTAAAATTACACAATCCACTATAACTTACCTTGCTCTGAACACAGTAAACCTACACAATCCACTATAAATTACCTTGCCCTGAACACAGTAAAACTACACAATCCACTATAAGTTACCTTGCTCTGAACACAGTAAAACAACACAATCCACTATAACTTAACTGGCCCTGAACACAGTAAAACTACACAATCCACTATAACTTACCATGCCCTGAACACAGTAAAACTAAACAATCCACTATAACTTACATTGCCCTAAACACAGTAAAATTACACAAACCACTATAAATTACCTTGCCCTGAACACAGTCAAACTACACAATCCACTATAGCTTACATTGCTCTGAACACAGTAAAACTACACAATCCACTATAGCTTACCTTGCCCTGAACACAGTAAAACTACACAATCCACTATAAATTACCTTGCTCTGAACACAGTAAAATTACACAATCCACTATAACTTACCTTGCTCTGAACACAGTAAAACTACACAATCCACTATAACTTACTTTGCCATGAACACAGTAAAACTACACAATCCACTATTACTTACCTTGCTCTGAACACAGAAAAACTACACAATCCACTATAACTTACTTTGCCATGAACACAGTAAAACTACACAATCCACTATAACTTAACTGGCCCTGAACACAGTAAC
Organism: Eledone cirrhosa; assembly: GCA_964016885.1. Taxonomy (NCBI): domain Eukaryota; kingdom Metazoa; phylum Mollusca; class Cephalopoda; order Octopoda; family Eledonidae; genus Eledone; species Eledone cirrhosa. Next base: position 111,152,499 of record OZ024744.1, read on the forward strand.
ACTACACAATCAACTATAACTTACCTTGCTCTGAACACAGTAAAACTACACAATGCACTATAACTTACCTTGCACTGAACACAGTAAAACTACACAATCCACTATAAATTACCTTGTTCTGAACACAGTAAAACTACACAATCCGCTCTAAATTACCTTGCCCAGAACAAAGTAAAACTATGTAATCCACTATACCTTACCTTGCCCTGAACACAGTGAAACTACACAATCCACTATAACTTACCTTGCTCTGAACACAGTAAAACTACACAATCCACTATACCTTACCTTGCCCTGAACACAGTAAAACTACATAATCCACTATAGTTTACCTTACCCTGAACACAATAAAACTACACAATCCACTATAAATTACCTTGCTCTGAACACAATAAAACTACACAATCCACTATAACTTAACTGGCCCTGAACACAGTAAAACTACACAATCCACTATAACTTACCTTACCCTGAACACAGTAAAACTACACAATCCACTATAACAAACATTGCCCTGAACACGGTAAAACTACACAAACCACTATAAATTACCTTGCCCTGAACACAGTAAAACTACATAATCCACTATAGTTTACCTTGCCCTGAACACAATAAAACTACACAATCCACTATAAATTACCTTGCCCTGAACACAGTAAAACTACACAATCCACTATAACGTACCTTGCCCTGAACACAGTAAAACTACTTAATTCACTATAACTTACCTTACTCTGAACACAGTAAAATTACACAATCCACTATACCTTACCTTGCCCTGAACACAGTAAAACTACACAATCCACTATAACTTACCTTGCCCTAAACACAGTAAAACTACACAATCCTCTATAACTTACCTTGCTGTGAACACAGTAAAACTACACAATCCACTATGCCTTACCTTGCCCTGAACACAGTAAAACTACACAATCCACTATAACTTACTTTGCCATGAACACAGTAAAACTACACAATCCACTACAACTTACCTTGCACTGAACACAGTAAAACTACACAATCCACTATAAATTACCTTCCTCTGAACACAGTAAAACTACACAATCCACTATAACTTAACTGGCCCTGAACACGGTAACACTACACAATCCACTCTAACTTACCTTGCCCAGAACAAAGTATAACTACGTAATCCACTATACCTTACCTTGCCCTGAACACAGTCAAACTACACAATCCACTATAGCTTACATTGCTCTGAACACAGTAAAACTACACAATCCACTATAGCTTACCTTGCCCTGAACACAGTAAAACTACACAATCCACTATAAATTACCTTCCTCTGAACACAGTAAAATTACACAATCCACTATAACTTACCTTGCTCTGAACACAGTAAACCTACACAATCCACTATAAATTACCTTGCCCTGAACACAGTAAAACTACACAATCCACTATAAGTTACCTTGCTCTGAACACAGTAAAACAACACAATCCACTATAACTTAACTGGCCCTGAACACAGTAAAACTACACAATCCACTATAACTTACCATGCCCTGAACACAGTAAAACTAAACAATCCACTATAACTTACATTGCCCTGAACACAGTAAAATTACACAAACCACTATAAATTACCTTGCCCGGAACACAGTAAAACTACACAATCCACTATAGTTTACCTTGCCCTGAACACAGTAAAACTACACAATCCACTATTACTTACCTTGCTCTGAACACAGTAAAACTACACAATCCACTATTACTTACCTTGCTCTGAACACAGAAAAACTACACAATCCACTATAACTTACTTTGCCATGAACACAGTAAAACTACACAATCCACTATTATTTACCTTGCTCTGAACACAGAAAAACTACACAATCCACTATAACTTACTTTGCCATGAACACAGTAAAACTACACAATCCACTATAACTTAACTGGCCCTGAACACAGTAACACTACACAATCAACTATAACTTACCTTGCTCTGAACACAGTAAAACTACACAATGCACTATAACTTACCTTGCACTGAACACAGTAAAACTACACAATCCACTATGAATTACCTTGTTCTGAACACAGTAGAACTACACAATCCACTCTAAATTACCTTGCCCAGAACAAAGTAAAACTATGTAATCCACTATACCTTACCTTGCCCTGAACACAGTGAAACTACACAATCCACTATAACTTACCTTGCTCTGAACACAGTAAAACTACACAATCCACTATACCTTACCTTGCCCTGAACACAGTAAAACTACATAATCCACTATAGTTTACCTTACCCTGAACACAGTAAAACTACACAATCCACTATAACAAACATTGCCCTGAACACGGTAAAACTACACAAACCACTATAAATTACCTTGCCCTGAACACAGTAAAACTACATAATCCACTATAGTTTACCTTGCCCTGAACACAATAAAACTACACAATCCACTATAAATTACCTTGCCCTGAACACAGTAAAACTACACAATCCACTATAACGTACCTTGCCCTGAACACAGTAAAACTACTTAATTAGCTATAACTTACCTTGCTCTGAACACAGTAAAACTACACAATCCACTATACCTTACCTTGCCCTGAACACAGTAAAACTACACAATCCACTATAACTTACCTTGCCCTGAACACAGTAAAACTACACAATCCTCTATAACTTACCTTGCTGTGAACACAGTAAAACTACACAATCCACTATGCCTTACCTTGCCCTGAACACAGTAAAACTACACAATCCACTATAACTTACCTTGCCCTGAACACAGTAAAACTACACAATCCTCTATAACTTACCTTGCTGTGAACACAGTAAAACTACACAATCCACTATGCCTTACCTTGCCCTGAACACAGTAAAACTACACAATCCACTATAACTTACTTTGCCATGAACACAGTAAAACTACACAATCCACTACAACTTACCTTGCACTGAACACAGTAAAACTACACAATCCACTATAAATTACCTTCCTCTGAACACAGTAAAACTACACAATCCACTATAACTTAACTGGCCCTGAACACGGTAACACTACACAATCCACTCTAACTTACCTTGCCCAGAACAAAGTATAACTACGTAATCCACTATACCTTACCTTGCCCTGAACACAGTCAAACTACACAATCCACTATAGCTTACATTGCTCTGAACACAGTAAAACTACACAATCCACTATAGCTTACCTTGCCCTGAACACAGTAAAACTACACAATCCACTATAAATTACCTTGCTCTGAACACAGTAAAATTACACAATCCACTATAACTTACCTTGCTCTGAACACAGTAAACCTACACAATCCACTATAAATTACCTTGCCCTGAACACAGTAAAACTACACAATCCACTATAAGTTACCTTGCTCTGAACACAGTAAAACAACACAATCCACTATAACTTAACTGGCCCTGAACACAGTAAAACTACACAATCCACTATAACTTACCATGCCCTGAACACAGTAAAACTAAACAATCCACTATAACTTACATTGCCCTAAACACAGTAAAATTACACAAACCACTATAAATTACCTTGCCCTGAACACAGTCAAACTACACAATCCACTATAGCTTACATTGCTCTGAACACAGTAAAACTACACAATCCACTATAGCTTACCTTGCCCTGAACACAGTAAAACTACACAATCCACTATAAATTACCTTGCTCTGAACACAGTAAAATTACACAATCCACTATAACTTACCTTGCTCTGAACACAGTAAAACTACACAATCCACTATTACTTACCTTGCTCTGAACACAGAAAAACTACACAATCCACTATAACTTACTTTGCCATGAACACAGTAAAACTACACAATCCACTATTACTTACCTTGCTCTGAACACAGAAAAACTACACAATCCACTATAACTTACTTTGCCATGAACACAGTAAAACTACACAATCCACTATAACTTAACTGGCCCTGAACACAGTAACACTACACAATCAACTATAACTTACCTTGCTCTGAACACAGTAAAACTACACAATGCACTATAACTTACCTTGCACTGAACACAGTAAAACTACACAATCCACTATAAATTACCTTGTTCTGAACACAGTAAAACTACACAATCCGCTCTAAATTACCTTGCCCAGAACAAAGTAAAACTATGTAATCCACTATACCTTACCTTGCCCTGAACACAGTGAAACTACACAATCCACTATAACTTACCTTGCTCTGAACACAGTAAAACTACACAATCCACTATACCTTACCTTGCCCTGAACACAGTAAAACTACATAATCCACTATAGTTTACCTTACCCTGAACACAATAAAACTACACAATCCACTATAAATTACCTTGCTCTGAACACAATAAAACTACACAATCCACTATAACTTAACTGGCCCTGAACACAGTAAAACTACACAATCCACTATAACTTACCTTACCCTGAACACAGTAAAACTACACAATCCACTATAACAAACATTGCCCTGAACACGGTAAAACTACACAAACCACTATAAATTACCTTGCCCTGAACACAGTAAAACTACATAATCCACTATAGTTTACCTTGCCCTGAACACAATAAAACTACACAATCCACTATAAATTACCTTGCCCTGAACACAGTAAAACTACACAATCCACTATAACGTACCTTGCCCTGAACACAGTAAAACTACTTAATTCACTATAACTTACCTTACTCTGAACACAGTAAAATTACACAATCCACTATACCTTACCTTGCCCTGAACACAGTAAAACTACACAATCCACTATAACTTACCTTGCCCTAAACACAGTAAAACTACACAATCCTCTATAACTTACCTTGCTGTGAACACAGTAAAACTACACAATCCACTATGCCTTACCTTGCCCTGAACACAGTAAAACTACACAATCCACTATAACTTACTTTGCCATGAACACAGTAAAACTACACAATCCACTACAACTTACCTTGCACTGAACACAGTAAAACTACACAATCCACTATAAATTACCTTCCTCTGAACACAGTAAAACTACACAATCCACTATAACTTAACTGGCCCTGAACACGGTAACACTACACAATCCACTCTAACTTACCTTGCCCAGAACAAAGTATAACTACGTAATCCACTATACCTTACCTTGCCCTGAACACAGTCAAACTACACAATCCACTATAGCTTACATTGCTCTGAACACAGTAAAACTACACAATCCACTATAGCTTACCTTGCCCTGAACACAGTAAAACTACACAATCCACTATAAATTACCTTCCTCTGAACACAGTAAAATTACACAATCCACTATAACTTACCTTGCTCTGAACACAGTAAACCTACACAATCCACTATAAATTACCTTGCCCTGAACACAGTAAAACTACACAATCCACTATAAGTTACCTTGCTCTGAACACAGTAAAACAACACAATCCACTATAACTTAACTGGCCCTGAACACAGTAAAACTACACGATCCACTATAACTTACCATGCCCTGAACACAGTAAAACTAAACAATCCACTATAACTTACATTGCCCTGAACACAGTAAAATTACACAAACCACTATAAATTACCTTGCCCGGAACACAGTAAAACTACACAATCCACTATAGTTTACCTTGCCCTGAACACAGTAAAACTACACAATCCACTATTACTTACCTTGCTCTGAACACAGTAAAACTACACAATCCACTATTACTTACCTTGCTCTGAACACAGAAAAACTACACAATCCACTATAACTTACTTTGCCATGAACACAGTAAAACTACACAATCCACTATTATTTACCTTGCTCTGAACACAGAAAAACTACACAATCCACTATAACTTACTTTGCCATGAACACAGTAAAACTACACAATCCACTATAACTTAACTGGCCCTGAACACAGTAACACTACACAATCAACTATAACTTACCTTGCTCTGAACACAGTAAAACTACACAATGCACTATAACTTACCTTGCACTGAACACAGTAAAACTACACAATCCACTATAAATTACCTTGTTCTGAACACAGTAGAACTACACAATCCACTCTAAATTACCTTGCCCAGAACAAAGTAAAACTATGTAATCCACTATACCTTACCTTGCCCTGAACACAGTGAAACTACACAATCCACTATAACTTACCTTGCTCTGAACACAGTAAAACTACACAATCCACTATACCTTACCTTGCCCTGAACACAGTAAAACTACATAATCCACTATAGTTTACCTTACCCTGAACACAGTAAAACTACACAATCCACTATAACAAACATTGCCCTGAACACGGTAAAACTACACAAACCACTATAAATTACCTTGCCCTGAACACAGTAAAACTACATAATCCACTATAGTTTACCTTGCCCTGAACACAATAAAACTACACAATCCACTATAAATTACCTTGCCCTGAACACAGTAAAACTACACAATCCACTATAACGTACCTTGCCCTGAACACAGTAAAACTACTTAATTAGCTATAACTTACCTTGCTCTGAACACAGTAAAACTACACAATCCACTATACCTTACCTTGCCCTGAACACAGTAAAACTACACAATCCACTATAACTTACCTTGCCCTGAACACAGTAAAACTACACAATCCTCTATAACTTACCTTGCTGTGAACACAGTAAAACTACACAATCCACTATGCCTTACCTTGCCCTGAACACAGTAAAACTACACAATCCACTATAACTTACCTTGCCCTGAACACAGTAAAACTACACAATCCTCTATAACTTACCTTGCTGTGAACACAGTAAAACTACACAATCCACTATGCCTTACCTTGCCCTGAACACAGTAAAACTACACAATCCACTATAACTTACTTTGCCATGAACACAGTAAAACTACACAATCCACTACAACTTACCTTGCACTGAACACAGTAAAACTACACAATCCACTATAAATTACCTTCCTCTGAACACAGTAAAACTACACAATCCACTATAACTTAACTGGCCCTGAACACGGTAACACTACACAATCCACTCTAACTTACCTTGCCCAGAACAAAGTATAACTACGTAATCCACTATACCTTACCTTGCCCTGAACACAGTCAAACTACACAATCCACTATAGCTTACATTGCTCTGAACACAGTAAAACTACACAATCCACTATAGCTTACCTTGCCCTGAACACAGTAAAACTACACAATCCACTATAAATTACCTTGCTCTGAACACAGTAAAATTACACAATCCACTATAACTTACCTTGCTCTGAACACAGTAAACCTACACAATCCACTATAAATTACCTTGCCCTGAACACAGTAAAACTACACAATCCACTATAAGTTACCTTGCTCTGAACACAGTAAAACAACACAATCCACTATAACTTAACTGGCCCTGAACACAGTAAAACTACACAATCCACTATAACTTACCATGCCCTGAACACAGTAAAACTAAACAATCCACTATAACTTACATTGCCCTAAACACAGTAAAATTACACAAACCACTATAAATTACCTTGCCCTGAACACAGTCAAACTACACAATCCACTATAGCTTACATTGCTCTGAACACAGTAAAACTACACAATCCACTATAGCTTACCTTGCCCTGAACACAGTAAAACTACACAATCCACTATAAATTACCTTGCTCTGAACACAGTAAAATTACACAATCCACTATAACTTACCTTGCTCTGAACACAGTAAAACTACACAATCCACTATTACTTACCTTGCTCTGAACACAGAAAAACTACACAATCCACTATAACTTACTTTGCCATGAACACAGTAAAACTACACAATCCACTATTACTTACCTTGCTCTGAACACAGAAAAACTACACAATCCACTATAACTTACTTTGCCATGAACACAGTAAAACTACACAATCCACTATAACTTAACTGGCCCTGAACACAGTAACACTACACAATCAACTATAACTTACCTTGCTCTGAACACAGTAAAACTACACAATGCACTATAACTTACCTTGCACTGAACACAGTAAAACTACACAATCCACTATAAATTACCTTGTTCTGAACACAGTAAAACTACACAATCCGCTCTAAATTACCTTGCCCAGAACAAAGTAAAACTATGTAATCCACTATACCTTACCTTGCCCTGAACACAGTGAAACTACACAATCCACTATAACTTACCTTGCTCTGAACACAGTAAAACTACACAATCCACTATACCTTACCTTGCCCTGAACACAGTAAAACTACATAATCCACTATAGTTTACCTTACCCTGAACACAATAAAACTACACAATCCACTATAAATTACCTTGCTCTGAACACAATAAAACTACACAATCCACTATAACTTAACTGGCCCTGAACACAGTAAAACTACACAATCCACTATAACTTACCTTACCCTGAACACAGTAAAACTACACAATCCACTATAACAAACATTGCCCTGAACACGGTAAAACTACACAAACCACTATAAATTACCTTGCCCTGAACACAGTAAAACTACATAATCCACTATAGTTTACCTTGCCCTGAACACAATAAAACTACACAATCCACTATAAATTACCTTGCCCTGAACACAGTAAAACTACACAATCCACTATAACGTACCTTGCCCTGAACACAGTAAAACTACTTAATTCACTATAACTTACCTTACTCTGAACACAGTAAAATTACACAATCCACTATACCTTACCTTGCCCTGAACACAGTAAAACTACACAATCCACTATAACTTACCTTGCCCTAAACACAGTAAAACTACACAATCCTCTATAACTTACCTTGCTGTGAACACAGTAAAACTACACAATCCACTATGCCTTACCTTGCCCTGAACACAGTAAAACTACACAATCCACTATAACTTACTTTGCCATGAACACAGTAAAACTACACAATCCACTACAACTTACCTTGCACTGAACACAGTAAAACTACACAATCCACTATAAATTACCTTCCTCTGAACACAGTAAAACTACACAATCCACTATAACTTAACTGGCCCTGAACACGGTAACACTACACAATCCACTCTAACTTACCTTGCCCAGAACAAAGTATAACTACGTAATCCACTATACCTTACCTTGCCCTGAACACAGTCAAACTACACAATCCACTATAGCTTACATTGCTCTGAACACAGTAAAACTACACAATCCACTATAGCTTACCTTGCCCTGAACACAGTAAAACTACACAATCCACTATAAATTACCTTGCTCTGAACACAGTAAAATTACACAATCCACTATAACTTACCTTGCTCTGAACACAGTAAACCTACACAATCCACTATAAATTACCTTGCCCTGAACACAGTAAAACTACACAATCCACTATAAGTTACCTTGCTCTGAACACAGTAAAACAACACAATCCACTATAACTTAACTGGCCCTGAACACAGTAAAACTACACAATCCACTATAACTTACCATGCCCTGAACACAGTAAAACTAAACAATCCACTATAACTTACATTGCCCTGAACACAGTAAAATTACACAAACCACTATAAATTACCTTGCCCGGAACACAGTAAAACTACACAATCCACTATAGTTTACCTTGCCCTGAACACAGTAAAACTACACAATCCACTATTACTTACCTTGCTCTGAACACAGTAAAACTACACAATCCACTATTACTTACCTTGCTCTGAACACAGAAAAACTACACAATCCACTATAACTTACTTTGCCATGAACACAGTAAAACTACACAATCCACTATTATTTACCTTGCTCTGAACACAGAAAAACTACACAATCCACTATAACTTACTTTGCCATGAACACAGTAAAACTACACAATCCACTATAACTTAACTGGCCCTGAACACAGTAACACTACACAATCAACTATAACTTACCTTGCTCTGAACACAGTAAAACTACACAATGCACTATAACTTACCTTGCACTGAACACAGTAAAACTACACAATCCACTATAAATTACCTTGTTCTGAACACAGTAGAACTACACAATCCACTCTAAATTACCTTGCCCAGAACAAAGTAAAACTATGTAATCCACTATACCTTACCTTGCCCTGAACACAGTGAAACTACACAATCCACTATAACTTACCTTGCTCTGAACACAGTAAAACTACACAATCCACTATACCTTACCTTGCCCTGAACACAGTAAAACTACATAATCCACTATAGTTTACCTTACCCTGAACACAGTAAAACTACACAATCCACTATAACAAACATTGCCCTGAACACGGTAAAACTACACAAACCACTATAAATTACCTTGCCCTGAACACAGTAAAACTACATAATCCACTATAGTTTACCTTGCCCTGAACACAATAAAACTACACAATCCACTATAAATTACCTTGCCCTGAACACAGTAAAACTACACAATCCACTATAACGTACCTTGCCCTGAACACAGTAAAACTACTTAATTAGCTATAACTTACCTTGCTCTGAACACAGTAAAACTACACAATCCACTATACCTTACCTTGCCCTGAACACAGTAAAACTACACAATCCACTATAACTTACCTTGCCCTGAACACAGTAAAACTACACAATCCTCTATAACTTACCTTGCTGTGAACACAGTAAAACTACACAATCCACTATGCCTTACCTTGCCCTGAACACAGTAAAACTACACAATCCACTATTACTTACATTGCTCTGAACACAGAAAAACTACACAATCCACTATAACTTACTTTGCCATGAACACAGTAAAACTACACAATCCACTACAACTTACCTTGCACTGAACAGAGTAAAACTACACAATCCACTATAAATTACCTTCCTCTGAACACAGTAAAACTACACAATCCACTATAACTTAACTGGCCCTGAACACGGTAACACTACACAATCCACTCTAACTTACCTTGCCCAGAACAAATTATAACTACGTAATCCACTATACCTTACCTTGCCCTAAACACAGTCAAACTACACAATCCACTATAGCTTACATTGCTCTGAACACAGTAAAACTACACAATCCACTATAGCTTACCTTGCCCTGAACACAGTAAAACTACACAATCCACTATAAATTACCTTGCTCTGAACACAGTAAAATTACACAATCCACTATAACTTACCTTCCTCTGAACACAGTAAACCTACACAATCCACTATAAATTACCTTGCCCTGAACACAGTAAAACTACACAATCCACTATAAGTTACCTTGCCCTGAACACAGTAAAACTACACAATCCACTATAACTTAACTGGCCCTGAACACAGTAAAACTACACAATCCACTATAACTTACCATGCCCTGAACACAGTAAAACTAAACAATCCACTATAACTTACATTGCCCTGAACACAGTAAAATTACACAAACCACTATAAATTACCTTGCCCGGAACACAGTAAAACTACACAATCCACTATAGTTTACCTTGCCCTGAACACAGCAAAACTACACAATCCACTATAAATTACCTTGCCCTGAACACAGTAAAACTACACAATCCACTATAACTTACCTTGCCCTGGACACAGTAAAACTACACAATCCACTATAACTTACCTTGCTCTGAACACAGTAAAACTACACAATCCACTATACCTTACCTTGGCCTGAACACAGTAAAACTACACAATCCACTATAACTTACCTTGCACTGAACACAGTAAAACTACACAATCCACTATAACTTGCCTTGCCCTGAACACAGAAAAAGTACACAATCCACTATAACTTACTTTGCCATGAACACAGTAAAACTACACAATCTACTATAACTCACCCTGCACTGAACACAGTAAAACTACACAATCCACTATAGTTTACCTTGCCCTGAACACAGTAAAACTACACAATCCACTATAGCGTACCTTTCCCTGAACACAGTAAAACTACTTAATTCACTATAACTTACCTTGCTCTGAACACAGTAAAACTACACAATCCACTATACCTTACCTTGCCCTGAACACAGTAAAACTACACAATCCACTATAGCTTACATTGCCCTGAACACAGTAAAACTACACAATCCACTATAAATTACCTTGCTCTGAACACAGTAAAACTACACAATGCACTATAACTTACTTTGCCATGAACACAGTAAAACTACACAATCCACTATAACGTACCTTTCCCTGAACACAGTAAAACTACTTAATTCACTATAACTTACCTTGCTCTGAACACAGTAAAACTACACAGTCCACTATACCTTACCTTGCCCTGAACACAGCAAAACTACACAATCCACTATAAATTACCTTGCCCTGAACACAGTAAAACTACACAATCCACTATTACTTACCTTGCCCTGAACACAGAATAACTACACAATCCACTATAACTTAACTGGCCCTGAACACAGTAAAACTACACAATCCACTATTACTTACCTTGCTCTGAACACAGTAAAACTACACAATCCACTATTACTTACCTTGCTCTGAACACAGACAAACTACACAATCCAGTATAACTTACTTTGCCATGAACACAGTAAAACTACACAATCCACTATTACTTACCTTGCTCTGAACACAGAAAAACTACACAATCCACTATAACTTACTTTGCCATGAACACAGTAAAACTACACAATCCACTATAAATTAACTGGCCCTGAACACAGTAACACTACACAATCAACTATAACTTTCCTTGCTCTGAACACAGTAAAACTACACAATGCACTATAACTTAATTTGCCATGAACACAGTAAAACTACACAATCAACTATAACTTACCTTGCACTGAACACAGTAAAACTACACAATCCACTATAAATTACCTTGTTCTGAACACAGTAAAACTACACAATCCACTCTAACTTACCTTGCCCAGAACAAAGTAAAACTACGTAATCCACTATACCTTACCTTGCCCTGAACACAGTGAAACTACACAATCCACTATAACTTACCTTGCTCTGAACACAATAAAACTACACAATCCACTATAAATTACCTTGCTCTGAACACAATAAAACTACACAATCCACTATAACTTAACTGGCCCTGAACACAGTAAAACTACACAATCCACTATAACTTACCTTGCCCTGAACACAGTAAAACTACACAATCCACTATAACAAACATTACCCTTAACACGGTAAATCTACACAAACCACTATAAATTACCTTGCCCTGAACACAGTAAAACTACATAATCCACTATAGTTTACCTTGCCCTGAACACAATAAAACTACACAATCCACTATAAATTACCTTGCCCTGAACACAGTAAAACTACACAATCCACTATAACGTACCTTGCCCTGAACACAGTAAAACTACTTAATTCACTATAACTTAACTTGCTCTGAACACAGTAAAACTACACAATCCACAATACCTTACCTTGCCCTGAACACAGTAAAACTACACAATCCACTATAACTTACCTTGCCCTGAACACAGTAAAACTACACAATCCTCTATAACTTACCTTGCTGTGAACACAGTAAAACTACACAATCCACTATGCCTTACCTTGCCCTGAACACAGTAAAACTACACAATCCACTATAACTTACTTTGCCATGAACACAGTAAAATTACACAATCCACTACAACTTACCTTGCACTGAACACAGTAAAACTACACAATCCACTATAAATTACCTTCCTCTGAACACAGTAAAACTACACAATCCACTATAACTTAACTGGCCCTGAACACAGTAACACTACACAATCCACTCTAACTTACCTTGCCCAGAATAAAGTATAACTACGTAATCCACTATACCTTACCTTGCCCTGAACACAGTCAAACTACACAATCCACTATAGCTTACATTGCTCTGAACACAGTAAAACTAAACAATCCACTATAGCTTACCTTGCCCTGAACACAGTAAAACTACACAATCCACTATAGCTTGCCTTGCCCTGAACACAGAAAAACTAAACAATCCACTATAACTTACATTGCCCTGAACACAGTAAAACTACACAATCCACTATAAATTACCTTGCTCTGAACACAGTAAACCTACACAATCCACTATAAATTACCTTGCCCTGAACACAGTAAAACTACACCATCCACTATAAGTTACCTTGCTCTGAACACAGTAAAACAACACAATCCGCTATAACTTAACTGGCCCTGAACACAGTAAAACTACACAATCCACTATAACTTACCATGCCCTGAACACAGTAAAACTAAACAATCCACTATAACTTACATTGCCCTGAACACAGTAAAATTACACAAACCACTATAAATTACCTTGCCCGGAACACAGTAAAACTACACAATCCACTATAGTTTACCTTGCCCTGAACACAGTAAAACTACACAATCCACTATAAATTACCTTGCCCTGAGCACAGTAAAACTACACAATCCACTATAGCTTACATTGCTCTGAACACAGTAAAACTACACAATCCATTATAGCTTACCTTGCCCTGAAAACAGTGGAACTACACAATCCACTATAAATTACCTTGCCCTGAACACAGTAAAACTACACAATCCACTATAACTTACCTTGCTCTGAACACAGTAAAACTACACAATCCACTATAACTTACTTTGCCATGAACACAGGAAAAATACACAATCCACTATAACTTACCTTGCACTGAACACAGTAAAACTACACAATCTACTATAGTTTACCTTGCCCTGAACACAGTAAAACTACACAATCCACTATAACGTACCTTGCCCTGAACACAGTAAAACTACTTAATTCACTATAACTTACCTTGCTCTGAACACAGTAAAACTACACAATCCACTATACCTTACCTTGCCCTGAACACAGTAAAACTACACAATCCACTATAGCTTACATTGCTCTGAACACAGTAAAACTACACAATGCACTATAACTTACTTTGCCATGAACACAGTAAAACTACACAATCCACTATAACGTACCTTTCCCTGAACACAGTAAAACTACTTAATTCACTATAACTTACCTTGCTCTGAACACAGTAAAACTACACAGTCCACTATACCTTACCTTGCCCTGAACACAGCAAAACTACACAATCCACTATAAATTACCTTGCCCTGAACACAGTAAAACTACACAATCCACTATTACTTACCTTGCCCTGAACACAGAATAACTACACAATCCACTATAACTTAACTGGCCCTGAACACAGTAAAACTACACAATCCACTATTACTTACCTTGCTCTGAACACAGTAAAACTACACAATCCACTATTACTTACCTTGCTCTGAACACAGACAAACTACACAATCCAGTATAACTTACTTTGCCATGAACACAGTAAAACTACACAATCCACTATTACTTACCTTGCTCTGAACACAGAAAAACTACACAATCCACTATAACTTACTTTGCCATGAACACAGTAAAACTACACAATCCACTATAAATTAACTGGCCCTGAACACAGTAACACTACACAATCAACTATAACTTTCCTTGCTCTGAACACAGTAAAACTACACAATGCACTATAACTTAATTTGCCATGAACACAGTAAAACTACACAATCAACTATAACTTACCTTGCACTGAACACAGTAAAACTACACAATCCACTATAAATTACCTTGTTCTGAACACAGTAAAACTACACAATCCACTCTAACTTACCTTGCCCAGAACAAAGTAAAACTACGTAATCCACTATACCTTACCTTGCCCTGAACACAGTGAAACTACACAATCCACTATAACTTACCTTGCTCTGAACACAATAAAACTACACAATCCACTATAAATTACCTTGCTCTGAACACAATAAAACTACACAATCCACTATAACTTAACTGGCCCTGAACACAGTAAAACTACACAATCCACTATAACTTACCTTGCCCTGAACACAGTAAAACTACACAATCCACTATAACAAACATTACCCTTAACACGGTAAATCTACACAAACCACTATAAATTACCTTGCCCTGAACACAGTAAAACTACATAATCCACTATAGTTTACCTTGCCCTGAACACAATAAAACTACACAATCCACTATAAATTACCTTGCCCTGAACACAGTAAAACTACACAATCCACTATAACGTACCTTGCCCTGAACACAGTAAAACTACTTAATTCACTATAACTTAACTTGCTCTGAACACAGTAAAACTACACAATCCACAATACCTTACCTTGCCCTGAACACAGTAAAACTACACAATCCACTATAACTTACCTTGCCCTGAACACAGTAAAACTACACAATCCTCTATAACTTACCTTGCTGTGAACACAGTAAAACTACACAATCCACTATGCCTTACCTTGCCCTGAACACAGTAAAACTACACAATCCACTATAACTTACTTTGCCATGAACACAGTAAAATTACACAATCCACTACAACTTACCTTGCACTGAACACAGTAAAACTACACAATCCACTATAAATTACCTTCCTCTGAACACAGTAAAACTACACAATCCACTATAACTTAACTGGCCCTGAACACAGTAACACTACACAATCCACTCTAACTTACCTTGCCCAGAATAAAGTATAACTACGTAATCCACTATACCTTACCTTGCCCTGAACACAGTCAAACTACACAATCCACTATAGCTTACATTGCTCTGAACACAGTAAAACTAAACAATCCACTATAGCTTACCTTGCCCTGAACACAGTAAAACTACACAATCCACTATAGCTTGCCTTGCCCTGAACACAGAAAAACTAAACAATCCACTATAACTTACATTGCCCTGAACACAGTAAAACTACACAATCCACTATAAATTACCTTGCTCTGAACACAGTAAACCTACACAATCCACTATAAATTACCTTGCCCTGAACACAGTAAAACTACACCATCCACTATAAGTTACCTTGCTCTGAACACAGTAAAACAACACAATCCGCTATAACTTAACTGGCCCTGAACACAGTAAAACTACACAATCCACTATAACTTACCATGCCCTGAACACAGTAAAACTAAACAATCCACTATAACTTACATTGCCCTGAACACAGTAAAATTACACAAACCACTATAAATTACCTTGCCCGGAACACAGTAAAACTACACAATCCACTATAGTTTACCTTGCCCTGAACACAGTAAAACTACACAATCCACTATAAATTACCTTGCCCTGAGCACAGTAAAACTACACAATCCACTATAGCTTACATTGCTCTGAACACAGTAAAACTACACAATCCATTATAGCTTACCTTGCCCTGAAAACAGTGGAACTACACAATCCACTATAAATTACCTTGCCCTGAACACAGTAAAACTACACAATCCACTATAACTTACCTTGCTCTGAACACAGTAAAACTACACAATCCACTATAACTTACTTTGCCATGAACACAGGAAAAATACACAATCCACTATAACTTACCTTGCACTGAACACAGTAAAACTACACAATCTACTATAGTTTACCTTGCCCTGAACACAGTAAAACTACACAATCCACTATAACGTACCTTGCCCTGAACACAGTAAAACTACTTAATTCACTATAACTTACCTTGCTCTGAACACAGTAAAACTACACAATCCACTATACCTTACCTTGCCCTGAACACAGTAAAACTACACAATCCACTATAGCTTACATTGCTCTGAACACAGTAAAACTACACAATCCACTATAAATTACCTTGCCCTGAACACAGTAAAACTACACAATCCACTATTACTTACCTTGCCCTGAACACAGAATAACTACACAATCCACTATAACTTAACTGGTCCTGAACACAGTAAAACTACACAATCCACTATTATTTACCTTGCTCTGAACACAGAAATACTACACAATCCACTATAACTTACTTTGCCATGAACACAGTAAAACTACACAATCCACTATTACTTACCTTGCTCTGAACACAGAAAAACTACACAATCCACTATAACTTACTTTGCCATGAACACAGTAAAACTACACAATCCACTATAACTTAACTGGCCCTGAACACAGTAACACTACACAATCAACTATAACTTACCTTGCTCTGAACACATTAAAACTACACAATGCACTATAACTTACTTTGCCATGAACACAGTAAAACTACACAATCCACTATTACTTACCTTGCTCTGAACACAGTAAAACTACACAATCCACTATTACTTACCTTGCTCTGAACACAGACAAACTACACAATCCACTATAGCTTACATTGCTCTGAACACAGTAAAACTACACAATCCACTATAGCTTACCTTGCCCTGAACACAGTAAAACTACACAATCCACTATAAATTACCTTGCTCTGAACACAGTAAAATTACACAATCCACTATAACTTACCTTGCTCTGAACACAGTAAACCTACACAATCCACTATAAATTACCTTGCCCTGAACACAGTAAAACTACACAATCCACTATAAGTTACCTTGCTCTGAACACAGTAAAACAACACAATCCACTATAACTTAACTGGCCCTGAACACAGTAAAGCTACACAATCCACTATAACTTACCATGCCCTGAACACAGTAAAACTAAACAATCCACTATAACTTACATTGCCCTGAACCCAGTAAAATTACACAAACCACTATAAATTACCTTGCCCGGAGCACAGTAAAACTACACAATCCACTATAGTTTACCTTGCCCTGAAAACAGCAAAACTACACAATCCACTATAAATTACCTTGCCCTGAACACAGTAAAACTACACAATCCACTATTACTTACCTTGCTCTGAACACAGTAAAACTACACAATCCACTATTACTTACCTTGCTCTGAACACAGAAAAACTACACAATCCACTATAACTTACTTTGCCATGAACACAGTAAAACTACACAATCCACTATTACTTACCTTGCTCTGAACACAGAAAAACTACACAATCCACTATAACTTACTTTGCCATGAACACAGTAAAACTACACAATCCACTATAACTTAACTGGCTCTGAACACAGTAACACTACACAATCAACTATAACTTACCTTGCTCTGAACACAGTAAAACTACACAATGCACTATAACTTACTTTGCCATGAACACAGTAAAACTACACAATCCACTATAACTTACCTTGCACTGAACACAGTAAAACTACACAATCCACTATAAATTACCTTGTTCTGAACACAGTAAAACTACACAATCCACTCTAACTTACCTTGCCCAGAACAAAGTAAAACTACGTAATCCACTATACCTTACCTTGCCCTGAACACAGTGAAACTACACAATCCACTATAACTTACCTTGCTCTGAACACAGTAAAACTACACAATCCACTATACCTTACCTTGCCCTGAACACAGTAAAACTACATAATCCACTATAGTTTACCTTGCCCTGAACACAATAAAACTACACAATCCACTATAAATTACCTTGCTCTGAACACAATAAAACTACACAATCCACTATAACTTAACTGGCCCTGAACACAGTAAAACTACACAATCCACTATAACTTACCTTACCCTGAACACAGTAAAACTACACAATCCACTATAACAAACATTGCCCTGAACACGGTAAAACTACACAAACCACTATAAATTACCTTGCCCTGAACACAGTAAAACTACATAATCCACTATAGTTTACCTTGCCCTGAACACAATAAAACTACACAATCCACTATAAATTACCTTGCCCTGAACACAGTAAAACTACACAATCCACTATAACGTACCTTGCCCTGTACACAGTAAAACTACTTAATTCACTATACCTTACCTTGCCCTGAACACAGTAAAACTACACAATCCACTATAACTTACCTTGCCCTAAACACAGTAAAACTACACAATCCTCTATAACTTACCTTGCTGTGAACACAGTAAAACTACACAATCCACTATGCCTTACCTTGCCCTGAACACAGTAAAACTACACAATCCACTATAACTTACTTTGACATGAACACAGTAAAACTACACAATCCACTACAACTTACCTTGCACTGAACACAGTAAAACTACACAATCCACTATAAATTACCTTCCTCTGAACACAGTAAAACTACACAATCCACTATAACTTAACTGGCCCTGAACACGGTAACACTACACAATCCACTCTAACTTACCTTGCCCAGAACAAATTATAACTACGTAATCCACTATACCTTACCTTGCCCTGAACACAGTCAAACTACACAATCCACTATAGCTTACATTGCTCTGAACACAGTAAAACTACACAATCCACTATAGCTTACCTTGCCCTGAACACAGTAAAACTACACAATCCACTATAAATTACCTTGCTCTGAACACAGTAAAATTACACAATCCACTATAACTTACCTTGCTCTGAACACAGTAAACCTACACAATCCACTATAAATTACCTTGCCCTGAACACAGTAAAACTACACTATCCACTATAAGTTACCTTGCTCTGAACACAGTAAAACAACACAATCCACTATAACTTAACTGGCCCTGAACACAGTAAAACTACACAATCCACTATAACTTACCATGCCCTGAACACAGTAAAACTAAACAATCCACTATAACTTACATTGCCCTGAACACAGTAAAATTACACAAACCACTATAAATTACCTTGCCCGGAACACAGTAAAACTACACAATCCACTATAGTTTACCTTGCCCTGAACACAGTAAAACTACACAATCCACTATTACTTACCTTGCTCTGAACACAGTAAAACTACACAATCCACTATTACTTACCTTGCTCTGAACACAGAAAAACTACACAATCAACTATAACTTACTTTGCCATGAACACAGTAAAACTACACAATCCACTATTACTTACCTTGCTCTGAACACAGAAAAACTACACAATCCACTATAACTTACTTTGCCATGAACACAGTAAAACTACACAATCCACTATAACTTAACTGGCCCTGAACACAGTAACACTACACAATCAACTATAACTTACCTTGCTCTGAACACAGTAAAACTACACAATGCACTATAACTTACCTTGCACTGAACACAGTAAAACTACACAATCCACTATAAATTACCTTGTTCTGAACACAGTAAAACTACACAATCCACTCTAAATTACCTTGCCCAGAACAAAGTAAAACTATGTAATCCACTATACCTTACCTTGCCCTGAACACAGTGAAACTACACAATCCACTATAACTTACCTTGCTCTGAACACAGTAAAACTACACAATCCACTATACCTTACCTTGCCCTGAACACAGTAAAACTACATAATCCACTATAGTTTACCTTACCCTGAACACAATAAAACTACACAATCCACTATAAATTACCTTGCTCTGAACACAATAAAACTACACAATCCACTATAACTTAACTGGCCCTGAACACAGTAAAACTACACAATTCACTATAACTTACCTTACCCTGAACACAGTAAAACTACACAATCCACTATAACAAACATTGCCCTGAACACGGTAAAACTACACAAACCACTATAAATTACCTTGCCCTGAACACAGTAAAACTACATAATCCACTATAGTTTACCTTGCCCTGAACACAATAAAACTACACAATCCACTATAAATTACCTTGCCCTGAACACAGTAAAACTACACAATCCACTATAACGTACCTTGCCCTGAACACAGTAAAACTACTTAATTCACTATAACTTACCTTGCTCTGAACACAGTAAAACTACACAATCCACTATACCTTACCTTGCCCTGAACACAGTAAAACTACACAATCCACTATAACTTACCTTGCCCTGAACACAGTAAAACTACACAATCCTCTATAACTTACCTTGCTGTGAACACAGTAAAACTACACAATCCACTATGCCTTACCTTGCCCTGAACACAGTAAAACTACACAATCCACTATTACTTACATTGCTCTGAACACAGAAAAACTACACAATCCACTATTACTTACATTGCTCTGAACACAGAAAAACTACACAATCCACTACAACTTACCTTGCACTGAACAGAGTAAAACTACACAATCCACTATAAATTACCTTCCTCTGAACACAGTAAAACTACACAATCCACTATAACTTAACTGGCCCTGAACACGGTAACACTACACAATCCACTCTAACTTACCTTGCCCAGAACAAAGTATAACTACGTAATCCACTATACCTTACCTTGCCCTGAACACAGTCAAACTACACAATCCACTATAGCTTACATTGCTCTGAACACAGTAAAACTACACAATCCACTATAGCTTACCTTGCCCTGAACACAGTAAAACTACACAATCCACTATAAATTACCTTGCTCTGAACACAGTAAAATTACACAATCCACTATAACTTACCTTGCTCTGAACACAGTAAACCTACACAATCCACTATAAATTACCTTGCCCTGAACACAGTAAAACTACACAATCCACTATAAGTTACCTTGCTCTGAACACAGTAAAACAACACAATCCACTATAACTTAACTGGCCCTGAACACAGTAAAACTACACAATCCACTATAACTTACCATGCCCTGAACACAGTAAAACTAAACAATCCACTATAACTTACATTGCCCTGAACACAGTAAAATTACACAAACCACTATAAATTACCTTGCCCGGAACACAGTAAAACTACACAATCCACTATAGTTTACCTTGCCCTGAACACAGTAAAACTACACAATCCACTATTACTTACCTTGCTCTGAACACAGTAAAACTACACAATCCACTATTACTTACCTTGCTCTGAACACAGAAAAACTACACAATCCACTATAACTTACTTTGCCATGAACACAGTAAAACTACACAATCCACTATTACTTACCTTGCTCTGAACACAGAAAAACTACACAATCCACTATAACTTACTTTGCCATGAACACAGTAAAACTACACAATCCACTATAACTTAACTGGCCCTGAACACAGTAACACTACACAATCCACTATAAATTACCTTGCTCTGAACACAGTAAAACTACACAATCCACTATAACTTACCTTGCTCTGAACACAGTAAAACTACACAATCCACTATAACTTACCTTGCTCTGAACACAGTAAAACTACACAATCCACTATAACTTACTTTGCCATGAACACAGTAAAACTATACAATCTACTATAACTTACCCTGCACTGAACACAGTAAAACTACACAATCCACTATAGTTTACCTTGCCCTGAACACAGTAAAACTACACAATCCACTATAACGTACCTTTCCCTGAACACAGTAAAACTACTTAATTCACTATAACTTACCTTGCTCTGAACACAGTAAAACTACACAATCCACTATACCTTACCTTGCCCTGAACACAGTAAAACTACACAATCCACTCTAGCTTACATTGCTCTGAACACAGTAAAACTACACAATCCACTATAAATTACCTTGCCCTGAACACAGTAAAACTACACAATCCACTATTACTTACCTTGCCCTGAACACAGAATAACTACACAATCCACTATAACTTAACTGGCCCTGAACACAGTAAAACTACACAATCCAGTATAACTTACTTTGCCATGAACACAGTAAAACTACACAATCCACTATTACTTACCTTGCTCTGAACACAGAAAAACTACACAATCCACTATAACTTACTTTGCCATGAACACAGTAAAACTACACAATCCACTATAACTTAACTGGCCCTGAACACAGTAACACTACACAATCAACTATAACTTACCTTGCTCTGAACACAGTAAAACTACACAATGCACTATAACTTAATTTGCCATGAACACAGTAAAACTACACAATCCACTATAACTTACCTTGCACTGAACACAGTAATACTACACAATCCACTATAAATTACCTTGTTCTGAACACAGTAAAACTACTCAATCCACTCTAACTTACCTTGCCCAGAACAAAGTAAAACTACGTAATCCACTATACCTTACCTTGCCCTGAACACAGTGAAACTACACAATCCACTATAACTTACCTTGCTCTGAACACAATAAAACTACACAATCCACTATAAATTAACTTGCTCTGAACACAATAAAACTACACAATCCACTATAACTTAACTGGCCCTGAACACAGTAAAACTACACAATCCACTATAACTTACCTTGCCCTGAACACAGTAAAACTACACAATCCACTATAACAAACATTGCCCTTAACACGGTAAATCTACACAAACCACTATAAATTACCTTGCCCTGAACACAGTAATACTACATAATCCACTATAGTTTACCTTGCCCTGAACACAATAAAACTACACAATCCACTATAAATTACCTTGCCCTGAACACAGTAAAACTACACAATCCACTATAACATACCTTGCCCTGAACACAGTAAAACTACTTAATTCACTATAACTTAACTTGCTCTGAACACAGTAAAACTACACAATCCACAATACCTTAGCTTGCCCTGAACACAGTAAAACTACACAATCCACTATAACTTACCTTGCCCTGAACACAGTAAAACTACACAATCCTCTATAACTTACCTTGCTGTGAACACAGTAAAACTACACAATCCACTATGCCTTACCTTGCCCTGAACACAGTAAAACTACACAATCCACTATAACTTACTTTGCCATGAACACAGTAAAATTACACAATCCACTACAACTTACCTTGCACTGAACACAGTAAAACTACACAATCCACTATAAATTACCTTCCTCTGAACACAGTAAAACTACACAATCCACTATAACTTAACTGGCCCTGAACACAGTAACACTACACAATCCACTCTAACTTACCTTGCCCAGAACAAAGTATAACTACGTAATCCACTATACCTTACCTTGCCCTGAACACAGTCAAACTACACAATCCACTATAGCTTACATTGCTCTGAACACAGTAAAACTAAACAATCCACTATAGCTTACCTTGCCCTGAACACAGTAAAACTACACAATCCACTATAGCTTACCTTGCCCTGAACACAGAAAAACTAAACAATCCACTATAACTTACATTGCCCTGAACACAGTAAAACTACACAATCCACTATAAATTACCTTGCTCTGAACACAGTAAACCTACACAATCCACTATAAATTACCTTGCCCTGAACACAGTAAAACTACACCATCCACTATAAGTTACCTTGCTCTGAACACAGTAAAACAACACAATCCACTATAACTTAACTGGCCCTGAACACAGTAAAACTACACAATCCACTATAACTTACCATGCCCTGAACACAGTAAAACTAAACAATCCACTATAACTTACATTTCCCTGAACACAGTAAAATTACACAAACCACTATAAATTACCTTGCCCGGAACACAGTAAAACTACACAATCCACTATAGTTTACCTTGCCCTGAACACAGTAAAACTACACAATCCACTATAACTTAACTGGCCCTGAACACAGTAAAACTACACAATCCACTATAACTTACCTTGCCCTGGACACAGTAAAACTACACAATCCACTACAACTTACCTTGCTCTGAACACAGTAAAACTACACAATCCACTATAACGTACCTTGGCCTGAACACAGTAAAACTACACAATCCACTATAGCTTACATTGCTCTGAACACAGTAAAACTACACAATCCATTATAGCTTACCTTGCCCTGAAAACAGTGGAACTACACAATCCACTATAAATTACCTTGCTCTGAACACAGTAAAACTACACAATCCACTATAACTTACCTTGCTCTGAACACAGTAAAACTACACAATCCACTATAACTTACTTTGCCATGAACACAGTAAAACTACACAATCCACTATAACTTACCTTGCACTGAACACAGTAAAACTACACAATCCACTATAGTTTACCTTGCCCTGAACACAGTAAAACTACACAATCCACTATAACGTACCTTGCCCTGAACACAGTAAAACTACTTAATTCACTATAACTTACCTTGCTCTGAACACAGTAAAACTACACAATCCACTATACCTTACCTTGCCCTGAACACAGTAAAACTACACAATCCACTATAGCTTACATTGCTCTGAACACAGTAAAACTACACAATCCACTATAAATTACCTTGCCCTGAACACAGTAAAACTACACAATCCACTATTACTTACCTTGCCCTGAACACAGAATAACTACACAATCCACTATAACTTAACTGGCCCTGAACACAGTAAAACTACACAATCCACTATTACTTACCTTGCTCTGAACACAGAAAAACTACACAATCCACTATAACTTACTTTGCCATGAACACAGTAAAACTACACAATCCACTATAACTTAACTGGCCCTGAACACAGTAACACTACACAATCAACTATAACTTACCTTGCTCTGAACACAGTAAAACTACACAATGCACTATAACTTACTTTGCCATGAACACAGTAAAACTACACAATCCACTATTACTTACCTTGCTCTGAACACAGTAAAACTACACAATCCACTATTACTTACCTTGCTCTGAACACAGACAAACTACACAATCCACTATAACTTACTTTGCCATGAACACAGTAAAACTACACAATCCACTATTACTTACCTTGCTCTGAACACAGAAAAACTACACAATCCACTATAACTTACTTTGCCATGAACACAGTAAAACTACACAATCCACTATAACTTAACTGGCCTTGAACACAGTAACACTACACAATCAACTATAACTTACCTTGCTCTGAACACAGTAAAACTACACAATGCACTATAACTTACTTTGCCATGAACACAGTAAAACTACACAATCCACTATAACTTACCTTGCACTGAACACAGTAAAACTACACAATCCACTATAAATTACCTTGTTCTGAACACAGTAAAACTACACAATCCACTCTAACTTACCTTGCCCAGAACAAAGTAAAACTACGTAATCCACTATACCTTACCTTGCCCTGAACACAGTGAAACTACACAATCCACTATAACTTACCTTGCTCTGAACACAGTAAAACTACACAATCCACTATACCTTACCTTGCCCTGAACACAGTAAAACTACATAATCCACTATAGTTTACCTTGCCCTGAACACAATAAAACTACACAATCCACTATAAATTACCTTGCTCTGAACACAATAAAACTACACAATCCACTATAACTTAACTGGCCCTGAACACAGTAAAACTACACAATCCACTATAACTTACCTTGCCCTGAACACAGTAAAACTACACAATCCACTATAACAAACATTGCCCTTAACACGGTAAATCTACACAAACCACTATAAATTACCTTGCCCTGAACACAGTAAAACTACATAATCCACTATAGTTTACCTTGCCCTGAACACAATAAAACTACACAATCCAC
Organism: Eledone cirrhosa; assembly: GCA_964016885.1. Classification (NCBI taxonomy): domain Eukaryota; kingdom Metazoa; phylum Mollusca; class Cephalopoda; order Octopoda; family Eledonidae; genus Eledone; species Eledone cirrhosa. The sequence continues at coordinate 111,179,705 of OZ024744.1, forward strand.
AATACCTTACCTTGCCCTGAACACAGTAAAACTACACAATCCACTATAACTTACCTTGCCCTGAACACAGTAAAACTACACAATCCTCTATAACTTACCTTGCTGTGAACACAGTAAAACTACACAATCCACTATGCCTTACCTTGCCCTGAACACAGTAAAACTACTCAATCCACTATAACTTACTTTGCCATGAACACAGTAAAACTACACGATCCACTACAACTTACCTTGCACTGAACACAGTAAAACTACACAATCCACTATAAATTACCTTCCTCTGAACACAGTAACACTACACAATCCACTCTAACTTACCTTGCCCAGAACAAAGTATAACTACGTAATCCACTATACCTTACCTTGCCCTGAACACAGTCAAACTACACAATCCACTATAGCTTACATTGCTCTGAACACAGTAAAACTAAACAATCCACTATAGCTTACCTTGCCCTGAACACAGTAAAACTACACAATCCACTATAGCTTACCTTGCCCTGAATACAGAAAAACTAAACAATCCACTATAACTTACATTGCCCTGAACACAGTAAAACTACACAATCCACTATAAATTACCTTGCTCTGAACACAGTAAAATTACACAATCCACTATAACTTACCTTGCTCTGAACACAGTAAACCTACACAATCCACTATAAATTACCTTGCCCTGAACACAGTAAAACTACACAATCCACTATAAGTTACCTTGCTCTGAACACAGTAAAACAACACAATCCACTATAACTTAACTGGCCCTGAACACAGTAAAACTACACAATCCACTATAACTTACCATGCCCTGAACACAGTAAAACTAAACAATCCACTATAACTTACATTGCCCTGAACACAGTAAAATTACACAAACCACTATAAATTACCTTGCCCGGAACACAGTAAAACTACACAATCCACTATAGTTTACCTTGCCCTGAACACAGTAAAACTACACAATCCACTATAAATTACCTTGCCCTGAACACAGTAAAACTACACAATCCACTATAACTTACCTTGCCCTGGACACAGTAAAACTACACAATCCACTATAACTTACCTTGCTCTGAACACAGTAAAACTACACAATCCACTATACCTTACCTTGGCCTGAACACAGTAAAACTACACAATCCACTATAGCTTACATTGCTCTGAACACAGTAAAACTACACAATCCATTATAGCTTACCTTGCCCTGAAAACAGTGGAACTACACAATCCACTATAAATTACCTTGCTCTGAACACAGTAAAACTACACAATCCACTATAACTTACCTTGCTCTGAACACAGTAAAACTACACGATCCACTATAACTTACCTTGCTCTGAACACAGTAAAACTACACAATCCACTATACCTTACCTTGCCCTGAACACAGTGAAACTACACAATCCACTATAACTTACCTTGCTCTGAACACAGTAAAACTACACAATCCACTATACCTTACCTTGCCCTGAACACAGTAAAACTACATAATCCACTATAGTTTACCTTGCCCTGAACACAATAAAACTACACAATCCACTATAAATTACCTTGCTCTGAACACAATAAAACTACACAATCCACTATAACTTAACTGGCCCTGAACACAGTAAAACTACACAATCCACTATAACTTACCTTGCCCTGAACACAGTAAAACTACACAATCCACTATAACAAACATTGCCCTTAACACGGTAAATCTACACAAACCACTATAAATTACCTTGCCCTGAACACAGTAAAACTACATAATCCACTATAGTTTACCTTGCCCTGAACACAATAAAACTACACAATCCACTATAAATTACCTTGCCCTGAACACAGTAAAACTACACAATCCACTATAACGTACCTGGCCCTGAACACAGTAAAACTACTTAATTCACTATAACTTACCTTGCTCTGAACACAGTAAAACTACACAATCCACAATACCTTACCTTGCCCTGAACACAGTAATACTACACAATCCACTATAACTTACCTTGCCCTGAACACAGTAATACTACACAATCCACTATAACTTACCTTGGCCTGAACACAGTAAAACTACACAATCCACTATGCCTTACCTTGCCCTGAACACAGTAAAACTACTCAATCCACTATAACTTACTTTGCCATGAACACAGTAAAACTACACAATCCACTATAAATTACCTTCCTCTGAACACAGTAACACTACACAATCCACTCTAACTTACCTTGCCCAGAACAAAGTATAACTACGTAATCCACTATACCTTACCTTGCCCTGAACACAGTCAAACTACACAATCCACTATAGCTTACATTGCTCTGAACACAGTAAAACTAAACAATCCACTATAGCTTACCTTGCCCTGAACACAGTAAAACTACACAATCCACTATAGCTTACCTTGCCCTGAACACAGAAAAACTAAACAATCCACTATAACTTACATTGCCCTGAACACAGTAAAACTACACAATCCACTATAAATTACCTTGCTCTGAACACAGTAAAATTACACAATCCACTATAACTTACCTTGCTCTGAACACAGTAAACCTACACAATCCACTATAAATTACCTTGCCCTGAACACAGTAAAACTACACAATCCACTATAAGTTACCTTGCTCTGAACACAGTAAAACAACACAATCCACTATAACTTAACTGGCCCTGAACACAGTAAAACTACACAATCCACTATAACTTACCATGCCCTGAACACAGTAAAACTAAACAATCCACTATAACTTACATTGCCCTGAACACAGTAAAATTACACAAACCACTATAAATTACCTTGCCCGGAACACAGTAAAACTACACAATCCACTATAGTTTACCTTGCCCTGAACACAGTAAAACTACACAATCCACTATAAATTACCTTGCCCTGAACACAGTAAAACTACACAATCCACTATAACTTACCTTGCCCTGGACACAGTAAAACTACACAATCCACTATAACTTACCTTGCTCTGAACACAGTAAAACTACACAATCCACTATACCTTACATTGGCCTGAACACAGTAAAACTACACAATCCACTATAGCTTACATTGCTCTGAACACAGTAAAACTACACAATCCATTATAGCTTACCTTGCCCTGAAAACAGTGGAACTACACAATCCACTATAAATTACCTTGCTCTGAACACAGTAAAACTACACTATCCACTATAACTTACCTTGCTCTGAACACAGTAAAACTACACAATCCACTATAACTTACCTTGCTCTGAACACAGTAAAACTACACAATCCACTATAACTTACTTTGCCATGAACACAGTAAAACTACACAATCCACTATAACTTACCTTGCACTGAACACAGTAAAACTATACAATCCACTATAGTTTACCTTGCCCTGAACACAGTAAAAGAGCACAATCTTCTATAACTTACCTTGCCCTGAACACAGTAAAACTACTTAATTCACTATAACTTACCTTGCCCTGAACACAGTAAAACTACACAATCCACTATTACTTACCTTGCCCTGAACACAGAATAACTACACAATCCACTATAACTTAACTGGCCCTGAACACAGTAAAACTACACAATCCACTATTACTTACCTTGCTCTGAACACAGTAAAACTACACAATCCACTATTACTTACCTTGCTCTGAACACAGAAAAACTACACAATCCACTATAACTTACTTTGCCATGAACACAGTAAAACTACACAATCCACTATAACTTAACTGGCCCTGAACACAGTAACACTACACAATTAACAATAACTTACCTTGCTCTGAACACAGTAAAACTACACAATGCACTATAACTTACTTTGCCATGAACACAGTAAAACTACACAATCCACTATAACTTACCTTGCACTGAACACAGTAAAACTACACAATCCACTATAAATTACCTTGTTCTGAACACACTAAAACTACACAATCCACTCTAACTTACCTTGCCCAGAACAAAGTAAAACTACGTAATCCACTATACCTTACCTTGCCCTGAACACAGTGAAACTACACAATCCACTATAACTTACCTTGCTCTGAACACAGTAAAACTACACAATCCACTATACCTTACCTTGCCCTGAACACAGTAAAACTACATAATCCAATATAGTTTACCTTGCCCTGAACACAATAAAACTACACAATCCACTATAAATTACCTTGCTCTGAACACAATAAAACTACACAATCCACTATAACTTAACTGGCCTTGAACACAGTAAAACTAAAAAATCCACTATAACAAACATTGCCCTTAACACGGTAAAACTATACAAACCACTATAAATTACCTTGCCCTGAACACAGTAAAACTACATAATCCACTATAGTTTACCTTGCCCTGAACACAATAAAACTACACAATCCACTATAAATTACCTTGCCCTGAACACAGTAAAACTACACAATCCACTATAACGTACCTTGCCCTGAACACAGTAAAACTACTTAATTCACTATAACTTACCTTGCTCTGAACATAGTAAAACTACACAATCCACTATACCTTACCTTGCCCTGAACACAGTAAAACTACACAATCCTCTATAACTTACCTTGCTGTGAACACAGTAAAACTACACAATCCACTATGCCTTATCTTGCCCTGAACACAGTAAAACTACACAATCCACTATTACTTACATTGCTCTGAACACAGAAAAACTACACAATCCACTATAACTTACTTTGCCATGAACACAGTAAAACTACACAATCCACTACAACTTACCTTGCACTGAACACAGTAAAACTACACAATCCACTATAACTTAACTGGCCCTGAACACAGTAAATCTACACAATCCACTATAACTTACCATGCCCTGAACACAGTAAAACTAAACAATCCACTATAACTTACATTGCCCTGAACACAGTAAAATTACACAAACCACTATAAATTACCTTGCCCGGAACACAGTAAGACTACACAATCCACTATAGTTTACCTTGCCCTGAACACAGTAAAACTACACAATCCACTATAAATTACCTTGCCCTGAACACAGTAAAACTACACAAACCACTATAAATTACCTTGCTCAGAACACAGTAAAACTACACAATCCACTATAACTTACCTTGCTCTGAACACAGTAAAACTACACAATCCACTATAACTTACTTTGCCATGAACACAGTAAAACTACACAATCCACTATAGCTTACATTGCTCTGAACACAGTAAAACTACACAATCCACTATAAATTACCTTGCCCTGAACACAGTAAAACTACACAATCCACTATTACTTACCTTGCCCTGAACACAGTAAAACTACAAAATCCACTATTACATACCTTGCTCTGAACACAGTAAAACTACACAATCCACTATTACTTACCTTGCTCTGAACACAGAAAAACTACACAATCCACTATAACTTACTTTGCCATGAACACAGTAAAACTACACAATCCACTATAACTTACCTTGCACTGAACAGAGTAAAACTACACAATGCACTATAACTTACTTTGCCATGTACACAGTAAAACTACACAATCCACTATAACTTACCTTGCACTGAACAGAGTAAAACTACACAATCCACTATAAATTACCTTGTTCTGAACAGAGTAAAACTACACAATCCACTCTAACTTACCTTGCCCAGAACAAAGTAAAAGTACGTAATCCACTATACCTTACCTTGCCCTGAACACAGTGAAACTACACAATCCACTATAACTTACCTTGCTCTGAACACAGTAAAACTACACAATCCACTATACCTTACCTTGCCCTGAACACAGTAAAACTACATAATCCACTATAGTTTACCTTGCCCTGAACACAATAAAACTACACAATCCACTATAAATTACCTTGCTCTGAACACAATAAAACTACACAATCCACTATAACTTAACTGGCCCTGAACACAGTAAAACTACACAATCCACTATAACTTACCTTGCCCTGAACACAGTAAAACTACACAATCCACTATAACTTACCTTGCTCTGAACACGGTAAAACTACACAATCCACTATAACTTACCTTGCCCTGAACACAGTAAAACTACACAATCCACTATAACTTACCTTGCTCTGAACACGGTAAAACTACACAATCCACTATAACTTACCTTGCCCTGAACACAGTAAAACTACACAATCCACTATAACTTACCTTGCCCTGAACACAGTAAAACTACACAATCCACTATAACAAACATTGCCCTGAACACGGTAAAACTACACAAACCACTATAAATTACCTTGCCCTGAACACAGTAAAACTACATAATCCACTATAGTTTACCTTGCCCTGAACACAATAAAACTACACAATCCACTATAAATTACCTTGCCCTGAACACAGTAAAACTACACAATCCACTATAACGTACCTTGCCCTGAACACAGTAAAACTACTTAATTCACTATAACTTACCTTGCTCTGAACACAGTAAAACTACACAATCCACTATAACTTACCTTGCCCTGAACACAGTAAATCTACACAATCCTCTATAACTTACCTTGCTGTGAACACAGTAAAACTACACAATCCACTATGCCTTACCTTGCCCTGAACACAGTCACACTACACAATCCACTATAGCTTACATTGCTCTGAACACAGTAAAACTACACAATCCACTATAGCTTACCTTGCCCTGAACGGAGTAAAACTACACAATACACTATAACTTACCTTGCCCTGAACACAGTAAAATTACACAATCCACTATAACTTATCTTGCCCTGAACACAGTAAAACTACACAATCCACTATAACTTACCTTGCCCTGAACACAGTAAAACTACACGATCCACTATAACTTACCTTGCCCTGAACACAGTAAAACTCCACAATCCACTATAACTTACCTTGCCCTGAACACAGTAAAACTACATAATCCACTATAACTTACCTTGCCCTGAACACAGTAAAACTATACAATCCACTATAACTTACCTTGCCTGAACACAGTAACACTACACAATCCACTATTACTTAACTGGCCCTGAACACAGTAAAACTACAGAATCCACTATAACTTACCTTGCCCAGAACAAATTAAAACTACGTAATCCACTATAACTTACCTTGCCCTGAACACGGTAAAACTACACAATCCACTATAGCTTACATTGCTCTGAACACAGTAAAACTACACAATCCACTATAGCTTACCTTGCCCTGAAAACACTAGAACTACACAATCCACTATAACTTACCTTGCTCTGAACAAAGTAAAACTACACAATCCGCTATAACTTGCCTTGCTCTGAACACAGTAAAACTACACGATCCACTATAACTTACTTTGCCATGAACACAGTAAAACTACACAATCCACTATAAATTACCTTGCTCTGAACACAGTAAAACTACACAATCCACTATAACTTAACTGGCTCTGAACACAGTAAACTAAAGAATCCACTATAACTTACCTTGCCCAGAACACAGTAAAACTACACAATCCACTATACCTTACCTTGCCCTGAACACAGTAAAACTACACAATCCACTATAGCTTACATTGCTCTGAACACAGTAAAACTACACAATCCACTATACCTTACCTTGCCCTGAACACAGTAAAACTACACAATCCACTATAGCTTACATTGCTCTGAACACAGTAAAACTACACAATCCACTATACCTTACCTTGCCCTGAACACAGTAAAACTACACAATCCACTATAGCTTACATTGCTCTGAACACAGTAAAACTACACAATCCATTATAGCTTACCTTGCCCTGAAAACAGTGGAACTACACAATCCACTATATATTACCTTGCTCTGAACACAGTAAAACTACACAATCCACTATAACTTACCTTGCTCTGAACACAGTAAAACTACACAATCCACTATAACTTACTTTGCCATGAACACAGTAAAACTACACAATCCACTATAAATTACCTTGCACTGAACACAGTAAAACTACACAATCCATTATAGTTTACCTTGCCCTGAACACAGTAAAACTACACAATCCACTATAACGTACCTTGCCCTGAACACAGTAAAACTACTTAATTCACTATAGCTTACATTGCTCTGAACACAGTAAAACTACACAATCCACTATAACTTACCTTGCTCTGAACACAGAATAACTACACAATCCACTATAACTTAACTGGCCCTGAACACAGTAAAACTACACAATCCACTATTACTTATCTTTCTCTGAACACAGAAAAACTACACAATCCACTATTACTTACTTTGCCATGAACACAGTAAAACTACACAATCCACTATAACTTACTTTGCACTGTACACAGTAAAACTACACAATCCACTATAACTTAACTGGCCCTGAACACAGTAACACTACACAATCAACTATAACTTACCTTGCTCTGAACACAGTAAAACTACACAATGCACTATAACTTACTTTGCCATGAACACAGTAAAACTACACAATCCACTATAACTTAACTTGCACTGAACACAATAAAACTACACAATCCACTATAAATTACCTTGTTCTGAATACAGTAAAACTACACAATCCACTCTAACTTACCTTGCCCAGAACAAAGTAAAACTACGTAATCCGCTATACCTTACCTTGCCCTGAACACAGTGAAACTACACAATCCACTATAACTTACCTTGCTCTGAACACAGTAAAACTACACAATCCACTATACCTTACCTTGCCCTGAACACAGTAAAACTACATAATCCACTATAGTTTACCTTGCCCTGAACACAATAAAACTACACAATCCACTATAAATTACCTTGCCCTGAAAACAATAGAACTACACAATCCACTATAAATTACCTTGCTCTGAACACAATAAAACTACACACTCCACTATAACTTAACTGGCCCTGAACACAGTAAAACTACACAATCCACTATAACTTACCTTGCCCTGAACACAGTAAAACTACACAATCCACTATAACTTACCTTGCTCTGAACACAATAAAACTACACAATCCACTATAACTTAACTGGCCCTGAACACAGTAAAACTACACAATCCACTATAACTTACCTTGCCCTGAACACAGTAAAACTACGCAATCCACTATAACAAACATTGCCCTGAACACGGTAAAACTACACAAACCACTATAAATTACCTTGCCCTGAACACAGTAAAACTACATAATCCACTATAGTTTACCTTGCCCTGAACACAATAAAACTACACAATCCACTATCAATTACCTTGCCCTGAACACAGTAAAACTACACAATCCACTATAACGTACCTTGCCATGAACACAGTAAAACTACTTAATTCACTATAACATACCTTGCTCTGAACACAGTAAAACTACACAATCCACTATACCTTACCTTGCCCTGAACACAGTAAAACTACACAATCCACTATAACTTACCTTGCCCTGAACACAGTAAAACTACACAATCCTCTATAACTTACCTTGCTGTGAACACAGTAAAACTACACAATCCACTATGCCTTACCTTGCCCTGAACACAGTAAAACTACACAATCCACTACAACTTACCTTGCACTGAACACAGTAAAACTACACAATCCACTATAAATTACCTTCCTCTGAACACAGTAAAACTACACAATCCACTATAACTTAACTGGCCCTGAACACAGTAACACTACACAATCAACTATAACTTACATTGCACTGAACACAGTAAAACTACACAATCCACTATAAATTACGTTGTTCTGAACACACTAAAACTACACAATCCACTCTAACCTACCTTGCCCAGAACAAAGTATAACTACGTAATCCACTATACCTTACCTTGCCCTGAACACAGTAAAACTACACAATCCACTATAGCTTACATTGCTCTGAACACAGTAAAACTACACAATCCACTATAGCTTACCTTGCCCTGAACACAGTAAAACTACACAATCCACTATAAATTACCTTGCTCTGAACACAGTAAAACTATACAATCCACTATAACTTACGTTGCCCTGAACACAGTAAAACTACACAATCCACTATAACTTACATTGCCCTGAACACAGTAAAACTACACAATCCAATATAACTTAACTTGCCCTGAACGGAGTAAAACTACACAATACACTATAACTTACTTTGCCCTGAACGCAGTAAAATTACATAATCCACTATAACTTAACTTACCCTAAACACAGTAAAACTACACAATCCACTATAACTTACCTTGCCCTGAACACAGTAAAACTACACAATCCACTATAACTTATCTTGCCCTGAACACAGTAAAACTACAAGATCCACTATAACTTACCTTGCCCTGAACACAGTAAAACTCCACAATCCACTATAACTTACCTTGCCCTGAACACAGTAAAACTACATAATCCACTATGACTTACCTTGCCCTGAACACAGTAAAACTATACAATCCACTATAACTTACCTTGCCTGAACACAGTAACACTACACAATCCACAATTACTTAACTGGCCCTGAACACAGTAAAACTACAGAATCCACTATAACTTACCTTGCTCTGAACACAGTAAAACTACGTAATCCACTATAACTTACCTTGCCCTGAACACGGTAAAACTACACAATCCACTATAGCTTACATTGCTCTGAACACAGTAAAACTACACAATCCGCTATAGATTACCTTGCACTGAACACTGTAAAACTACACAATCCACTATAAATTACCTTGCTCTGAACACAGTAAAACTACACAATCCACTATAACTTACCTTGCTCTGAACACAGTAAAACTACACAATCCACTATAACTTACTTTGCCATGAACACAGTAAAACTACACAATCCACTATAACTTACCTTGCACTGAACACAGTAAAACTATACAATCCACTATAGTTTACCTTGCCCTGAACAAAGTAAAAGAGCACAATCTTCTATAACTTACCTTGCCCTGAACACAGTAAAACTACTTAATTCACTATAACTTACCTTGCCCTGAACACAGTAAAACTACACAATCCACTATTACTTACCTTGCCCTGAACACAGAATAACTACACAATCCACTATAACTTAACTGGCCCTGAACACAGTAAAACTACACAATCCACTATTACTTACCTTGCTCTGAACACAGTAAAACTACACAATCCACTATTACTTACCTTGCTCTGAACACAGAAAAACTACACAATCCACTATAACTTACTTTGCCATGAACACAGTAAAACTACACAATCCACTATAACTTAACTGGCCCTGAACACAGTAACACTACACAATTAACTATAACTTACCTTGCTCTGAACACAGTAAAACTACACAATGCACTATAACTTACTTTGCCATGAACACAGTAAAACTACACAATCCACTATAACTTACCTTGCACTGAACACAGTAAAACTACACAATCCACTATAAATTACCTTGTTCTGAACACAGTAAAACTACACAATCCACTCTAACTTACCTTGCCCAGAACAAAGTAAAACTACGTAATCCACTATACCTTACCTTGCCCTGAACACAGTGAAACTACACAATCCACTATAACTTACCTTGCTCTGAACACAGTAAAACTACACAATCCACTATAACTTACCTTGCCCTGAACACAGTAAAACTACATAATCCAATATAGTTTACCTTGCCCTGAACACAATAAAACTACACAATCCACTATAAATTACCTTGCTCTGAACACAATAAAACTACACAATCCACTATAACTTAACTGGCCCTGAACACAGTAAAACTAAAAAATCCACTATAACAAACATTGCCCTTAACACGGTAAAACTACACACACCACTATAAATTACCTTGCCCTGAACACAGTAAAACTACATAATCCACTATAGTTTACCTTGCCCTGAACACAATAAAACTACACAATCCACTATAAATTACCTTGTCCTGAACACAGTAAAACTACACAATCCACTATAACGTACCTTGCCCTGAACACAGTAAAACTACTTAATTCACTATAACTTACCTTGCTCTGAACATAGTAAAACTACACAATCCACTATACCTTACCTTGCCCTGAACACAGTAAAACTACACAATCCTCTATAACTTACCTTGCTGTGAACACAGTAAAACTACACAATCCACTATGCCTTACCTTGCCCTGAACACAGTAAAACTACACAATCCACTATAACTTACTTTGCCATGAACACAGTAAAACTACACAATCCACTACAACTTACCTTGCACTGAACACAGTAAAACTACACAATCCACTATAACTTAACTGGCCCTGAACACAGTAACACTACACAATCCACTCTAACATACCTTGCCCAGAACAAAGTATAACTACGTAATCCACTATACCTTACCTTGCCCTGAACACAGTCAAACTACACAATCCACTATAGCTTACATTGCTCTGAACACAGTAAAACTACACAATCCACTATAGCTTACCTTGCACTGAACACATTAAAACTACACAATCCACTATAAATTACCTTCCTCTGAACACAGTAAAACTACACAATCCACTATAACTTAACTGGCCCTGAACACAGTAACACTACACAATCCACTATAACTTAACTGGCCCTGAACACAGTAAATCTACACAATCCACTATAACTTACCATGCCCTGAACACAGTAAAACTAAACAATCCACTATAACTTACATTGCCCTGAACACAGTAAAATTACACAAACCACTATAAATTAACTTGCCCGGAACACAGTAAGACTACACAATCCACTATAGTTTACCTTGCCCTGAACACAGTAAAACTACACAATCCACTATAAATTACCTTGCCCTGAACACAGTAAAACTACACAATCCACTATAACTTACCTTGCCCTGGACACAGTAAAACTACACAAACCACTATAACTTACCTTGCTCTGAACACAGTAAAACTACACAATCCACTATACCTTACCTTGGCCTGAACACAGTAAAACTACACAATCCACTATAGCTTACATTGCTCTGAACACAGTAAAACTACACAATCCATTATAGCTTACCTTGCCCTGAAAACAGTGGAACTACACAATCCACTATAAATTACCTTGCTCTGAACACAGTAAAACTACACAATCCACTATAACTTACCTTGCTCTGAACACAGTAAAACTACACAATCCACTATAACTTACCTTGCTCTGAACACAGTAAAACTACACAATCCACTATAACTTACTTTGCCATGAACACAGTAAAACTACACAATCCACTATAACTTACCTTGCACTGAACACAGTAAAACTACACAATCCACTATAGTTTACCTTGCCCTGAGCACAGTAAAACTACACATTCCACTATAACGTACCTTGCCCTGAACAGAGTAAAACTACTTAATTCACTATAACTTACCTTGCTCTGAACACAGTAAAACTACACAATCCACTATACCTTACCTTGCCCTGAACACAGTAAAACTACACAATCCACTATAGCTTACATTGCTCTGAACACAGTAAAACTACACTATCCACTATAAATTACCTTGCCCTGAACACAGTAAAACTACACAATCCACTATTACTTACCTTGCCCTGAACACAGAATAACTACACAATCCACTATAACTTAACTGGCCCTGAACACAGTAAAACTACACAATCCACTATTACATACCTTGCTCTGAACACAGTAAAACTACACAATCCACTATTACTTACCTTGCTCTGAACACAGAAAAACTACACAATCCACTATAACTTACTTTGCCATGAACACAGTAAAACTACACAATCCACTATAACTTACCTTGCACTGAACAGAGTAAAACTACACAATGCACTATAACTTACTTTGCCATGTACACAGTAAAACTACACAATCCACTATAACTTACCTTGCACTGAACAGAGTAAAACTACACAATCCACTATAAATTACCTTGTTCTGAACAGAGTAAAACTACACAATCCACTCTAACTTACCTTGCCCAGAACAAAGTAAAACTACGTAATCCACTATACCTTACCTTGCCCTGAACACAGTGAAACTACACAATCCACTATAACTTACCTTGCTCTGAACACAGTAAAACTACACAATCCACTATACCTTACCTTGCCCTGAACACAGTAAAACTACATAATCCACTATAGTTTACCTTGCCCTGAACACAATAAAACTACACAATCCACTATAAATTACCTTGCTCTGAACACAATAAAACTACACAATCCACTATAACTTAACTGGCCCTGAACACAGTAAAACTACACAATCCACTATAACTTACCTTGCACTGAACACAGTAAAACTACACAATCCACTATAACAAACATTGCCCTGAACACGGTAAAACTACACAAACCACTATAAATTACCTTGCCCTGAACACAGTAAAACTACATAATCCACTATAGTTTACCTTGCCCTGAACACAATAAAACTACACAATCCACTATAAATTACCTTGCCCTGAACACAGTAAAACTACACAATCCACTATAACGTACCTTGCCCTGAACACAGTAAAACTACTTAGTTCACTATAACTTACCTTGCTCTGAACACAGTAAAACTACACAATCCACTATAACTTACCTTGCCCTGAACACAGTAAATCTACACAATCCTCTATAACTTACCTTGCTGTGAACACAGTAAAACTACACAATCCACTATGCCTTACCTTGCCCTGAACACAGTCAAACTACACAATCCACTATAGCTTACATTGCTCTGAACACAGTAAAACTACACAATCCACTATAGCTTACCTTGCCCTGAACGGAGTAAAACTACACAATACACTATAACTTACCTTGCCCTGAACACAGTAAAACTACACAATCCACTATAACTTATCTTGCCCTGAACACAGTAAAACTACACAATCCACTATAACTTACCTTGCCCTGAACACAGTAAAACTACACGATCCACTATAACTTACCTTGCCCTGAACACAGTAAAACTCCACAATCCACTATAACTTACCTTGCCCTGAACACAGTAAAACTACATAATCCACTATAACTTACCTTGCCCTGAACACAGTAAAACTATACAATCCACTATAACTTACCTTGCCTGAACACAGTAACACTACACAATCCACTATTACTTAACTGGCCCTGAACACAGTAAAACTACAGAATCCACTATAACTTACCTTACTCTGAACACAGTAAAAGTACACAATCCACTATAGCTTACATTGCTCTGAACACAGTAAAACTACACAATCCACTATAGCTTACCTTGCCCTGAAAACACTAGAACTACACAATCCACTATAGCTTACCTTGCCCTGAAAACACTAGAACTACACAATCCACTATAAATTACCTTGCTCTGAACAAAGTAAATCTACACAATCCGCTATAACTTACCTTGCCCTGAACACAGTAAAACTACACAATCCCCTATAACTTACCTTGCCCTGAACACAGTAAAACTACACGATCCACTATAACTTACTTTGCCATGAACACAGTAAAACTACACAATCCACTATAACTTACCTTGCACTGAACACTGTAAAACTACACAATCCACTATAAATTACCTTGCTCTGAACACAGTAAAACTACACAATCCACTATAACTTAACTGGCTCTGAACACAGTAAACTAAAGAATCCACTATAACTTACCTTGCCCAGAACACAGTAAAACTACACAATCCACTATACCTTACCTTGCCCTGAACACAGTAAAACTACACAATCCACTATACCTTACCTTGCCCTGAACACAGTAAAACTACACAATCCACTATAGCTTACATTGCTCTGAACACACTAAAACTATACAATCCACTATAGCTTACCTTGCCCTGAACACAGTAAAACTACGCAATCCACTATAACTTACCTTGCACTGAACACAGTAAACTACAGAATCCACTATAACTTACCTTGCTCAGAACACAGTAAAACTACACAATCCACTATAACTTAACTGGCTCTGAACACACTAAACTACAGAATCCACTATAACTTACCTTGCCCTGAACACAGTAAAACTACACAATCCACTATAACTTACCTTGCACTGAACTCAGTAAACTACACAATCCACTATAACTTTCCTTGCCCAAAACAAAGTAAAACTACGTAATCCACTATAACTTACCTTGCCCTGAACACAGTAAAACTACACAATCCACTATAGCTTACCTTGATCTGAACACAGTAAAACTACACAATCCACTATAACTTAACTGGCCCTGAACACAGTAAAACTACACGATCCACTATAACTTACCTTGCCCTGAACACAGTAAAACTACAGAATGCACTATAACTTACCTTGCCCAGAACAAAGTAAAACTACGTAATCCACTATAACTTACCTTGATCTGAACACAGTAAAACTACACAATCCACTATAACTTACCTTGCCCAGAACAAAGTAAAACTACGTAATCCACAATAACTCACCTTGCCCTGAACACAGTAAAACTACAGAATCCACTATAACTTACCTTGCCCTGAACACAGTAAAACTACACAATCCACTATAACTTACCTTACCCTGAACACAGTAAAACTACACAATCCACTATAACTTACCTTGCCTGAACACAGTAAAACTACACTATCCACTATAACTTACCTTGCCTGAACGCAGTAAAACTACAGAATCCACTATAACTTAACTGGCCCTGAACACAGTAAAACTACACAATCCACTATAACTTACCTTACCCTGAACACAGTAAAACTACAGAATCCACTATAACTTACCTTGCCCTGAACACAGTAAAACTACACAATCAACTATAACTTACCTTACCCTGAACACAGTAAAACTACAGAATCCACTATAACTTACCTTGCCTGAACACAGTAAAACTACACTATCCACTATAACTTACCTTGCCTCAACACAGTAAAACTACAGAATCCACTATAACTTAACTGGCCCTGAACACAGTAAAACTACAGAATCCACTATAACTTACCTTGCCCTGAACACAGTAAAACTACACAATCCACTATAACTTAACTGGCCCTGAACACAGTAAAACTACACAATCCACTATAACTTAACTGGCCCTGAACACAGTAAAACTACACAATCCACTATAACTTAACTGGCCCTGAACACACTAAACTACAGAATCCACTATAACTTACCTTGCTCTGAACACAGTAAAAATACACAATCCACTATAACTTAACTGGCCCTGAACACAGTAAAACTACACAATCCACTATAAGTTACCTTGCTCTGAACACAGTAAAACTACACAATCCACTATAATTTACCTTGCCCTGAACACAGTAAACTACACAATCCACTATAACTTACACTGCCCTGAACACAGTAAAACTACACAAAACACTATAAATTACCTTGTTATGAACACAGTAAAACTACACAATCCACTAAACCTTACCTTGCCCTGAACACAGTAAACTACACGATCCACTATAACTTACATTGCCCTGAACACAGTAAAACTACACAAACCACTATAAATTACCTTGCCCTGAACACAGTAAAACTACACAATCCACTATAAATTACCTTGCTCTGAACACAGTAAAATTACACAATCCACTATAACTTAACTGACCCTGAACACAGTAAACTACAGAATCCAATATAACTTACCTTGTCCTGAACACAGTAAAACTACACAATCCACTATAACTTACCTTGCCCTGATCACAGTAAAACTACACAATCCACTATAACTTACCTTGCCCTGAACACAGTAAAACTACACAATCCACTATAACTTACCTTGCCCTGAACACAGTAAAACTACACAATCCACTATAACTTACCTTGCCCTGAAAACAGTAAAACTACACAATCCACTATAACTTACCTTGCCCTGATCACAGTAAAACTACACAATCCACTATAACTTACCTTGCCCTGAACACAGTAAAATAACACAATCCACCAAAACTTACCTTGCTCTGAACACAGTAAAACTACACAATCCACTATAACTTACCTTCCTGTGAACACAATAAAACTACACAATCCACTATAACTTACCTTGCCCTGAACACAGTAGAACTAGACAATCCACTATAACTTACCTTGCCCTGAACACAGTAACACTAGCCAATCCACTATAACTTACCTTGCCCTGAACACAGTAAAACTACACAATCTACTATAAATTACCTTGCCCTGAATACACTAAAATTACACAATCCACTATAACTTACCTTACCCTGAACACAGTAAAACTACATAATCCACTATAACTTACCTTGCTCTGAACACAGTAAAACTGCACAATCCATTATAACTTAACTTGCTTTGAACACAGTAAAACTACACAATCTACTATAATTTAGCTTGCCCTGAATACACTTAAATTACACAATCCACTATAACTTACCTTGCCCTGAACACAGTAAAACTACACAATCCACTATAACTTACCTTGCCCTGAACACAGTAAAACTACACAATCCACCAAAACTTACCTTGCTCTGAACACAGTAAAACTACACAATCCACTATAACTTACCTTGCCCTGAACACAGTAAAACTACACAATCCACTATAACTTAACTGGCCCTGAACACAGTAAAACTACACAATCCACTATAACTTAACTGGCCCTGAACACAGTAAAACTACACAATCCACTATAACTTAACTGGCCCTGAACACACTAAACTACAGAATCCACTATAACTTACCTTGCTCTGAACACAGTAAAAATACAGAATCCACTATAACTTACCTTGCCCTGAACACAGTAAAACTACACAATCCACTATAACTTACCTTACCCTGAACACAGTAAAACTACACAATCCACTATAACTTACCTTGCCTGAACACAGTAAAACTACACTATCCACTATAACTTACCTTGCCTGAACGCAGTAAAACTACAGAATCCACTATAACTTAACTGGCCCTGAACACAGTAAAACTACACAATCCACTATAACTTACCTTACCCTGAACACAGTAAAACTACACAATCCTCTATAACTTACCTTGCTGTGAACACAGTAAAACTACACAATCCACTATGCCTTACCTTGCCCTGAACACAGTAAAACTACACAATCCACTATAACTTACCTTGCCTGAACACAGTAAAACTACACTATCCACTATAACTTACCTTGCCTCAACACAGTAAAACTACAGAATCCACTATAACTTAACTGGCCCTGAACACAGTAAAACTACAGAATCCACTATAACTTACCTTGCCCTGAACACAGTAAAACGACACAATCCACTATAACTTAACTGGCCCTGAACACAGTAAAACTACACAATCCACTATAACTTAACTGGCCCTGAACACAGTAAAACTACACAATCCACTATAACTTAACTGGCCCTGAACACACTAAACTACAGAATCCACTATAACTTACCTTGCTCTGAACACAGTAAAAATACACAATCCACTATAACTTAACTGGCCCTGAACACAGTAAAACTACACAATCCACTATAAGTTACCTTGCTCTCAACACAGTAAAACTACACAATCCACTATAATTTACCTTGCCCTGAACACAGTAAACTACACAATCCACTATAACTTACATTGCCCTGAACACAGTAAAACTACACAAAACACTATAAATTACCTTGTTATGAACACAGTAAAACTACACAATCCACTAAACCTTACCTTGCCCTGAACACAGTAAACTACACGATCCACTATAACTTACATTGCCCTGAACACAGTAAAACTACACAAACCACTATAAATTACCTTGCCCTGAACACAGTAAAACTACACAATCCACTATAAATTACCTTGCTCTGAACACAGTAAAATTACACAATCCACTATAACTTAACTGACCCTGAACACAGTAAACTACAGAATCCAATATAACTTACCTTGTCCTGAACACAGTAAAACTACACAATCCACTATAACTTACCTTGCCCTGATCACAGTAAAACTACACAATCCACTATAACTTACCTTGCCCTGAACACAGTAAAACTACACAATCCACTATAACTTACCTTGCCCTGAACACAGTAAAACTACACAATCCACTATAACTTACCTTGCCCTGAAAACAGTAAAACTACACAATCCACTATAACTTACCTTGCCCTGATCACAGTAAAACTACACAATCCACTATAACTTACCTTGCCCTGAACTCAGTAAAATAACACAATCCACCAAAACTTACCTTGCTCTGAACACAGTAAAACTACACAATCCACTATAACTTACCTTCCTGTGAACACAATAAAACTACACAATCCACTATAACTTACCTTGCCCTGAACACAGTAGAACTAGACAATCCACTATAACTTACCTTGCCCTGAACACAGTAACACTAGCCAATCCACTATAACTTACCTTGCCCTGAACACAGTAAAACTACACAATCTACTATAAATTACCTTGCCCTGAATACACTAAAATTACACAATCCACTATAACTTACCTTACCCTGAACACAGTAAAACTACATAATCCACTATAACTTACCTTGCTCTGAACACAGTAAAACTGCACAATCCATTATAACTTAACTTGCTTTGAACACAGTAAAACTACACAATCTACTATAATTTAGCTTGCCCTGAATACACTTAAATTACACAATCCACTATAACTTACCTTGCCCTGAACACAGTAAAACTACACAATCCACTATAACTTACCTTGCCCTGAACACAGTAAAACTACACAATCCACCAAAACTTACCTTGCTCTGAACACAGTAAAACTACACAATCCACTATAACTTACCTTGCCCTGAACACAGTAAAACTACACAATCCACTATAACTTAACTGGCCCTGAACACAGTAAAACTACACAATCCACTATAACTTAACTGGCCCTGAACACAGTAAAACTACACAATCCACTATAACTTAACTGGCCCTGAACACACTAAACTACAGAATCCACTATAACTTACCTTGCTCTGAACACAGTAAAAATACACAATCCACTATAACTTAACTGGCCCTGAACACAGTAAAACTACACAATCCACTATAAGTTACCTTGCTCTGAACACAGTAAAACTACACAATCCACTATAATTTACCTTGCCCTGAACACAGTAAACTACACAATCCACTATAACTTACATTGCCCTGAACACAGTAAAACTACACAAAACACTATAAATTACCTTGTTATGAACACAGTAAAACTACACAATCCACTAAACCTTACCTTGCCCTGAACACGGTAAACTACACGATCCACTATAACTTACATTGCCCTGAACACAGTAAAACTACACAAACCACTATAAATTACCTTGCCCTGAACACAGTAAAACTACACAATCCACTATAAATTACCTTGCTCTGAACACAGTAAAATTACACAATCCACTATAACTTAACTGACCCTGAACACAGTAAACTACAGAATCCAATATAACTTACCTTGTCCTGAACACAGTAAAACTACACAATCCACTATAACTTACCTTGCCCTGATCACAGTAAAACTACACAATCCACTATAACTTACCTTGCCCTGAACACAGTAAAACTACACAATCCACTATAACTTACCTTGCCCTGAACACAGTAAAACTACACAATCCACTATAACTTACCTTGCCCTGAAAACAGTAAAACTACACAATCCACTATAACTTACCTTGCCCTGATCACAGTAAAACTACACAATCCACTATAACTTACCTTGCCCTGAACACAGTAAAATAACACAATCCACCAAAACTTACCTTGCTCTGAACACAGTAAAACTACACAATCCACTATAACTTACCTTCCTGTGAACACAATAAAACTACACAATCCACTATAACTTACCTTGCACTGAACACAGTAGAACTAGACAATCCACTATAACTTACCTTGCCCTGAACACAGTAACACTAGCCAATCCACTATAACTTACCTTGCCCTGAACACAGTAAAACTACACAATCTACTATAAATTACCTTGCCCTGAATACACTAAAATTACACAATCCACTATAACTTACCTTACCCTGAACACAGTAAAACTACATAATCCACTATAACTTACCTTGCTCTGAACACAGTAAAACTGCACAATCCATTATAACTTAACTTGCTTTGAACACAGTAAAACTACACAATCTACTATAATTTAGCTTGCCCTGAATACACTTAAATTACACAATCCACTATAACTTACCTTGCCCTGAACACAGTAAAACTACACAATCCACTATAACTTACCTTGCCCTGAACACAGTAAAACTACACAATCCACCAAAACTTACCTTGCTCTGAACACAGTAAAACTACACAATCCACTATAACTTACCTTGCCCTGAACACAGTAAAACTACACAATCCACTATAACTTACCTTGTCCTGAACACAGTAAAACTACACAATCCACTCTAACTTACCTTGTCCTGAACACAGTAAAACTACACAATCCACTCCACCTTGCCTTGTCCTGAACACAGTAAAACTACACAATCCACTATAATTTACCTTGCCCTGAACACAGTAAAACTACACGATCCACTATAACTTACCTTGTCCTGAATACAGTAAAATTACACAATCCACTATAACTTACCTTACTCTGAACACAGTAAAACTACATAATCCACTATAACTTACCTTGCCCTGAACACAGTAAAACTACACAATCCACTCTAACTTACCTTGTCCTGAACACAGTAAAATTACACAATCCACTATAACTTACCTTGCCCTGAACACAGTAGAACTAGACAATCCACTATAACTCACCTTGCCCTGAACACAGTAAAACTACACAATCCACTATAACTTACCATGCCCTGAACACAGTAAAACTACACAATCCACTATAACTTACCTTGCCCTGAACACAGTAAAACTACACAATCCACCAAAACTTACCTTGCTCTGAACACAGTAAAACTACACAATCCACTATAACTTACCTTGCCCTGAACACAGTAAAACTACACAATCCACTATAACTTACCTTTTCCTGAACACAGTAAAACTACACGATCCACTCTAACTTACCTTGTCCTGAACACAGTAAAACTACACAATCCACTCTACCTTGCCTTGTCCTGAACACAGTAAAACTACACAATCCACTATAATTTACCTTGCCCTGAACACAGTAAAACTACACAATCCACTATAACTTACCTTGCCCTGATCACAGTAAAACTACACAATCCACTATAACTTACCTTGCCCTGAACACAGTAAAACTACACAATCCACTATAACTTACCTTGCCCTGAACACAGTAAAACTACACAATCCACTATAACTTACCTTGCCCTGAAAACAGTAAAACTACACAATCCACTATAACTTACCTTGCCCTGAACACAGTAAAACTACACAATCCACTATAAATTACCTTGCTCTGAACACAGTAAAATTACACAATCCACTATAACTTAACTGACCCTGAACACAGTAAACTACAGAATCCAATATAACTTACCTTGTCCTGAACACAGTAAAACTACACAATCCACTATAACTTACCTTGCCCTGATCACAGTAAAACTACACAATCCACTATAACTTACCTTGCCCTGAACACAGTAAAACTACACAATCCACTATAACTTACCTTGCCCTGAACACAGTAAAACTACACAATCCACTATAACTTACCTTGCCCTGAAAACAGTAAAACTACACAATCCACTATAACTTACCTTGCCCTGATCACAGTAAAACTACACAATCCACTATAACTTACCTTGCCCTGAACACAGTAAAATAACACAATCCACCAAAACTTACCTTGCTCTGAACACAGTAAAACTACACAATCCACTATAACTTACCTTCCTGTGAACACAATAAAACTACACAATCCACTATAACTTACCTTGCACTGAACACAGTAGAACTAGACAATCCACTATAACTTACCTTGCCCTGAACACAGTAACACTAGCCAATCCACTATAACTTACCTTGCCCTGAACACAGTAAAACTACACAATCTACTATAAATTACCTTGCCCTGAATACACTAAAATTACACAATCCACTATAACTTACCTTACCCTGAACACAGTAAAACTACATAATCCACTATAACTTACCTTGCTCTGAACACAGTAAAACTGCACAATCCATTATAACTTAACTTGCTTTGAACACAGTAAAACTACACAATCTACTATAATTTAGCTTGCCCTGAATACACTTAAATTACACAATCCACTATAACTTACCTTGCCCTGAACACAGTAAAACTACACAATCCACTATAACTTACCTTGCCCTGAACACAGTAAAACTACACAATCCACCAAAACTTACCTTGCTCTGAACACAGTAAAACTACACAATCCACTATAACTTACCTTGCCCTGAACACAGTAAAACTACACAATCCACTATAACTTACCTTGTCCTGAACACAGTAAAACTACACAATCCACTCTAACTTACCTTGTCCTGAACACAGTAAAACTACACAATCCACTCCACCTTGCCTTGTCCTGAACACAGTAAAACTACACAATCCACTATAATTTACCTTGCCCTGAACACAGTAAAACTACACAATCCACTATAACTTACCTTGTCCTGAATACAGTAAAATTACACAATCCACTATAACTTACCTTACTCTGAACACAGTAAAACTACATAATCCACTATAACTTACCTTGCCCTGAACACAGTAAAACTACACAATCCACTCTAACTTACCTTGTCCTGAACACAGTAAAATTACACAATCCACTATAACTTACCTTGCCCTGAACACAGTAGAACTAGACAATCCACTATAACTCACCTTGCCCTGAACACAGTAAAACTACACAATCCACTATAACTTACCATGCCCTGAACACAGTAAAACTACACAATCCACTATAACTTACCTTGCCCTGAACACAGTAAAACTACACAATCCACCAAAACTTACCTTGCTCTGAACACAGTAAAACTACACAATCCACTATAACTTACCTTGCCCTGAACACAGTAAAACTACACAATCCACTATAACTTACCTTTTCCTGAACACAGTAAAACTACACGATCCACTCTAACTTACCTTGTCCTGAACACAGTAAAACTACACAATCCACTCTACCTTGCCTTGTCCTGAACACAGTAAAACTACACAATCCACTATAATTTACCTTGCCCTGAACACAGTAAAACTACACAATCCACTATAACTTACCTTTCTGTGAACACAATAAAACTACACAATCCACTCTAACTTACCTTTTCCTGAATACAGTAAAATTACACAATCCACTATAACTTACTTTACTCTGAACACAGTAAAACTACATAATCCACTATAACTTACCTTGCCCTGAACACAGTAAAACTACACAATCCACTCTAACTTACCTTGTCCTGAACACATTAAAATTACACAATCCACTATAACTTACCTTGCCCTGAACACAGTAGAACTACACAATCCACTATAACTCACCTTGCCCTGAACACAGTAAAACTACACAATCCACTATAACTTACCATGCCCTGAACACAGTAAAACTACACAATCCACCAAAACTTACCTTGCTCTGAACACAGTAAACTACACAATCCACTATAACTTACCTTACCCTGAACACAGTAAAACTACACAATCCACTATAACTTACCTTCCTGTGAACACAGTAAAACTACACAATCCACTATAACTTACCTTGTCCTGAACACAGTAAAACTACACAATCCACTCTAACTTACCTTGTCCTGAATACACTAAAACTACACAATCCACTCTAACTTACCTTGTCCTGAACACAGTAAAACTACACAATCCACTATAATTTACCTTGCCCTGAACACAGTAAAACTACACAATCCACTATAACTTACGTTGCCCTGAACACAGTAAAACTACACAATCCACTATAACTTACCTTGCCCTGAACACAGTAAAACTAGACAATCCACTATAACTTACCTTGCCTGAACACAGTAACACTACACAATCCACTATTACTTAACTGGCCCTGAACACAGTAAAACTACAGAATCCACTATAACTTACCTTACTCTGAACACAGTAAAAGTACACAATCCACTATAGCTTACATTGCTCTGAACACAGTAAAACTACACAATCCACTATAGCTTACCTTGCCCTGAAAACACTAGAACTACACAATCCACTATAGCTTACCTTGCCCTGAAAACACTAGAACTACACAATCCACTATAAATTACCTTGCTCTGAACAAAGTAAATCTACACAATCCGCTATAACTTACCTTTTCCTGAACACAGTAAAACTACACAATCCGCTATAACTTACCTTGCCCTGAACACAGTAAAACTACACGATCCACTATAACTTACTTTGCCATGAACACAGTAAAACTACACAATCCACTATAACTTACCTTGCACTGAACACTGTAAAACTACACAATCCACTATAAATTACCTTGCTCTGAACACAGTAAAACTACACAATCCACTATAACTTAACTGGCTCTGAACACAGTAAACTAAAGAATCCACTATAACTTACCTTGCCCAGAACACAGTAAAACTACACAATCCACTATACCTTACCTTGCCCTGAACACAGTAAAACTACACAATCCACTATACCTTACCTTGCCCTGAACACAGTAAAACTACACAATCCACTATAGCTTACATTGCTCTGAACACACTAAAACTATACAATCCACTATAGCTTACCTTGCCCTGAACACAGTAAAACTACGCAATCCACTATAACTTACCTTGCACTGAACACAGTAAACTACAGAATCCACTATAACTTACCTTGCTCAGAACACAGTAAAACTACACAATCCACTATAACTTAACTGGCTCTGAACACACTAAACTACAGAATCCACTATAACTTACCTTGCCCTGAACACAGTAAAACTACACAATCCACTATAACTTACCTTGCACTGAACTCAGTAAACTACACAATCCACTATAACTTTCCTTGCCCAGAACAAAGTAAAACTACGTAATCCACTATAACTTACCTTGCCCTGAACACAGTAAAACTACACAATCCACTATAGCTTACCTTGATCTGAACACAGTAAAACTACACAATCCACTATAACTTAACTGGCCCTGAACACAGTAAAACTACACGATCCACTATAACTTACCTTGCCCTGAACACAGTAAAACTACACAATCCACTATAGCTTACCTTGATCTGAACACAGTAAAACTACACAATCCACTATAACTTAACTGGCCCTGAACACAGTAAAACTACACGATCCACTATAACTTACCTTGCCCTGAACACAGTAAAACTACAGAATGCACTATAACTTACCTTGCCCAGAACAAAGTAAAACTACGTAATCCACTATAACTTACCTTGATCTGAACACAGTAAAACTACACAATCCACTATAACTTACCTTGCCCAGAACAAAGTAAAACTACGTAATCCACAATAACTCACCTTGCCCTGAACACAGTAAAACTACAGAATCCACTATAACTTACCTTGCCCTGAACACAGTAAAACTACACAATCCACTATAACTTACCTTACCCTGAACACAGTAAAACTACACAATCCACTATAACTTACCTTGCCTGAACACAGTAAAACTACACTATCCACTATAACTTACCTTGCCTGAACGCAGTAAAACTACAGAATCCACTATAACTTAACTGGCCCTGAACACAGTAAAACTACACAATCCACTATAACTTACCTTACCCTGAACACAGTAAAACTACAGAATCCACTATAACTTACCTTGCCCTGAACACAGTAAAACTACACAATCAACTATAACTTACCTTACCCTGAACACAGTAAAACTACAGAATCCACTATAACTTACCTTGCCTGAACACAGTAAAACTACACTATCCGCTATAACTTACCTTGCCTCAACACAGTAAAACTACAGAATCCACTATAACTTAACTGGCCCTGAACACAGTAAAACTACAGAATCCACTATAACTTACCTTGCCCTGAACACAGTAAAACTACACAATCCACTATAACTTAACTGGCCCTGAACACAGTAAAACTACACAATCCACTATAACTTAACTGGCCCTGAACACAGTAAAACTACACAATCCACTATAACTTAACTGGCCCTGAACACACTAAACTACAGAATCCACTATAACTTACCTTGCTCTGAACACAGTAAAAATACACAATCCACTATAACTTAACTGGCCCTGAACACAGTAAAACTCCACAATCCACTATAAGTTACCTTGCTCTGAACACAGTAAAACTACACAATCCACTATAATTTACCTTGCCCTGAACACAGTAAACTACACAATCCACTATAACTTACATTGCCCTGAACACAGTAAAACTACACAAAACACTATAAATTACCTTGTTATGAACACAGTAAAACTACACAATCCACTAAACCTTACCTTGCCCTGAACACAGTAAACTACACGATCCACTATAACTTACATTGCCCTGAACACAGTAAAACTACACAAACCACTATAAATTACCTTGCCCTGAACACAGTAAAACTACACAATCCACTATAAATTACCTTGCTCTGAACACAGTAAAATTACACAATCCACTATAACTTAACTGACCCTGAACACAGTAAACTACAGAATCCAATATAACTTACCTTGTCCTGAACACAGTAAAACTACACAATCCACTATAACTTACCTTGCCCTGATCACAGTAAAACTACACAATCCACTATAACTTACCTTGCCCTGAACACAGTAAAACTACACAATCCACTATAACTTACCTTGCCCTGAACACAGTAAAACTACACAATCCACTATAACTTACCTTGCCCTGAAAACAGTAAAACTACACAATCCACTATAACTTACCTTGCCCTGATCACAGTAAAACTACACAATCCACTATAACTTACCTTGCCCTGAACACAGTAAAATAACACAATCCACCAAAACTTACCTTGCTCTGAACACAGTAAAACTACACAATCCACTATAACTTACCTTCCTGTGAACACAATAAAACTACACAATCCACTATAACTTACCTTGCCCTGAACACAGTAGAACTAGACAATCCACTATAACTTACCTTGCCCTGAACACAGTAACACTAGCCAATCCACTATAACTTACCTTGCCCTGAACACAGTAAAACTACACAATCTACTATAAATTACCTTGCCCTGAATACACTAAAATTACACAATCCACTATAACTTACCTTACCCTGAACACAGTAAAACTACATAATCCACTATAACTTACCTTGCTCTGAACACAGTAAAACTGCACAATCCATTATAACTTAACTTGCTTTGAACACAGTAAAACTACACAATCTACTATAATTTAGCTTGCCCTGAATACACTTAAATTACACAATCCACTATAACTTACCTTGCCCTGAACACAGTAAAACTACACAATCCACTATAACTTACCTTGCCCTGAACACAGTAAAACTACACAATCCACCAAAACTTACCTTGCTCTGAACACAGTAAAACTACACAATCCACTATAACTTACCTTGCCCTGAACACAGTAAAACTACACAATCCACTATAACTTAACTGGCCCTGAACACAGTAAAACTACACAATCCACTATAACTTAACTGGCCCTGAACACAGTAAAACTACACAATCCACTATAACTTAACTGGCCCTGAACACACTAAACTACAGAATCCACTATAACTTACCTTGCTCTGAACACAGTAAAAATACAGAATCCACTATAACTTACCTTGCCCTGAACACAGTAAAACTACACAATCCACTATAACTTACCTTACCCTGAACACAGTAAAACTACACAATCCACTATAACTTACCTTGCCTGAACACAGTAACACTACACTATCCACTATAACTTACCTTGCCTGAACGCAGTAAAACTACAGAATCCACTATAACTTAACTGGCCCTGAACACAGTAAAACTACACAATCCACTATAACTTACCTTACCCTGAACACAGTAAAACTACAGAATCCACTATAAATTACCTTGCCCTGAACACAGTAAAACTACACAATCCACTATAACTTACCTTACCCTGAACACAGTAAAACTACAGAATCCACTATAACTTACCTTGCCTGAACACAGTAAAACTACACTATCCACTATAACTTACCTTGCCTCAACACAGTAAAACTACAGAATCCACTATAACTTAACTGGCCCTGAACACAGTAAAACTACAGAATCCACTATAACTTACCTTGCCCTGAACACAGTAAAACTACACAATCCACTATAACTTAACTGGCCCTGAACACAGTAAAACTACACAATCCACTATAACTTAACTGGCCCTGAACACAGTAAAACTACACAATCCACTATAACTTAACTGGCCCTGAACACACTAAACTACAGAATCCACTATAACTTACCTTGCTCTGAACACAGTAAAAATACACAATCCACTATAACTTAACTGGCCCTGAACACAGTAAAACTACACAATCCACTATAAGTTACCTTGCTCTGAACACAGTAAAACTACACAATCCACTATAATTTACCTTGCCTGAACACAGTAAACTACACAATCCACTATAACTTACATTGCCCTGAACACAGTAAAACTACACAAAACACTATAAATTACCTTGTTATGAACACAGTAAAACTACACAATCCACTAAACCTTACCTTGCCCTGAACACAGTAAACTACACGATCCACTATAACTTACATTGCCCTGAACACAGTAAAACTACACAAACCACTATAAATTACCTTGCCCTGAACACAGTAAAACTACACAATCCACTATAAATTACCTTGCTCTGAACACAGTAAAATTACACAATCCACTATAACTTAACTGACCCTGAACACAGTAAACTACAGAATCCAATATAACTTACCCTGTCCTGAACACAGTAAAACTACACAATCCACTATAACTTACCTTGCCCTGATCACAGTAAAACTACACAATCCACTATAACTTACCTTGCCCTGAACACAGTAAAACTACACAATCCACTATAACTTACCTTGCCCTGAACACAGTAAAACTACACAATCCACTATAACTTACCTTGCCCTGAAAACAGTAAAACTACACAATCCACTATAACTTACCTTGCCCTGATCACAGTAAAACTACACAATCCACTATAACTTACCTTGCCCTGAACACAGTAAAATAACACAATCCACCAAAACTTACCTTGCTCTGAACACAGTAAAACTACACAATCCACTATAACTTACCTTCCTGTGAACACAATAAAACTACACAATCCACTATAACTTACCTTGCCCTGAACACAGTAGAACTAGACAATCCACTATAACTTACCTTGCCCTGAACACAGTAACACTAGCCAATCCACTATAACTTACCTTGCCCTGAACACAGTAAAACTACACAATCTACTATAAATTACCTTGCCCTGAATACACTAAAATTACACAATCCACTATAACTTACCTTACCCTGAACACAGTAAAACTACATAATCCACTATAACTTACCTTGCTCTGAACACAGTAAAACTGCACAATCCATTATAACTTAACTTGCTTTGAACACAGTAAAACTACACAATCTACTATAATTTAGCTTGCCCTGAATACACTTAAATTACACAATCCACTATAACTTACCTTGCCCTGAACACAATAAAACTACACAATCCACTATAACTTACCTTGCCCTGAACACAGTAAAACTACACAATCCACCAAAACTTACCTTGCTCTGAACACAGTAAAACTACACAATCCACTATAACTTACCTTGCCCTGAACACAGTAAAACTACACGATCCACTATAACTTAACTGGCCCTGAACACAGTAAAACTACACAATCCACTATAACTTAACTGGCCCTGAACACAGTAAAACTACACAATCCACTATAACTTAACTGGCCCTGAACACACTAAACTACAGAATCCACTATAACTTACCTTGCTCTGAACACAGTAAAAATACACAATCCACTATAACTTAACTGGCCCTGAACACAGTAAAACTACACAATCCACTATAAGTTACCTTCCTCTGAACACAGTAAAACTACACAATCCACTATAATTTACCTTGCCCTGAACACAGTAAACTACACAATCCACTATAACTTACATTGCCCTGAACACAGTAAAACTACACAAAACACTATAAATTACCTTGTTATGAACACAGTAAAACTACACAATCCACTAAACCTTACCTTGCCCTGAACACGGTAAACTACACGATCCACTATAACTTACATTGCCCTGAACACAGTAAAACTACACAAACCACTATAAATTACCTTGCCCTGAACACAGTAAAACTACACAATCCACTATAAATTACCTTGCTCTGAACACAGTAAAATTACACAATCCACTATAACTTAACTGACCCTGAACACAGTAAACTACAGAATCCAATATAACTTACCTTGTCCTGAACACAGTAAAACTACACAATCCACTATAACTTACCTTGCCCTGATCACAGTAAAACTACACAATCCACTATAACTTACCTTGCCCTGAACACAGTAAAACTACACAATCCACTATAACTTACCTTGCCCTGAACACAGTAAAACTACACAATCCACTATAACTTACCTTGCCCTGAAAACAGTAAAACTACACAATCCACTATAACTTACCTTGCCCTGATCACAGTAAAACTACACAATCCACTATAACTTACCTTGCCCTGAACACAGTAAAATAACACAATCCACCAAAACTTACCTTGCTCTGAACACAGTAAAACTACACAATCCACTATAACTTACCTTCCTGTGAACACAATAAAACTACACAATCCACTATAACTTACCTTGCCCTGAACACAGTAGAACTAGACAATCCACTATAACTTACCTTGCCCTGAACACAGTAACACTAGCCAATCCACTATAACTTACCTTGCCCTGAACACAGTAAAACTACACAATCTACTATAAATTACCTTGCCCTGAATACACTAAAATTACACAATCCACTATAACTTACCTTACCCTGAACACAGTAAAACTACATAATCCACTATAACTTACCTTGCTCTGAACACAGTAAAACTGCACAATCCATTATAACTTAACTTGCTTTGAACACAGTAAAACTACACAATCTACTATAATTTAGCTTGCCCTGAATACACTTAAATTACACAATCCACTATAACTTACCTTGCCCTGAACACAGTAAAACTACACAATCCACTATAACTTACCTTGCCCTGAACACAGTAAAACTACACAATCCACCAAAACTTACCTTGCTCTGAACACAGTAAAACTACACAATCCACTATAACTTACCTTGCCCTGAACACAGTAAAACTACACAATCCACTATAACTTACCTTGTCCTGAACACAGTAAAACTACACAATCCACTCTAACTTACCTTGTCCTGAACACAGTAAAACTACACAATCCACTCCACCTTGCCTTGTCCTGAACACAGTAAAACTACACAATCCACTATAATTTACCTTGCCCTGAACACAGTAAAACTACACAATCCACTATAACTTACCTTGTCCTGAATACAGTAAAATTACACAATCCACTATAACTTACCTTACTCTGAACACAGTAAAACTACATAATCCACTATAACTTACCTTGCCCTGAACACAGTAAAACTACACAATCCACTCTAACTTACCTTGTCCTGAACACAGTAAAATTACACAATCCACTATAACTTACCTTGCCCTGAACACAGTAGAACTAGACAATCCACTATAACTCACCTTGCCCTGAACACAGTAAAACTACACAATCCACTATAACTTACCATGCCCTGAACACAGTAAAACTACACAATCCACTATAACTTACCTTGCCCTGAACACAGTAAAACTACACAATCCACCAAAACTTACCTTGCTCTGAACACAGTAAAACTACACAATCCACTATAACTTACCTTGCCCTGAACACAGTAAAACTACACAATCCACTATAACTTACCTTTTCCTGAACACAGTAAAACTACACGATCCACTCTAACTTACCTTGTCCTGAACACAGTAAAACTACACAATCCACTCTACCTTGCCTTGTCCTGAACACAGTAAAACTACACAATCCACTATAATTTACCTTGCCCTGAACACAGTAAAACTAAACAATCCACTATAACTTACCTTTCTGTGAACACAATAAAACTACACAATCCACTCTAACTTACCTTTTCCTGAATACAGTAAAATTACACAATCCACTATAACTTACTTTACTCTGAACACAGTAAAACTACATAATCCACTATAACTTACCTTGCCCTGAACACAGTAAAACTACACAATCCACTCTAACATACCTTGTCCTGAACACATTAAAATTACACAATCCACTATAACTTACCTTGCCCTGAACACAGTAGAACTACACAATCCACTATAACTCACCTTGCCCTGAACACAGTAAAACTACACAATCCACTATAACTTACCATGCCCTGAACACAGTAAAACTACACAATCCACCAAAACTTACCTTGCTCTGAACACAGTAAACTACACAATCCACTATAACTTACCTTACCCTGAACACAGTAAAACTACACAATCCACTATAACTTACCTTCCTGTGAACACAGTAAAACTACACAATCCACTATAACTTACCTTGTCCTGAACACAGTAAAACAACACAATCCACTCTAACTTACCTTGTCCTGAATACACTAAAACTACACAATCCACTCTAACTTACCTTGTCCTGAACACAGTAAAACTACACAATCCACTATAACTTACCTTGCCCTGAACACAGTAAAACTACACAATCCACTATACCTTACCTTGCCCTGAACACAGTAAAACTACACAATCCACTATAGCTTACATTGCTCTGAACACACTAAAACTATACAATCCACTATATCTTACCTTGCCCTGAACACTGTAAAACTACACAATCCACTATAACTTACCTTGCCCAGAACACAGTAAAACTACACAATCCACTATAACTTAACTGGCCCTGAACACACTAAACTACAGAATCCACTATAACTTACCTTGCCCTGAACACAGTAAAACTACACAATCCACTATAACTTACCTTGCACTGAACTCAGTAAACTACACAATCCACTATAACTTTCCTTGCCCAGAACAAAGTAAAACTACGTAATCCACTCTACCTTACCTTGCCCTGAACACAGTAAAACTACACAATCCACTATAGCTTACCTTGATCTGAACACAGTAAAACTACACAATCCACTATAACTTAACTGGCCCTGAACACAGTAAAACTACACGATCCACTATAACTTACCTTGCCCTGAACACAGTAAAACTACAGAATCCACTATAACTTACCTTGCCCAGAACAAAGTAAAACTACGTAATCCACTATAACTTACCTTGATCTGAACACAGTAAAACTACACTATCCACTATAACTTACCTTGCCCAGAACAAAGAAAAACTACGTAATCCACTATAACTTACCTTGCCCTGAACACAGTAAAACTACAGAATCCACTATAACTTACCTTGCCCTGAACACAGTAAAACTACACAATCCACTATAACTTACCTTACCCTGAACACAGTAAAACTACACAATCCACTATAACTTACCTTGCCTGAACACAGTAAAACTACACTATCCACTATAACTTACCTTGCCTGAACACAGTAAAACTACAGAATCCACTATAACTTAACTGGCCCTGAACACAGTAAAACTACACAATCCACTATAACTTACCTTACCCTGAACACAGTAAAACTACAGAATCCACTATAACTTACCTTGCCCTGAACACAGTAAATCTACACAATCCACTATAACTTACCTTACCCTGAACACAGTAAAACTACAGAATCCACTATAACTTACCTTGCCTGAACACAGTAAAACTACACTATCCACTATAACTTACCTTGCCTGAACACAGTAAAACTACAGAATCCACTATAACTTAACTGGCCCTGAACACAGTAAAACTACAGAATCCACTATAACTTACCTTGCCCTGAACACAGTAAAACTACACAATCCACTATAACTTAACTGGCCCTGAACACAGTAAAACTACACAATCCACTATAACTTAACTGGCCCTGAACACAGTAAAACTACACAATCCACTATAACTTAACTGGCCCTGAACACACTAAACTACAGAATCCACTATAACTTACCTTGCTCTGAACACAGTAAAAATACACAATCCACTATAACTTAACTGGCCCTGAACACAGTAAAACTACACAATCCACTATAAGTTACCTTGCTCTGAACACAGTAAAACTACACAATCCACTATAATTTACCTTGCCCTGAACACAGTAAACTACACAATCCACTATAACTTAACTGGCCCTGAACACAGTAAAACTACACAAAACACTATAAATTACCTTGTTATGAACACAGTAAAACTACACAATCCACTATACCTTACCTTGCCCTGAACACAGTAAACTACACAATCCACTATAACTTACATTGCCCTGAACACAGTAAAACTACACAATCCACTATAACTTACCTTGCTCTGAACACAGTAAAACTTCACAAACCACTATAAATTACCTTACTCTGAACACAGTAAAACTACACAATCCACTATAACTTACCTTACCCTGAACACAGTAAAACTACAGAATCCAATATAACTTACCTTGTCCTGAACACAGTAAAACTACACAATCCACTATACCTAACCTTGCCCTGAACACAGTAAAACTACACAATCCACTATAACTTACCTTGCCCTGATCACAGTAAAACTACACAATCCACTATAACTTACCTTGCCCTGAACACAGTAAAACTACACAATCCACCAAAACTTACCTTGCTCTGAACACAGTAAAACTACACAATCCACTATAACTTACCTTCCTGTGAACACAATAAAACTACACAATCCACTATAACTTACCTTGCCCTGAACACAGTAGAACTAGACAATCCACTATAACTTACCTTGCCCTGAACACAGTAACACTAGCCAATCCACTATAACTTACCTTGCCCTGAACACAGTAAAACTACACAATCTACTATAAATTACCTTGCCCTCAATACACTAAAATTACACAATCCACTATAACTTACCTTACCCTGAACACAGTAAAACTACATAATCCACTATAACTTACCTTGCTCTGAACACAGTAAAACTGCACAATCCATTATAACTTAACTTGCTTTGAACACAGTAAAACTACACAATCTACTATAATTTACCTTGCCCTGAATACACTTAAATTACACAATCCACTATAACTTACCTTGCCCTGAACACAGTAAAACTACACAATCCACTATAACTTACCTTGCCCTGAACACAGTAAAACTACACAATCCACCAAAACTTACCTTGCTCTGAACACAGTAAAACTACACAATCCACTATACCTAACCTTGCCCTGAACACAGTAAAACTACACAATCCACTATAACTTACCTTGTCCTGAACACAGTAAAACTACACAATCCACTCTAACTTACCTTGTCCTGAACACAGTAAAACTACACAATCCACTCTACCTTGCCTTGTCCTGAACACAGTAAAACTACACAATCCACTATAACTTACCTTTCTGTGAACACAATAAAACTACACAATCCACTCTAACTTACCTTGTCCTGAATACAGTAAAATTACACAATCCACTATAACTTACCTTACTCTGAACACAGTAAAACTACATAATCCTCTATAACTTACCTTGCCCTGAACACAGTAAAACTACACAATCCACTCTAACTTACTTTGTCCTGAACACAGTAAAATTACACAATCCACTATAACTTACCTTGCCCTGAACACAGTAGAACTAGACAATCCACTATAACTCACCTTGCCCTGAACACAGTAAAACTACACAATCCACTATAACTTACCATGCCCTGAACACAGTAAAACTACACAATCCACCATAACTTACCTTGCTCTGAACACAGTAAAACTACACAATCCACTATAACTTACCTTCCTGTGAACACAATAAAACTACACAATCCACTATAACTTACCTTGCCCAGAACACAGTAGAACTAGACAATCCACTATAACTTACCTTGCCCTGAACACAGTAACACTAGCCAATCCACTATAATTTACCTTGCCCTGAACACAGTAAAACTACACAATCTACTATAATTTACCTTGCCCTGAATACACTTAAATTACACAATCCACTATAACTTACCTTGCCCTGAACACATTAAAACTACACAATCCACTATAACTTACCTTGCCCTGAACACAGTAAAACTACACAATCCACCAAAACTTACCTTGCTCTGAACAGAGTAAAACTACACAATCCACTATAACTTACCTTGCCCTGAACACAGTAAAACTACACAATCCACTATAACTTACCTTGTCCTGAACACAGTAAAACTACACAATCCACTCTAACTTACCTTGTCCTGAACACAGTAGAACTAGACAATCCACTATAACTCACCTTGCCCTGAACACAGTAAAACTACACAATCCACTATAACATACCATGCCCTGAACACAGTAAAACTACACAATCCACCAAAACTTACCTTGCTCTGAACACAGTAAACTACACAATCCACTATAACTTACCTTACCCTGAACACAGTAAAACTACACAATCCACTATAACTTACCTTCCTGTGAACAAAGTAAAACTACACAATCCACTATAACTTACCTTCCTGTGAACACAGTAAAACTACACAATCCACTCTAACTTACCTTGTCCTGAATACACTAAAACTACACAATCCACTCTAACTTACCTTGTCCTGTACACAGTAAAACTACACAATCCACTATAATTTACCTTGCCCTGAACACAGTAAAACTACACAATCCACTATAACTTACGTTGCCCTGAACACAGTAAAACTACACAATCCACTATAACTTACCTTGCCCTGAACACAGTAAAACTAGACAATCCACTATAACTTACCTTGCCCTGATCACAGTAAAACTACACAATCCACTATAACTTACCTTGCCCTGAACACAGTAAAACTACACAATCCACTATAACTTACCTTGCCCTGAACACAGTAAAACTACACAATCCACTATAACTTACCTTGCCCTGAACACAGTAAAACTAGACAATCCACTGTAACTTACCTTGCCCTGAACACAGTAAAACTACACAATCCACTATAATTTACCTTGCCCTGAACACAGTAAAACTACACAATCCACTATAACTTACCTTGCCCTGAACACAGTAAAACTACACAATCCACTATAACTTACCTTGCCCTGAACACAGTAAAACTAGACAATCCACTATAACTTACCTTGCCCTGAACACAGTAAAACTACACAATCCACTATAACTTACCTTGCCCTGAACACAGTAAAACTAGACAATCCACTATAACTTACCTTGCCCTGAACACAGTAAAACTACACAATCCACTATAATTTACCTTGCCCTGAACACAGTAAAACTACACAATCCACTATAACTTACCTTGCCCTGAACACAGTAAAACTACACAATCCACTATAACTTACCTTGCCCTGAACACAATAAAAATACACAATCCACTATAACTTACCTTGCCCTGAACACAGTAAAACTAGACAATCCACTATAACTTACCTTGCCCTGAACACAATAAAAATACACAATCCACTATAACTTACCTTGCCCTGAACACAGTAAAACTAGACAATCCACTATAACTT
This sequence comes from Eledone cirrhosa, assembly GCA_964016885.1. Lineage (NCBI taxonomy): Eukaryota > Metazoa > Mollusca > Cephalopoda > Octopoda > Eledonidae > Eledone > Eledone cirrhosa. The sequence goes on from OZ024744.1 coordinate 111,219,112, forward strand.
ACCTTGCCCTGAACACAATAAAAATACATAATCTCCTATAACCTACCTTGGCCTTGTGCCAAAAGTAGAAACAATTATTATTACTTCTTTTACTATTATTAATATGTTTAATCATGTTACTACTATTAATATAATTTTCCATATATGGTAGCTGGAAAATATTCGACTACTCTAAGAGTGTCACCATATCTCAAGCGAACGTCTTTATGTACTATCGTCGTGTCGTTCTAATTTCTAAAGACTGTATTTGATAGTACTGCTGCGTCAACAGATGAATTTTTTACGTCTTCCGATGATAATGAAAGCAAACATTGTTTCCTTAAACTTTACTCTAAACTAATAATTATTTCTACTTTTTGGCACAAGGCCAGCAATTACCCCAGTGCATTACTGGTACTTTATTTTATCGACCCCGTAAAGATGAAAGGCAAAGTCAACCTCGGCGGGATTTGAACTCAGATCGTAAAGGGATGTAACTATGCGTCAAAGCATCGTGTCCGACCCTCTACCGATACTGGCAATCCACCGCCCTAATCCACTCTAAACTAATAATGATACATTACAATAGATAGAGGCAGTGGTTGTTTTACACAAAAATCGAGTAAACAATAAAAAAAAAAACCAATAACAATAAACAAGAATACTACAATAAAAAAATTCCCAATACGGGGACTAACCACCCAAGGGCAATTCAGGTATCTCACGAATCATCACCACATTTATCCACCTTTTAGCAAATGCAGTGGGGGCAGGGCAGCACTTCTCTCCCCACACTCCTTTCCAAGTGAAACTTGAAGAAGTTGATGAGGGATTGGCCGAAGAGAAAAGTGTCTGTCTTCAGTCCTTTCAATCCGGTCCACCATATAATCTCTTTCACAACGGCCACCAGACAGAGGAAAATTGCCTGCTCTTCCTGGCCAAAGGAAAGCGGCGGGTCGATCTTCACTATGGACTCGGCCGATAGCCGTATTCGTTCCACACGCGACAGTAGCTGTTCGACATAACTCCACAAGTCAGTAATGCACGGACACTGGACAAGTGCGAGCAGAACGGTTTCGTCGCTCTGCGCGCATCTCGGGCAGGTCCGTCTGACAGCACTTCCGTGCCTGTAGAGTTTATCCCGAACCGGCAGTGCCCCCCGGTAGCACTGCCAAGCGAGGGATTTATGGAAGTTATCCATCGTCCCCGACTCGAAAGTCCTCCGGAACAGACTGATCAGTTCGAGTTCGTCAAAGTCCAGGGCCTCTCCGAGTGCGACGTCACACTTGCCTACCATTGATCCCCTATAGAACTCGAGAGTGGAAGTTCCACTGACCGTATTGCCCGCTCGGTAGAGGGCAGTGGGAACCTGGCAACATTCCAGATGCCAGTCACTCAGTCTTGGTCTCTTGACACAGGACTGCAGCTCTGTCAAAGCGACGAGCTGTGGAAAGATTTCTCTCACAAACGCTGACCACACCATTTCATCGTTTAGGCAGAGTATCTGGAAAAGCCGCAGCCTCAGCGCATGTCTGCGCATCATTTGCCACAGCATGCCCAGTCCTTTGCGTAGAGGGTGTTGGCAGCAGATGGACCACCTCACCCTCGTAGGTGTTTTGTTTATCTAATCTAATCTAATCTGGCCGAGTTTACACTCGCAAATAAGAAGAACCAGGGCCGCTCCTAGGAGCATTGGATTTGGTGTACTTCATATTTGTTTCGGTTGCTGAATACAATCAGGGGCCGCTACTTCTCCTGAAGATCAATAGTTCTCTTCTAACTCGAGCGGGAGCGCCTTTCCATTGTCAATTTTCATTGATCATCTACAAAGCTACATTGTTCTCAGAACCACTACACCAGTCTTTCTATGCGTGCAGCTGGACCTATCGATTTTTTTTTTTAGATGGCTGTTGACTCTTATCAGTTCTTCCGCCTTTTGTCAGGTTTTATTTTTTGTTCTGCAGGGTGTCCAAAATCACCCTCCTCACCAAGTAAACTTGGTGAGGTTGCCAGTTTAGTCGCTGACGACCCGACCATGCGACAGGTTGTACTGGATTACATGCTACCAGTAACACTCAAGAGTGACCTGACATGGTTTTGTTTAACTCCTGTCAATCTTTCATATTCCTCCCAAAGAATGCCGACCACCTCGATTTCCGATGTGTTCGACACCATCACGGTGATGTCCGCATAAGCCGACACAGCCTTTCCGCCTCCCGTTTCGAGCGGAATGCCCTGCAACAGCTCCAGCTTCCGCAGTAATGGCTCAAGAGTCAGCGAAGTGGTTAAGTAAGGCCTCACACATCTCTCTGGAATCGTTCAGCTCGCATTCGTCTTGGTCCGCCAAAGACCGTGCTTTGTTACCACGTTGCGTCTCTGCCACGCGAGCCCATCGAACAGCTTTGGTTCCCTCGTTTCTCAGCGCACGCGCTTTAGCTCTAACAATGCAACCTTCGTGTTTCACATTAAAGAAATGATGTAATGCCATTCTCGCGGCTAGCACGTCAGTTGCAATGCCACTACAAGTAGCCTCGTCTAACTTAGCTACCAGCTCCCCCTCCTTTCCATTCTTCTCTAACGCTACTTCTTTGCTAAACCCTATCGATATTACTGTAATCCCTCTTTTGAGACTCGACCACCACCACCACCTGTTGTTGACGACTCACCTCCCTGTCAACTTTTGCTTAACTAAATTGGTGACCCGGTCGCTGTAAACCTTACGTGCAGGAAACAACATGTTCAGCTTCCACTAACTAGGTCCTAACGTACATGTCTTATCTAGGCCGACCATACAGATCACAAACTCGTGATCTGAATAGGCGACCGTTTTAAATTGTGGATAGCCTACAATATTTCAATCTATTTTCCTAATGAGAATCTTGTCTATATACGACCTAGATGACCCTATGTGGTTGGTCCACATCTACACTGGCGCATTAGGGAAATCTGGTCGGTACCTGTCAGACAGTTGGAACTGGCTTATCAGATACTTGAGGCATTTACACCGCCGTTCCAGTCCCCTGCTAACAATAAAGGGTGAGACGTACCCAGAAAGGCTTCCAGGCATCTAAGAGGTCCAGTTGTCCGGCACGGAATGGAGCGTAGACAGCCACCAGTCTAAAGGCACCACCTTCGCTATTACTCACGTTCAGGATCACCAACTTACCGTCCGGGTCCCGGAATATCGACCTTACCTCGAAATCCAGACCTTTCCTAAACAGCACTGTCACCCCACCTCCCATTCCCGGTCGGCTAACAGATGCGAAGATCTGATAGTCGCCAAAAATGTGGGCTAGTGCGCGCGTGTCAGAAATCCTGGTCTCGCTGACGGTAATTACATCTATTTCTAGAGACCTGAGGTCGTTCAGCAGTTGACCCTGCTTCCAGGGCGACCCCAGACCACGAACATTTTAAACATCCTACACTTTATATGGCTATGTTGACAGGCTAAAAGAGAGAGGAAAGGTTTACTTACCTCCCTGGGGCTTATGGAGGACAGGTGGTTCGACCTCCATATTTTGAGTTTTTATTTTTTTTAAACCCTTAAGCAATCTGCTTGTTGCTTGTATATTCGGGATTCCCACGACACGAGGAAAGCTCTCCCTAATCGCTGTGTATGTGTTGAGCGACATTCGTATTAGAAACAAATCTTCTGGCACGCGATTTCTTGTCTTCATACTATGAAGGCCATCATTTACTCGTTGAGCCTTCTTCCAAGCACGAAGTTTTGTGTGCTTTGTTTTTGTTGTGGTTTGATTGTGGTGATGATAGTGGTGATGATGGTGTTGTTGGTGTTGTTTTGGGTGTGTTTTGTGGGTGTGGTGTCTGCGATTTCATTTGTTTGTGTGTTCTTTTGTTTTTGTTTTTGTTATGGTTGTTTGCGTTTGTAGGGATTGGGGTGTTGGTGGTGGTTGGTGTGGAAGTGAATTTGTTGTGTGGTGCCAGCATTTTCTGTAATGGGTGTTTTTGTGATGTGTGGACCTTTTTTTCTTTTGTTTTTTTTATTTAGGTTTTGCCTCGTCTTCGCTACTGAAAGACGATGTTGTGTGTGGGGGGGGGGTGTTTGTTAGTGTGTGTATTTTGAGTGGGAAGACAAATGGGAGAGTTCTCCTTGTTTTCCCCTGAGTGATCAAAATTGGTGCTGACATTTTCGCTGGTGCTTCCTGTGCTAGTGTCGGTGGTGGTCCCTTGCATTTTTGAGCTGAGGGCAGAAGGCTCGCAAGTGAGTTGTTTCTCCGCAGACGAAACAGTGCAGCCTTTTGCCCTCGGTCATTACTTGCAGAGCCATCCCGTTTAGGAGATGGATGTGGTCCGAGATTTTTCTCAGGTCCTCAAGCCTGATCTGGGGAAGAATAACCAGGTCAACCCCCGACCAGTCCTTCCTGGCAGTTCTGGTTGCTTCGATCGGGACAGCATCTGTCCCCTCCACAATCATGAATCCCAGGAACCACCACATATCTAGTCCTGGGGTGTCCAGCAAGGAGGCCTACTCGGGTCGCTCCTCTTTGCGCTGTCAGTGGACGGCTTGATCCGATTGGTCTGGTCGCCCCACAACGTTTCGTACCTGGACGACTCGACACTGGCTCGCTTGGCTGAGGCGATAGTTGAGGACCTCCGGCAAATCATCATAGCTCTAAAGCTCCTTGGACTTGAGATCATCCCATCCAAATCTGAGGTGACAAACGAGCTACGGAGAGAGCAAATTCCATGAAGCCGTACTCAGCATCTGTCCCGTCCTGTCCGGAGCTCGGCTTACGCCAAAAGACGCCACCTGCATTCTCGACTCTCCGATTCTCTCGAAAGCCATAAGAGACTGCCTGGAGACCAAGCATTAAAGCTTGTACCGAACAGCAGAGAAGCTGCGTCTCCTTGATGCTCCTCCGGCGCTCTTCCTCTTGAGGAACTGCTTCACCCTCCCCAAATTTCTGTTCACGCTACGTGGTGTCACCCCCACGCAAGTCTTCTCAGGGAACTCGACGTCACCATCCAATGCTGTGCAGAATTCATCTTCAATGTCAGTTTCGACAGCGCCGGCTGGCAACAGGTGAATCTCCCAGTGAAGTTCCGTGACCTCAGCCTCCAATCTGCTTCAGATCTAACTCTACTGGCCTACCTTTCCTCTATCTCCTTCAGTCATGCGCTCCCACTGTCTTGCCGCCAGAGGGCAGGCTGGTTCCCCCGACATGCCGCTCTCAACGACATATTGAGAAGGAGCCTGAGCGCAGCTGGCTTCCCATCACAACTGGAGCCAGTAGGTTTAGACTGCGGGGATGGAAAGTGCCCCGATGGAATTATCCCCTTCCCATTCGAAGGAGGTAGATCCCTAGGATGTCACATGTTGGTACGTGTTCTCCGAGTCAACTTCGTAACTTCGGCCACAAACCCCGGTACCGCGGCCCACTTTGCGGTGGAAAGGTAGACAAACAAATACTGAGGATTGTCCAGCCACTTACTCTTCGCACCGGTTACCGTCGAGACCTCAGGCGTACTTTGGACCCCGTACTGCCGAGCTCCTCAGCAAGACCGGAACGTCGGCGGCCCGTCTGAGGAAGGAGCTTCGTGAGGTGGGGTGGCTGTTGTAGCGGGTCTCGCTGGCCATTGTCCAGGGAAATGCTTTTGCAGAGCGCAACCACAACACCGCCACGCCCTAGACCTAGAATCTATCACCTCCCCATTCCCCATCCCATTCTTCTGTAACCCTAGAGCCCTTGCCTTTTCCCCCCTTTTCCGTTATTTTACACACACAAAATAAACTTCATCGTACATATACAGTACACATTCAAAATTACATTCACTCACACATAAACGTGCACTACCACACGTTTAAACTTACACATACAAATGATATGGACACAAATACACACACATTTCATTTTGTGTTCCAGAATCATTTCGGCGGGATTTGAACAAAATAATTGTTTCTACTTTTGGCACAAGGCCAGCAATTACCCAGTACATAAAATACCAGTAATGTACTGGGTGTTTGCTGGCCTTGTGCTAAAAGTAGAAACAATTATTTTGTTCAAATCCCGCCGAGGTTAACTTTGCCTTTCGTCCTTACGGGATCGATAAAATAAAGTACCAGTAATGTACTGGAATAATTGCTGGCCTTGTGCCTAAAGTAGAAACAATTATTTTGCTTGTTTTTTACTTGGACTACCTTTAGTTTCTGTATTGTATCCCCTTTGTGATCCTGTCCCTATTTTCATACACCTGAAGAAGGGCTAAAACCTGACACGTCGAACTTTCCTCTTATCCATATAAAGTGTGAATCTAATAAGACTTTTTATACCTCTGTTTGTTGACTCCTTGAACTATATATATATATATATATATATATATATATAGCAGGAAGAGGGTCTTAAAGTTTCGGACGCTAGTCCTTCAGAAGAAGAAAGAAAGAGAAATAAGATAGATTGAGGGGACGGGCGGGTTGGAATTGGAAAAAATGTCTTTATATATATATATATTAAAATAACAGATTAAAGTTTAAGCAAAGAATCACTGCTTTCACCCTTAACGGGATCTTCTGAAACTAAAAAAAAAATCAATCTGTGAACACACAAGTAAATATTTCGAGAAAACGTTACGACCGAAAGAAACCAGGAAGACAATACTTTGGTTCGTGAAGACGTTCCCTGGCAATGAACGGAACAAAAGCGAAGATAATATGTCGTTATGTAGAGCAGTGAGAACAATTTCATGCAAAGACAAAACCACGTTTATGGTATAAGTGGAGTCATTAGGCTAATATTCTATTTAGGAAACCAAAGGATTCTCAGCTCCGGAGTTGAGAATAATGTTAATAAAGTTGTTAAACGAAAATGAGGTTTATATATATCATTACATAAGTTGAACATGAGCTTATTATAGGCAGAATATTAAGTTAAGGGCAGATAAATCCAGGAGTAAGGTAAGTTGGTGGATTATAACTTGTGAGAATAAATAGCAGGTGAGGTAGCAAGATGGCAGAGGGAGAGAAAAGAGACAAGATTAATGAATGTGTGAACGAAAATGAGGTTTATATATATCATTACATAAGTTGAACATGAGCTTATTATAGGCAGAATATTAAGTTAAGGGCAGATAAATCCAGGAGTAAGGTAAGTTGGTGGATTATAACTTGTGAGAATAAATAGCAGGTGAGGTAGCAAGATGGCAGAGGGAGAGAAAAGAGACAAGATTAATGAATGTGTGAACGAAAATGAGGTTTATATATATCATTACATAAGTTGAACATGAGCTTATTATAGGCAGAATATTAAGTTAAGGGCAGATAAATCCAGGAGTAAGGTAAGTTGGTGGATTATAACTTGTGAGAATAAATAGCAGGTGAGGTAGCAAGATGGCAGAGGGAGAGAAAAGAGACAAGATTAATGAATGTGTGAACGAAAATGAGGTTTATATATATCATTACATAAGTTGAACATGAGCTTATTATAGGCAGAATATTAAGTTAAGGGCAGATAAATCCAGGAGTAAGGTAAGTTGGTGGATTATAACTTGTGAGAATAAATAGCAGGTGAGGTAGCAAGATGGCAGAGGGAGAGAAAAGAGACAAGATTAATGAATGTGTGAACGAAAATGAGGTTTATATATATCATTACATAAGTTGAACATGAGCTTATTATAGGCAGAATATTAAGTTAAGGGCAGATAAATCCAGGAGTAAGGTAAGTTGGTGGATTATAACTTGTGAGAATAAATAGCAGGTGAGGTAGCAAGATGGCAGAGGGAGAGAAAAGAGACAAGATTAATGAATGTGTAAGTAGACAACTCACAGCGATGTGTGATAATTAATGTGTGATGAACATCTGCTTCAGTGTATATATATATATAATTGGTCCGGGTAGTGGTATTTGATAAACCTATATAATAGTACGTACACATACACTTATCTGCGGATGCATGTATGCGGGCGTACGCACACATATATATTTTTGGATTGTGTGAGGGGGGGGTACGTACTGAGAGGTGTGTGTGAGAAGGGGTAGTGGGGGTAGTGGGTGGTGGGGGGAGGGGTAGTGGTGGTGGTGGTGGTGATAGTGGTGGAGGTAGCAGTGGTAGTCGTGGTGGTGGTGGTGGTGGTGGTGGTGGTGGTGGTGGTGGTGGTGGTGGTGGTAGTAGTGGTGGGAGTGGTAGTGGTGGTAGTGGTGGTGGTGGTGGTGGTGGTGGTGTTGGAGGTGGTGGTAGTATTAGTGGGGGGGTTAGATATGGTAGTAGTGGCGGTAGTAGTGGTGGAAGCGGTGGTAGAATTGACGGTGGTAGTGTTTAGTGGTAGTGTTGGTGTTGGTAGTAGTGTAGTTGTGTTGGTAGTAGTGAAGTAGTGTTGGTGTTGGTGTTGGTGGTAGTGTAGGTGGTAGTGTTGGTAATAGTGTAGTAGTGTAGTTGTGTTGGTGGTAGTGTTGGTAGTAGTGTAGTAGTGTAGTTGTGTTGGTGGTAGTGGTGGTGGTGGTGGTGGTGGTGGTGGTGGCGGCGGTGGTGGTGGTGGTGGTAGTATTAGTGGGGAGTAGAGATGGTAGTAGTGGTGGTAGTAGTGGTGGAAGTGGTGGTAGAATTGCCGGTGGTAGTGTTTAGTGGTAGTGGTAGTAGTGTTGGTGTTGGTAGTAGTGTAGTTGTGTTGGTAGTGGTAGTAATGTTGGTGTTGGTGTTGGTGGTAGTGTTGGTAGTAGTGTAGTAGTGTTGGTAGTAGTGTAGTAGTGTTGATAGTAGTGTAGATGTGTTGGTGGTAGTGTTGGTAGTAGTGTAGTAGTGTAGTAGTGTTGGTCGTAGTGTTGGTGTTCCCAGACATCAGAAGTCAGGTAACAGAAACATACAAGTCAGTAAACCATAGCAGTAAAATGTGTGCCATGGATATGAGAAACTGTGAATGAAATAATTGTTTCTACTTTTGGCACAAGGCCAGCAAAATACTCAGTACATTACTGGTATGAAATAACATACCAGAAGTGTTAATATAAGAATCTGATTTACTTTATTCTACTAAAGATAATTGTTTCTACTTTTGGCACAAGGCCAGCAAATACCCAGTACATTACTGGTATGAAATAACATACCAGAAGTGTTAATATAAGAATCTGATTTACTTTATTCTACTAAAGATAATTGTTTCTACTTTTGGCACAAGGCCAGCAAAATACTCAGTACATTACTGGTATGAAATAACATACCAGAAGTGTTAATATAAGAATCTGATTTACTTTATTCTACTAAAGATAATTGTTTCTACTTTTGGCACAAGGCCAGCAAATACCCAGTACATTACTGGTATGAAATAACATACCAGAAGTGTTAATATAAGAATCTGATTTACTTTATTCTACTAAAGATAATTGTTTCTACTTTTGGCACAAGGCCAGCAAATACCCAGTACATTACTGGTATGAAATAACATACCAGAAGTGTTAATATAAGAATCTGATTTACTTTATTCTACTAAAGATAATTGTTTCTACTTTTGGCACAAGGCCAGCAAATACCCAGTACATTACTGGTATGAAATAACATACCAGAAGTGTTAATATAAGAATCTGATTTACTTTATTCTACTAAAGATAATTGTTTCTACTTTTGGCACAAGGCCAGCAAAATACTCAGTACATTACTGGTATGAAATAACATACCAGAAGTGTTAATATAAGAATCTGATTTACTTTATTCTACTAAAGATAATTGTTTCTACTTTTGGCACAAGGCCAGCAAAATACCCAGTACATTACTGGTATGAAATAACATACCAGAAGTGTCAATATAAGAATCTGATTTACTTTATTCTACTAAAGATAACTGTTTCTACTTTTGGCACAAGGCCAGCAAATACCCAGTACATTACTGGTACTTTATTTTATCGACCCCGGAAGGATGAAAAGCAAAGTTAACCTCGGCGGGATTTGAACTCAGATCATACAGGGACGTAACTCTATACTTCAAAGCATGGCATCCGGCCCTCTACCGATACTGCCAATCCACCGCCTTTTTATTCTACTAAAGATAACGTTAGTATGAAGGAAATAAGACAATGATTCCAATCACATAATATATTGTGCTGTGTGTGTTTGGTTTGGTAACATTATTTAAGGCGGTGGACTGGCAGTATCGGTAGAGGGTCGGACGTTATGCTTTGACGCATAGAGTTACGGCCCTTGCCATTCTGAGTTCAAATCCCGCCAAGGTTAACTTTGCCTTTCATCCTTACGGGGTCGATAAAATAAAGTACCAGTAATGCACTGGGTAATTACTGGCCTTGTGCCAAAAGTAGAAACAATTATTTAAGGCGGTAGATTAGCAGTATCGGTAGAGGGTCGGACGCCATGCTTTCCAGCATAGTTACGTCCCTTTACGATCTGAGTTCAAATCCCGCCGAGGTTGACTTTGCCTTTCATCCTTACGGGGTCGATAAAATAAAGTACCAGTAATGCACTGGGGGTTATTTGCTGGCCTTGTGCCTAAAGTAGAAACAATTATTTATAAATGCTAAGTTAAGTGATACCTTTGTAAAAGCAATATTACAGGTGGGAATGGTCTTTAAAGATATGTATCTGGCGTAGAATCAAGAAAAATGACTATTTTCCTGTTGATCTAAATTTTAAGTCCTTTTTTATAACTTATATGGCCAGAATTTTTAGAAAGTTCTTAATGTGTGCAAAACTATCAAGGATCGGTCTCCACAGCCACCTTCGTGCCCACGGCAGACGGGAACTAAAATAAAGAAGATGTCATCATCGTTTACTATGGACAACCAAGATGTGGATGTAAACTCAGATCTATATATAGTTAAAATATAGAGAAGAAAGATTTATTGATAAAGGAAACAAATCCATTTCCTTTGCATATCCAAAGGTAGGGTGACTATTCTACTACTTGATAGACTGCCAGTGACTAGTATGTGCCCTATTTTGCTGAATATTTTTAGCATTTTAGTCATATTCCTGATGATTCAGCTGCTTTCCCTGCTTTCATACCTTTAACCACACCTTAAACTGTCTAGTTGTGAACCAAAACAGTTGCTTACCCATCGTTCTCCTTACTCAACAACTTCTTATGGTATAATTGCATGCCTGCTTCCAGTGTGACAGTGAAGTACAGAGTTATATCATATAAACTTTCCCTAACAATGTCTTGTTTTGCAGTGATATACTGCTAATTAATACAGAACAACTCATATCTCTGACATTCGTGTCTCAGAACATTGTTGAAACTCTTACTTTCTGCTTCTCTCATTGCTATTCATAACTGATAAATACATGATATCCTTCTTTACTCTGCCACTTTCTTCCAATCTTTCTAAGCCTATCTCTTAACTTTTTATAGCTCTATCCACTGTACCATTCCATCTCCACATAATCTATCTGGTACTTTGCTACATCTATAAACTTGGTATGTGGTCTGCTGCAGGTTGTCTTGAAGAAACTCCTTAGTATTTTCTACGTTATAATTCTCTATCGTCTCCACCTTTTCATCATACATGTTACATAGTAATTCTTTGAACGTACACCTCACTGAGATATCTTTCATCGTCCATGCATTTCTTCTCCAGATTGTCTAGTGTCTCAATGTCACTCACTAATCACTAGTCTATGTTGAATAGTACATTCAACCATCTGTCTATCATATTTCCTGATCTACATGAAGTTTATTTGGCTTGTATATTTACTTGTTTGGTAGGTGACCAGGTGGTTAGCTGACTGGTACCGCTTCTGAAGCTGCTGCTCTACATCTCACAACTCAAAAAGATTTGATCATTCTTTATTCCTTGTACCATGTCTGTAATTTCCATGTACATTGGAGTAGCCAACCTGATGTTACCCAAATATTATCCATTAAAGTCACCAGCTTTGGTAACACAGTTGTTCTTAGTTGTTGTGAAGGTAAGGTAGGTTACAAAAACAACTCAAAATATACCATCGGCTGGCAAGGTTGTCTGCAAGAGATCTTCACAGAAATTGTCCTTTTGTGCATCATTATGGTGCATCGGCAGACATTACTGTTACAGTTTTATTGCCAGTGACTACTCCAAGCTCAATTCCTCAGTTTATTTCGCTGTTGACAATAGAGTTATTCCACCGGCAATTCCAGGACGATTAGTCTTCTGTGAGGAACGCTAAACTCTTTCGTTTCTTGGCTTTAGCTTGCGTTCATTTTGACCCTCCTCTCTCTCTCTCTCTCCCTCTCTCTCTCTCTCTCCCTCTCTCTCTCCCTCTTCTCTCTCTCTCTCCAGTGACTACTCCAAGCTCAATTCCTCAGTTTATTTCGCTGTTGACAATAGAGTTATTCCACCGGCAATTCCAGGACGATTAGTCTTCTGTGAGGAACGCTAAACTCTTTCGTTTCTTGGCTTTAGCTTGCGTTCATTTTGACCCTCCTCTCTCTCTCTCTCTCTCCCTCTCTCTCTCCCTCTTCTCTCTCTCTCTCCAGTGACTACTCCAAGCTCAATTCCTCAGTTTATTTCGCTGTTGACAATAGAGTTATTCCACCGGCAATTCCAGGACGATTAGTCTTCTGTGAGGAACGCTAAACTCTTTCGTTTCTTGGCTTTAGCTTGCGTTCATTTTGACCCTCCTCTCTCTCTCTCTCTCCCTCTCTCTCTCCCTCTTCCCTCTCTCTCTCTCCAGTGACTACTCCAAGCTCAATTCCTCAGTTTATTTCGCTGTTGACAATAGAGTTATCCACCGACAATTCCAGGACGATTAGTCTTCTGTGAGGAATCTCACCCCACTCCATCTCTTGTACACATCTACACACCTATACTCCTGGATTTCTACCAGCACCATTACCAACACTACTATCACCAACAACAACACAACCACACTACCACCACCACCGACACCAACACTACTACAATACTACCACCAACACTACTACAATACTACCACCTACACTACTACACAACTACCACCAATACCAACACAACCACACTACCACCGACACCAACACTACTACATTACTACCACCAACGCTACTACAATACTACCACCTACACTACTACACTACTATCACCAACACCAACACAACCACACTACCACCACCACCGACAGCAACACTACTACATTACTACCACCAACACTACTACAATACTACCACCTACACTACTACACAACTACCACCAATACCAACACAACCACACTACCACCACCACCACCACCAACACTACTACATTACTACCACCAACACTACTACAATACTACCACCTACACTACAACACTGCTATCACCAACACCAACACAACCACACTACCACCAACACCAACACTACTACACTACTACCACCAATACCAACACAACCACACTACCACCAACACCAACACTACTACATTACTACCACCAACACGACTACAATACTGCCACCTACACTACTACTCTACTATCACCAACACCAACACAACCACACTACCACCAACACCAACACTACTACATTACTACCACCAACACTACTACAATACTGCCACCTACACTACTACACTACTTCCACCAATACCAACACAACCACACTACCACCACCACCAACACAAACACTACTACATTACTACCACCAACACTACTACAATACTACCATCTACACTACTACACTACTATCACCAACACCAACACAACCACACTACCACCACCACCGACACCAACACTACTACATTACTACCACCAACACTACTACAATACAACCACCTACACTACTACACAACTACCACCAATACCAACACAAACCACACTACCACCACCACCGACACCAACACTACTACATTACTACCACCAACGCTACTACAATACAACCACCTACACTACTACACTACTACCACCAATACCAACACAAACCACACTACCACCACCACCGACACCAACACTACTACATTACTACCACCAACACTACTACAATACTACCACCTACACTACTACACAACTACAACCAATACCAACACAAACCACACTACCACCACCACCGACACCAACACTACTACATTACTACCACCAACGCTACTACAATACAACCAGCTACACTACTACACAACTACCACCAATACCAACACAAACCACACTACCAACACCACCGACACCAACACTACTACATTACTACCACTAACACTACAAGAATACTACCACCTACACTACTACACAACTATCTCCAATACCAACACAAACCACACTACCACCACCACCGACACCAACACTACTACATTACAACCACCAACACGACTACAATACTGCCACCTACACTACTACACAACTACCACCAATACCAACACAAACCACACTACCACCACCACCGACACCAACACTACTACATTACTACCACCAACGCTACTACAATACAACCACCTACACTACTACACAACTACCACCAATACCAACACAAACCACACTACCACCACCACCGACACCAACACTACTACATTACTACCACCAACGCTACTACAATACTACCACCTACACTACTACACTACTACCACCAATACCAACACGACCACACTACCACCACAACGAACACCAACACTACTACATTACTGCCACCAACACTACTACAATACTACCACCTACACTACACAAACACTACTACAATACTACCAACACTACCACCAACAGTACCACCAACACTACCACTAACACTACTACCAACACTACTACCAACACTACCACCAACATTATTACCAACACTACTACCAACACTACCACCAACACTACAACCAACACTACCACCAACAGTACTAGCAACACTACCACCAACAGTACTGCCAACACTACCACCAACATTACTACCAACACTACTACCAACTCTACTACCCACACTACCACCAACACTACTACCAACACTACCACCAACACTACCACCAACACTACCACCATCACTACCACCAACACTATTACCAACACTACCACCAACACTACTACCAACACTACCACCAACACCACTACCAACACAACTACCAACACTACTACCAACACTACTACCAACACTACTACCAACACTACTGCCAACACTACCACCAATACTACCACCAACACTACTACCAGCACTACTACCAACACTACCTCCAATAACACCACCAACACTACCACCAACACTACTACCAACACTACTACCAACACTACCACCAACACTACTACCAACACTACTAACAACACTACTAACAACAATACCACCAACACTACTACCAACACTACTACCAACACTACCACCAACACTACCACCAACACTACCACCAACACTACTACCAACACTACCACCAACACTACCACCAACGCTACCACCAACACTACCACCAACAATACCACCAACACTACTACCAATACTACTACCAACACTACTACCAACACTACCACCAACACTACCACCAACGCTACCACCAACACTACTACCAACACTACTAACAACACTACTACCAACACTACCACCATCACTACCACCAATATTACTACCAACACTACTACCAACACTACTACCAACACTACCACCAACACTACTACCAACACTACTACCAATACTACTACCAAGACTACCACCAACACTACCACCAACACTACTACCAACACTACTACCAACACTACCACCAACACTACTACCAACACTACTACCAACACTACTACCAACACTACTACCAACACTACCACCAACACTACTACCAACACTACCACCAATAATACTACCAAAACTACCACCAACACTACCACTAACACTACCACCAACACTACCACCAACACTACCACCATCACTACTACCAACACTACTACCAACACTAACAAAGACACTACCACCAACACTACTACCAACACTACTACCAACACCACTACCAACACTACCACCAACACTGCTAACAACACTACTAACAACAATACCACCAACACTACTACCAACACTACTACCAACACTACCACCAACACTACCACCAAAACTACCACCAACACTACTACCAACACTACCACCAACACTACCACCAACACTACCACCAACACTACCACCAACAATACCACCAACACTACTACCAACACTACTACTAACACTACTACCAACACTACCACCAACACTACCACCAACACTACCACCCACACTACTACCAACACTACTACCAACACTACTACCAACACTACCACCATCACTACCACCAATATTACTACCAACACTACTACCAACACTAGTACCAACACTACCACCAACACTACTATCAACACTACTACCAACACTACTAACAACACTACCACCAACACTACCACCAACACTACCACCAACACTACCACCAACACTACCACCAACACTACCACCAATACTACTACCAACACTACTACAAACACAACCACTAACACTACTACCAATACTACCACCAACACTACTACCAACACTACTACCAACAGTACTACCAACACTACTACCAACACTACTACCAACACTACTACTAACGCTACTACCAACACTACTACCAACACTACCACCAACACTACTAACACCATTACTACTACCAACACTACCACCAACACTACACTAACACTACCACTAACACTACTACCAACACTACTACCAACACTACTACCAACACTACTACCAACACTACCACCAACACTACCACCAACACTACTACCAACACTACCACCAACACTACCACCAACACTACTACCAACACTACTACCAACACTACTACCAACACTACTCCCAACACTACTACCAACACTACTACCAACACTACTCCCAACACTACTCCCAACACTACTACCAACACTACTACCAACACTACTACCAACACTACCACCAACACTACTACCAACACTACTCCCAACACTACTCCCAACACTACCACCAACACTACTCCCAACACTACTCCCAACACTACTACCAACACTACTACCAACACTACTCCCAACACTACCACCAACACTACTCCCAACACTACTCCCAACACTACTACCAACACTACTACCAACACTACTCCCAACACTACCACCAACACTACTACCAACACTACTACCAACACTACTACCAACACTACTCCCAACACTACTCCCAACACTACTACCAACACTACTACCAACACTACTCCCAACACTACTCCCAACACTACTACCAACACTACTACCAACACTACTCCCAACACTACCACCAACACTACTACCAACACTACTCCCAACACTACCACCAACACTACTACCAACACTACTCCAACACTACTCCCAACACTACTACCAACACTACCACCAACACTACTACCAACACTACTACCAACACTACCACCAACACTACTCCCAACACTACTCCCAACACTACTCCCAACACTACTACCAACACTACTACCAACACTACTCCCAACACTACTACCAACACTACTCCCAACACTACTCCCAACACTACTACCAACACTACTACCAACACTACTCCCAACACTACCACCAACATTACTACCAACACTACTCCCAACACTACCACCAACACTACTACCAACACTACTCCCAACACTACTCCCAACACTACTACCAACACTACTACCAACACTACTCCCAACACTACCACCAACACTACTTCCAACACTACTACCAACACTACCACCAACACTACTCCCAACACTACTACCAACACTACTACCAACACTACTCCCAACACTACTCCCAACACTACTACCAACACTACTACCAACACTACTCCCAACACTACCACCAACACTACTACCAACACTACTTCCAACACTACTACCAACACTACCACCAACACTACTCCCAACACTACTCCCAACACTACTCCCAACACTACTACCAACACTACTCCCAACACTACTCCCAACACTACTACCAACACTACTACCAACACTACTACCAACACTACCACCAACACTACTACCAACACTACTCCCAACACTACTCCCAACACTACTACCAACACTACTACCAACACTACTACCAACACTACCACCAACACTACTACCAACACTACTCCCAACACTACCACCAACACTACTACCAACACGACTACCAACACTACTCCCAACACTACTCCCAACACTACTACCAACACTACTACCAACACTACTACCAACACTACTCCCAACACTGCTCCCAACACTACCACCAACACTACTACCAACACTACTACCAACACTGCTACCAACACTACTACCAACACTACTACCAACACTACTCCCAACACTACTACCAACACTACTACCAACACTACTACCAACACTACTACCAACACTACTACCAACACTACTCCCAACACTACTCCCAACACTACTACCAACACTACTACCAACACTACTACCAACACTACTCCCAACACTACTACCAACACTATTCCCAACACTACTCCCAACACTACTCCCAACACTACTACCAACACTACTACCAACACTACTACCAACACTACTCCCAACACTACTACCAACACTACTACCAACACTACTACCAACACTACTACCAACACTACTCCCAACACTACTCCCAACACTACTACCAACACTACTACCAACACTACTCCCAACACTACTCCCAACACTACTACCAACACTACTCCCAACACTACTCCCAACACTACTACCAACACTACTCCCAACACTACTCCCAACACTACTACCAACACTGCCACCAACACTACTACCAACACTACTCCCAACACTACCACCAACACTACCACCAACACTACCACCAACACTACTACCAACACTACCAATAACACTACTCCCAACACTACTACCAACACTACTACCAACACTACTATCAACACTGCTACCAACACTACTACCAACACTACTACCAACACTACTCCCAACACTACTACCAACACTACTCCTAACACTACTCCCAACACTACTACCAACACTACCACCAACACTACTACCAACACTACTCCCAACACTACTCCCAACACTACTACCAACAATACTCCCAACACTACTCCCAACACTACTACCAACACTACTCCCAACACTACTACCAACACTACTACCAACAATACTCCCAACACTACTCCCAACACTACTCCCAACACTACTACCAACAATACTCCCAACACTACTCCCAACACTACTACCAACACTACTCCTAACACTACTCCCAACACTACTACCAACACTACTCCCAACACTACTACCAACACTACTCCCAACACTACTCCCAACACTACTACCAACACTACTCCCAACACTACTCCCAACACTACTACCAACAATACTCCCAACACTACTCCCAACACTACCACCAACACTACTACCAACACTACTACCAATACTACTCCCAACACTACTCCCAACACTATTCCCAACACTACTACCAACACTACTACCAACACTACCACCAACGCTACTACCAACACTACTACCAACACTACTCCCAACACTACTCCCAACACTACTACCAACACTACTACCAAAACTACCACCAACACTACTACCAACACTACTACCAACACTACTACCAACACTACTCCCAACACTACTACCAACACTACTCCCAACACTACTACCAACACTACTACCAACACTACTACCAACACTACTACCAACACTACTACCAACACTACTCCCAACACTACTACCAACACTACTACCAACACTACTCCCAACACTACTACCAACACTACTACCAACACTACTCCCAACACTACTACCAACACTACTACCAACACTACTACCAACACTAATACCAGCACTACTCCCAACACTACTCCCAACACTACTACCAACACTACTACCAACACTACTACCAACACTACAACCAACACTACTACCAAAACTACCACCAACACTACTCCCAACACTACTCCCAACACTACTCCCAACACTACTCCCAACACTACTACCAACACTACTCCAAACACTACTACCAACACTACTCCCAACACTACTACCAACACTACTCCCAACACTACTACCAACACTACTACCAACACTACTCCCAACACTACTACCAACACTACTACCAACACTACTCCCAACACTACTACCAACACTACTCCCAACACTACTCCCAACACTACCACCAACACTACTACCAACACTACTACCAATACTACTCCCAACACTACTCCCAACACTATTCCCAACACTACTCCCAACACTACTACCAACACTACTCCCAACACTACTCCCAACACTACCACCAACACTACTACCAACACTACTACCAACACTACCACCAACACTACTACCAACACTACTACCAACACTACTACCAACACTACTCCCAACACTACTCCCAACACTACTACCAACACTACTACCAAAACTACCACCAACACTACTACCAACACTACTACCAACACTACTACCAACACTACTACCAACACTACTACCAACACTACTCCCAACACTACCACCAACACTACTACCAACACTACTACCAACACTACTACCAACACTACTACCAACACTACTCCCAACACTACTACCAAAATTACTACCACCAACGCTACTACAATACTACCACTTACACTACTACACTACTACCACCAATACCAACACGACCACACTACCACCACAACGAACACCAACACTACTACATTACTGCCACCAACACTACTACAATACTACCACCTACACTACACAAACACTACTACAATACTACCAACACTACCACCAACAGTACCACCAACACTACCACCAACATTATTACCAACACTACAACCAACACTACCAGCAACAGTACTAGCAACACTACCACCAACAGTACTGCCAACACTACCACCAACACTACTACCAACACTACTACCAACTTTACTACCCACACTACCACCAACACTACTACCAACACTACCACCAACACTACCACCAACACTACCACCATCACTACCACCAACACTATTACCAACACTACCACCAACACTACTACCAACACTACCACCAACACCACTACCAACACAACTACCAACACAACTACCAACACTACTACCAACACTACTGCCAACACTACCACCAATACTACCACCAACACTACTACCAGCACTACTACCATCACTACCTCCAATAACACCACCAACACTACCACCAACACTACTACCAACACTACTACCAACACTACCACCAACACTACTACCAACACTACTAACAACACTACTAACAACAATACCACCAACACTACTACCAACACTACTACCAACACTACCACAAACACTACCACCAACACTACCACCAACACTACTACCAACACTACCACCAACACTACCACCAACGCTACCACCAACACTACCACCAACAATACCACCAACACTACTACCAATACTACTACCAACACTACTACCAACACTACCACCAACACTACCACCAACGCTACCACCAACACTACTACCAACACTACTAACAACACTACTACCAACACTACCACCATCACTACCACCAATATTACTACCAACACTACTACCAACACTACTACCAACACTACCACCAACACTACTACCAACACTACTACCAACACTACTACCAAGACTACCACCAACACTACCACCAACACTACTACCAACACTACTACCAACACTACCACCAACACTACTACCAACACTACTACCAACACTACTACCAACACTACTACCAACACTACCACCAACACTACTACCAACACTACCACCAATAATACTACCAAAACTACCACCAACACTACCACTAACACTACCACCAACACTACCACCAACACTACCACCATCACTACTACCAACACTACCACCAACACTACTACCAACACTACTACCAACACCACTACCAACACTACCACCAACACTACTAACAACACTACTAACAACAATACCACCAACACTACTACCAACACTACTACCAACACTACCACCAACACTACCACCAAAACTACCACCAACACTACTACCAACACTACCACCAACACTACCACCAACACTACCACCAACACTACCACCAACAATACCACCAACACTACTACCACACTACTACTAACACTACTACCAACACTACCACCAACACTACCACCAACACTACCACCCACACTACTACCAACACTACTACCAACACTACTACCAACACTACCACCATCACTACCACCAATATTACTACCAACACTACTACCAACACTAGTACCAACACTACCACCAACACTACTATCAACACTACTACCAACACTACTAACAACACTACCACCAACACTACCACCAACACTACCACCAACACTACCAACACTACTACCAACACTACTACCAACACTACTCCCAACACTACTCCCAACACTACTACCAACACTACTACCAACACTACTACCAACACTACTCCCAACACTACTACCAACACTATTCCCAACACTACTCCCAACACTACTCCCAACACTACTACCAACACTACTACCAACACTACTACCAACACTACTCCCAACACTACTACCAACACTACTACCAACACTACTACCAACACTACTACCAACACTACTCCCAACACTACTCCCAACACTACTACCAACACTACTACCAACACTACTCCCAACACTACTACCAACACTACTACCAACACTACTACCAACACTACTCCCAACACTACTACCAACACTACTACCAACACTACTACCAACACTACTACCAACACTACTACCAACACTACTACCAACACTACTCCCAACACTACTCCCAACACTACTACCAACACTACTCCCAACACTACTCCCAACACTACTACCAACACTACTCCCAACACTACTCCCAACACTACTACCAACACTACTACCAACACTACTACCAACACTACTACCAACACTACTACCAACACTACTACCAACACTACTACCAACACTACTACCAACACTACTACCAACACTACTACCAACACTACTACCAACACTACTACCAACACTACTACCAACACTACTACCAACACTACTACCAACACTACTACCAACACTACTACCAACACTACTACCAACACTACTACCAACACTACTCCCAACACTACTACCAACACTACTACCAACACTACTACCAACACTACTACCAACACTACTACCAACACTACTACCAACACTACTACCAACACTACTACCAACACTACTACCAACACTACTACCAACACTACTACCAACACTACTACCAACACTACTACCAACACTACTACCAACACTACTACCAACACTACTACCAACACTACTCCCAACACTACTACCAACACTACTACCAACACTACTACCAACACTACTACCAACACTACTACCAACACTACTACCAACACTACTACCAACACTACTACCAACACTACTACCAACACTACTACCAACACTACTACCAACACTACTACCAACACTACTCCCAACACTACTCCCAACACTACTACCAACACTACTCCCAACACTACTACCAACACTACTCCCAACACTACTACCAACACTACTACCAACACTACTACCAACACTACTACCAACACTACTACCAACACTACTACCAACACTACTACCAACACTACTACCAACACTACTACCCAACACTACTACCAACACTACTACCAACACTACTACCAACACTACTACCAACACTACTACCAACACTACTACCAACACTACTACCAACACTACTACCAACACTACTACCAACACTACTACCAACACTACTCCCAACACTACTACCAACACTACTACCAACACTACTACCAACACTACTCCCAACACTACTACCAACACTACTACCAACACTACTCCCAACACTACTACCAACACTACTACCAACACTACTACCAACACTACTACCAACACTACTACCAACACTACTACCAACACTACTACCAACACTACTACACCAACACTACTCCCAACACTACTACCAACACTACTACCAAACACTACTACCAACACTACTCCCAACACTACTACCAACACTACTACCAACACTACTACCAACACTACTACTAACGCTACTACCAACAGCTACTACCAACACTACTCCCAACACTACTCCCAACACTACTACCAACACTACTCCCAACACTACTCCCAACACTACTCCAACACTACTACCAACACTACTACCAACACTACTACCAACAATACTCCCAACACTACTCCCAACACTACTACCAACACTACTACCAACACTACTCCCAACACTACTACCAACACTACTACCAACACTACTACCAACACTACTACCAACACTACTACCAACACTACTACCAACACTACTCCCAACACTACTCCCAACACTACTACCAACACTATCCCAACACTACTCCCAACACTACTCCCAACACTACTACAACACTACTACCAACACTACTACCAACACTACTCCCAACACTACTACCAACACTACTACCAACACTACCTACCAACACTACTACCAACACTACTCCCAACACTACTCCCAACACTACTACCAACACTACTACCAACACTACTCCCAACACTACTACCAACACTACTACCAACACTACTCCCAACACTACTACCAACACTACTACCAACACTACTACCAACACTACTACCAACACTACTACCAACACTACTACCAACACTACTACCAACACTACTACCAACACTACTCCCAACACTACTACCAACACTACTACCAACACTACTACCAACACTACTCCCAACACTACTACCAACACTACTACCAACACTACTCCCAACACTACTCCCAACACTACTACCAACACTGCTACCAACACTACTACCAAAACTACTACCAACACTACTCCCAACACTACTCCCAACACTACTACCACACTGCCACCACACTACTCCAACACTACCACCAACACTACTACCAACACTACTACCAACACTACTACCAAAACTACTACCAACACTACTCCCAACACTACTCCCAACACTACTACCAACACTACTACCAACACTACTCCAACACTACCACCACACTACCACCAACACTAACACCAACACTACTACCAACACTACTCCCAACACACTCCAACACTACCACCAACACTACCACCCAACACTAACACCAACACTACTACCAACACTACTCCCAACACTACTCCCAACACTACTACCAACACTACTCCAACACTACTACCAACACTACTACCAACACTACTCCCAACACTACTCCCAACACTACTCCCAACACTACTACCAACACTACTACCAACACTACTCCCAACACTACTACCAACACTACCCACCAACACTACTCCCAACACTACTCCCAACACTACTCCCAACACTACTACCAACACTACTACCAACACTACTACCAACACTACTCCCAACACACTCCACACTACTACCAACACTACTACAACACCTCCAACACTACCACCAACACTACACCAACACTACTCCCAACACTACTACCCAACACTACTACCAACACTACTACCAACACTACTCCCAACACTACTACCAACACTACTACCAACACTACTACCAACACACTACCAACACTACTACCAACACTACTCCCAACACTACTACCAACACTACTACCAACACTACTACCAACACTACCACCAACACTACTACCACACACACCACACTACTACCAACACTACTACCAACACTACTACCAACACTACTCCCAACACTACTACCAACACTACAACCAACACTACTACCAACACAACCCCCCAACACTACTCCAACACTACCACCAACACTACTACCAACACTACTATCAACACTACTACCAACACTACCACCAACACTACTACCAACACTACTCCCAACACAACTCCCAACACTACTACCAACACTACTACCAACACTACTCCCAACACTACACCCAACACTACTCCCAACACTACTACCAACACTACCACCAACACTACTCCCAACACTACTACCAACACTACTATCAACACTACTACCAACACTACCACCAACACTACAACCAAACCAAACTACCCAACACTACTCCCAACACTACTACCAACACTACTACCAACACTACTCCCAACACTACTACCAACACTACTACCACACTACACCAACACTACTACCAACACTATTACCAACACTACTCCCACACTACTACCAACACTACTACCAACACTACTACCAACACTACCACCAACACTACTCCCAACACTACTCCCAACACTACTACCAACACTACTACCAACACTACTCACCAACACTACTACCAACACTACTACCAACACTACCACCAACACTACTACCAACACTACTACCAACACTACTCCCAACACTACTACCAACAGTACTACCAACACTACTCCCAACACTACTACCAACACTACTACCAACACTACTACCAACACTACTACCAACACTATTACCAACACTACTCCAACACTACTCCCAACACTACTCCCAACACTACAACCAACACTACTACCAACACTACTACCAATACTACTCCCAACACTACTCCCAACACTACCCCAACACTACTACCAACACTACTACCAACAATACCACCAACACTACTACCAGCACTACTACCAACACTACTCCCAACACTACTCCCAACACTACTACCAACACTACTACCAACTCCACCAACACTACTACCACACTACTACCAACACTACTACCAACACTACTACCAACACAACTACCAACACTACCACCAACACTACTCCCAACACTACTACCAACACTACTACCAACACTACTCCCAACACTACTACCAACACTACTACCAACACTACTCCCAACACTACTACCAACACTACTACCAACACTACTACCAACAC
The DNA here is from genome assembly GCA_964016885.1 of Eledone cirrhosa. Taxonomy (NCBI): domain Eukaryota; kingdom Metazoa; phylum Mollusca; class Cephalopoda; order Octopoda; family Eledonidae; genus Eledone; species Eledone cirrhosa. The sequence continues at coordinate 111,245,669 of OZ024744.1, forward strand.
TACTACCCAACACTACTCCCAACACTACTCCCAACACTACTCCCAACACTACTACCAACACTACTACCAACACTACTACCAACACTACTACCAACATACTACCAACACTACCACCAACACTACTACCAACACTACTCCCAACACTACTCCCAACACTACTACCAACACTACTACCAACACTACTACCAACACTACTACCAACACTACTACCAAAACTACCACCAACACTACTCCCAACACTACTCCCAACACTACTCCCAACACTACTACCAACACAACTACCAACACTACTACCAACACTACTACCAACACTACTACCAACACTACTACCCAACACTACTACCAACACTACTCCCAACACTACTCCAACACTACTACCAACACTACTACCAACACTACTACCAACACTACTCCCAACACTACTACCAACACTACTACCAACACTACTCCCAACACTACTACCAACACTACTACCAACACTACTCCCAACACTACTACCAACACTACTACCAACACTACTACCAACACTACTACCAACACTACTACCAACACTACTACCAACACTACTACCAACACTACTCCCAACACTACTACCAACACTACTACCAACACTACTACCAACACTACTACCAACACTACTACCAACACTACTCCCAACACTACTACCAACACTACTACCAACACTACTACCAACACTACTACCAACGCTACTACCAACACTACTACCAACACTACTCCCAACACTACTCCCAACACTACTACCAACACTACTCCCAACACTACTCCCAACACTACTACCAACACTACTACCAACACTACTACCAACACTACTACCAACACTACTCCCAACACTACTCCCAACACTACTACCAACACTACTACCAACACTACTCCCAACACTACTACCAACACTACTACCAACACTACTACCAACACTACTACCAACACTACTACCAACACTACTACCAACACTACTCCCAACACTACTCCCAACACTACTACCAACACTACTCCCAACACTACTCCCAAACACTACTCCCAACACTACTACCAACACTACTACCAACACTACCAACACTACTCCCACACTACTACCAACACTACTACCAACACTACTACCAACACTACTACCAACACTACTCCCAACACTACTCCCAACACTACTACCAACACTACTACCAACACTACTCCCAACACTACTACCAACACTACTACCAACACTACTCCCAACACTACTACCAACACTACTACCAACACTACTACCAACACTACTACCAACACTACTACCAACACTACCTACCAACACTACTACCAACACTACTACCAACACTACTCCCAACACTACTACCAACACTACTACCAACACTACAACCAACACTACTCACCAACACTACTACCAACACTACTACCAACACTACCCAACACTACTCCCAACACTACTACCAACACTACTACCAACACTACTACCAAAACTACTACCAACACTACTCCCAACACTACTCCCAACACTACTACCAACACTGCCACCAACACTACTCCAACACTACCACCAACACTACTACCAACACACTACCAACCTACACCAACACTACTACCAACACTACTCCCAACACTACTCCCAACACTACTACCAACACTACTACCAACACTACTCCCAACACTACCACCAACACTACCAACCACACTAACACCAACAACTACTACCAACACTACTACCAACACTACTCCCAACACTACCACCCCAACACTACCCACCAACACTACACCACACTACTACCAACACTACTCCCAACACTACTCCCAACACTACTACCAACACTACTCCCCAACACTACTACCAACACTACTACCAACACTACTCCCAACACTACTCCCAACACTACACACAACCACACTACCCAACACTACTACCAACACTACTCCCAACACTACTACCAACACTACCTCACCAACACTACTCCCAACACTACTCCCAACCACTACCCAACCTACCAACACTACTACCAACACTCAACACTACCTACCCAACCCTACAACCCAACACCTCCACACTACTACCAACACTACACCAACACTACTACCAACACTACCACTCACTACAACCACACTACTCCCAACACTACACTACCCACACTACCACAACACACTACCTACACTACACCCAACACTACACCAACACTACTACCAACACTACTACCAACACTACTCCCAACACAACCTACAACCACACTACCCCAACACTACTACCAACACTACACCACACACTACAACACCAACCCACTACTACCAACACTACTACCACACTACCCACAACCCACCTACTCCCAACACTACTACCAACACTACTACCAACACCTACCTCACCAACACTACTACCACACACTACACCAACACTACTACCAACACTACTACCACACCACCAACACTACTACCAACACTACTACCACACTACCACCAACACTACTACCAACACTACTACCAACACTACCACTACCAACACTAACACTACACCAACACTACTACCAACACTACTCCAACACTACTACCAACACTACTACCCAACACTACTCACACTACCAACACTACCAACACTACCACCAACACTACTACCAACACTACTACCAACACTACTACCCAACACTACTACCAACACTACTACCAACACTACTCCCAACACTACTACCACACTCACCACACTACTACCAACACTACTACCAACACTACTAACCAACACCACACTACCAACCACACTACCCAACCCACTACCAACACTACAACCACACTACCAACACTACCACCAACACTACTCCCAACACTACTCCCAACACTACTACCAACACTACTACCAACACTACTCCCCAACACTACTACCAACACTACTACCAACACTACCACCCAACACTACTACCAACACTACTACCAACACTACTCCAACACTACTACCAACAGTACTACCAACACTACTCCCAACACTACTACCAACACTACTACCAACACTACTACCAACACTACTACCAACACTATTACCAACACTACTCCCAACACTACTCCCAACACTACTACCCAACACTACACCAACACTACTACCCACACTACTACCAAATACAACTCCCCAACACTACTCCAACACTATCCCCAACACTACTACCAACACTACTACCAACCATACCACCACAACTACCACACTACTACCAACACTACTCCCAACACTACACCCAACACTACTACCAACACTACTACCAAAACTACCACCAACACTACTACCAACACTACTACCAACACTACTACCAACACTACTACCAACACTACTACCAACACTACCACCAACACTACTCCCAACACTACTACCAACACTACTACCAACACTACTCCAACACTACTACCAACACTACTACCAACACTACACCAACACTACCAACACTACTACCAACACTACTACCAACACTACTACCAACACTACTCCCAACACTACTCCCCAACACTACTCCCAACACTACTACCAACACTACTACCAACACTACTACCAACACTACTACCAACACTACTACCAACACTACCACCAACACTACTACCAACACTACTCCCAACACTACTCCCAACACTACTACCAACACTACTACCAACACTACTACCAACACTACTACCAACACTACTACCAACACTACACCAACACTACTCCCAACACTACTCCCAACACTACTCCCAACACTACTACCAACACTACTACCAACACTACTCCCAACACTACTACCAACACTACTACCAACACTACTCCAACACTACTACCAACACTACTCCCAACACTACTCCCAACACTACTACCAACACTACTACCAACACTACTACCAACACTACTCCCAACACTACTACCAACACTACTACCAACACTACTCCCAACACTACTACCAACACTACTACCAACACTACTCCAACACTACTACCAACACTACTACCAACACTACTACCAACACTACCCCAACACTACTCCAACACTACTCCCAACACTACTACCAACACTACTACCAACACTACTCCAACACTACTACCAACACTACTACCCAACACTACTCCCAACACTACTCCCAACACTACTACCAACACTACTACCAACACTACTCCCAACACTACTACCAACACTACTCCCAACACTACTACCAACACTACTACCAACACTACTACCAACACTGACTACCAACACTACTAACACTACTACCAACACTACTCCAACACTACTCCAACACTACTCCCAACACTACTACCAACACTACTACCAACACTACCACCAACACTACTCCCAACACTACTACCAACACTACTACCAACACTACTCCCAACACTACTACCAACTACTACCAACACTACCAACACTACTACCAACACTACTACCAACACTACTCCAACACTACTACCCACACTACACCAACACTACTACCAACACTACTACCTCCTACCAACACTACTACCAACACTACTACCAACACTACTACCCAACACTACTACCAACACTACTACCACACTACTACCAACACTACTACCAACACTACCACCAACACTACCACCAACACTACCACCAATACACTCCCAACACTACTACCAACACTACTACCAACACTACTCCCAACACTACTACCAACACTACTACCAACACTACTACAACACTACTACCAACACTACTACCAACACTACTACCCAACACGTACTACCAACACTACTACCAACACTACTACCAACACTACTCCCAACACTACTACCAACACTACTACCAACACTACTACCAACACTACTACCAACACTACTCCCAGCACTACTCCCAACACTACTCCCAACACTACTACCAACACTACTACCAACACTACTACCAACACTACTCCCAACACTACTACCAACACTACTCCCAACACTACTACCAAACACTACTACCAACACTTCTACCATCACTACTCCAACACTACTCCCAACACGACTCCCAACACTACTACCAACACTACTACCAACACTACTACCAACACTACTACCAACACTACTACCAACACTACTCCCAACACTACTCCCAACACTACTACCAACACTACTCCCAACACTACTCCCAACATTACCACCAACACTACCACCAACACTACTACCAACACTACTACCAACACTACTACCAACACTACCACCAACACTACTCCCAACACTACTAACCAACACTACCACCAACACTACTACCAACACTACTACCAACACTACTCCCAACACTACTGCCAACACTACTACCAACACTACTACCAACACTACTACCAACACTACTCCACTACTACCAACACACACACACTACTACCAGCACTACTACCAACACTACTCCCAACACTACTCCCAACACTACTACCAACACTACTACCAACACTACTACCAACACTACTCCCAACACTACTCCCAACACTAGCACCAACACTACTACCAACACTACAACCAACACTGCTACCAACACTACTATCAACACTACTACCAACACTACTCCCAACACTACTACCAACACTACTACCAACACTACTACCAACACTACTACCAACACTACCACCAACACTGCTACCAACACTACTACCAACACTGCTACCAACACTACTACCAACACTACTACCAACACTACTACCAACACTACTACCAACACTACTACACAACACTACTACCAACACTACTACCAACACTACTACCAACACTACTACCAACACTACTACCAACACTACTCCCAACACTACTCCCAACACTACCACCAACACTACTACCAACACTACTACCCAACACTACTACCCAACACTACCACCAACACTACTACCAACACTACTACCAACACTACTCCCAACACTACCACCAACACTACCACCAACACTACCACCAACACTACTACCACACTACTACCAACACTACTCCCAACACTACCACCAACATTACTACCAACACTACTACCAACACTACTACCAACACTACTCCCAACACTACTCCCAACACTACTCACCAACACTACTACCAACACTACTCCCAACACTACTACCAACACTACTACCAACACTACTACCAACACTACTACCAAACACTACTACCAACACTACTCCCAACACTACTACCAACACTACTACCAACACTACTCCCAACACTACTACCAACACTACTACCAACACTACTCCCAACACTACTACCAACACTACTACCAACACTACTCCCAACACTACTACCAACACTACTACCAACACTACCACCAAACACTACTCCCAACACTACTACCAACACTACTCCCAACACTACTACCAACACTACTACCAACACAACCCACCAACAATACTCCCAACACTACTACCAACCACTACTCCCAACACTACTACCAACACTACTACCAACACTACCAACACTACTACCAACACTACTACCAACACTACTCCCAACACTACTACCAACACTACTACCAACACTACTACCAACACTACTACCAACACTACCACCAACACTACCACCAATACTACTACCAACACTACTACCAACACTACTACCAACACTACTCCCAACACTACAACCAACAGTACTACCAACAATACTACCAACACTACTCCCAACACTACTACCAACACTACTCCCAACACTACTACCAACACTACTACCAACACTACTACCAACACTACTACCAACACTACTCCCAGCACTAATCCCAACACTACTCCCAACACTACTACCAACACTACTACCAACACTACTACCAACACTACTCCCAACACTACTACCAACACTACTACCAACACTACTACCAACACTTCTACCAACACTACTCCAACACTACTCCCAACACGACTCCCAACACTACTACCAACACTACTACCAACACTACTACCAACACTACTACCAACACTACTACCAACACTACTCCCAACACTACTCCCAACACTACTACCAACACTACTACCAACACTACTACCAACACTACCACCAACACTACTACCAACACTACTACCAACACTACTCCCAACACTACTACCAACACTACTACCAACACTACTACCAACACTACTACCAACACTACTCCCAACACTACCACCAACACTACTACCAACACTACTACCAACACTACTCCCAACACTACCACCAACACTACTACCAACACTACTACCAACACTACTCCCAACACTACTCCCAACACTACTACCAACACTACTACCAACACTACTACCAACACTACTCCCAACACTACTACCAACACTATTCCCAACACTACTTCCAACACTACTCCCAACACTACTCCCAACACTACTCCCAACACTACTACCAACACTACTACCAACACTGCCACCAACACTACTACCAACACTACTCCCAACACTACCACCAACACTACCACCAACACTACCACCAACACTACTACCAACACTACTACCAACACTACTCCCAACACTACTCCCAACACTACTACCAACACTGCCACCAACACTACTACCAACACTACTCCCAACACTACCACCAACACTACCACCAACACTACCACCAACACTACTACCAACACTACTACCAACACTACTCCCAACACTACTCCCAACACTACTACCTACACTACCACCAACACTACTCCCAACACTACTACCAACACTACTACCAACACTACTATCAACACTGCTACCAACACTACTACCAACACTACTACCAACACTACTCCCAACACTACTCCCAACACTACTACCAACACTACTACCAACACTACTACCAACACTACTACCAACACTACTCCCAACACTACTACCAACACTACTCCCAACACTACTCCCAACACTATTCCCAACACTACTACCAACACTACTACCAACACTACTACCAACACTACTCCCAACACTACTACCAACACTACTACCAACACTACTCCCAACACTACCACCAACACTACTACCAACACTACTACCAATACGACTCCCAACACTACTCCCAACACTATTCCCAACACTACTACCAACACTACTACCAACACTACCACCAACACTACTACCATCACTACTACCAACACTACTACCAACACTACTCCCAACACTACTCCCAACACTACTACCAACACTACTACCAAAACTACCACCAACACTACTACCAACACTACTACCAACACTACTACCAACACTACTACCAACACTACTACCAACACTACTCCCAACACTACTACCAACACTACTACCAACACTACTACCAACACTACTACCAACACTACTCCCAACACTACTACCAACACTACTACCAACTCTACTCCCAACACTACTACCAACACTACTACCAACACTACTCCCAACACTACTACCAACACTACTACCAACACTACTACCAACACTACTACCAACACTACTACCAAAACAACCACCAACACTACTCCCAACACTACTCCCAACACTACTCCCAACACTACTACCAACACTACTCCCAACACTACTACCAACACTACTCCCAACACTACTACCAACACTACTCCCAACACTACTACCAACACTACTCCCAACACTACTACCAACACTACTACCAACACTACCCCCAACACTACTACCAACACTACTACCAACACTACTCCCAACACTACTACCAACACTACTCCCAACACTACTCCCAACACTACCACCAACACTACTACCAACACTACTACCAATACTACTCCCAACACTACTCCCAACACTATTCCCAACACTACTACCAACACTACTACCAACACTACCACCAACACTACTACCAACACTACTACCAAAACTACCACCAACACTACTACCAACACTACTACCAACACTACTACCAACACTACTACCAACACTACTACCAACACTACTCCCAACACTACTCCCAACACTACTACCAACACTACTACCAACACTACTACCAACACTACTACCAACAATACTACCAACACTACCACCAACACTACTACCGACACTTCTCCCAACACTACTCCCAACACTACTACCAACACTACTACCAACACTACTACCAACACTACTACCAACACTACTACCAAAACTACCACCAACACTACTCCCAACACTACTCCCAACACTACTCCCAACACTACTACCAACACTACTCCCAACAATACTACCAACAGTACTACCAACACTACTACCAACACTACTCCCAACACTACTACCAATACTACTCCCAACACTACTCCCAACACTACTCCCAACACTACTCCCAAC